>OX246738.1:87809951-88252451 GCA_945910005.1 Isoperla grammatica
ATGTACACAGGACGAGATAACATCTATTAGGCTATAGTAGCATGTTGCATTGTGGTTTAGAATGGGTACGCCATGATGATATCCACATGAAACGAGTGCAAATGTACACAGTACGAGATAACATCTATTAGGCTATAGTAGCATGTTGCATTGTGGTTTAGAATGGGTACGCCATGATGATATCCACATGAAACGAGTGCAAATGTACACAGTAGGCCTACGAGATAACATCTATTAGGCTATAGTAGCATGTTGCATTGTGGTTTAGAATGGGTACGCCATGATGATATCCACATGAAACGAGTGCAAATGTACACAGTACGAGATAACATCTATTAGGCTATAGTAGCATGTTGCATTGTGGTTTAGAATGGGTACGCAATGATGATATCAACATGAAACGAGTGCAAATGTACACAGTACGAGATAACATGTATTAGGCTATAGAAGCATGTTGCATTGTGGTTTAGAATGGGTACGCAATGATGATATCCACATGAAACGAGTGCAAATGGCGTAGTGGTCGTAGTTGATTTGATCTGCGCGTCACACGCTCGATGCTCTACTCATCGTCTCGACAAGCATTGCTGCCTAAATTTGACCATCGTACTTTACTTTACTTTATTGTAATTAAGGCCAGTGTAGGGCACAACGCCCGTTTTGGCCTGATGAGTGATGATTGGTGAATGATAATGAGGGAGAGAGGAGGGGATGCCTGGTACCGGCACGTAGCCTACTCCTGTCGAAAAGTACCAAGGGGACCATCGGCTTTAAATTTAATCCTTCATCCGAAAGGACGGTGTAACTTTGACCAGTCATAGAGGTTCTGCCTTCTGGACTGCCGAGCAGTTGGAAACTGTTACACAAGCTCTTTGAACCTTCCAAACTGCTCTAACGAACTTTCAGAGGGAAGTGGTCTGGTCACCCATCCACCTCCTGACCTAGTCCGAGGTTGCTTAACTTCTGTGTTCGTATGGGAACCGTCTAAGCGACCACAGCTAAACCGTTGGCTTAAAGAATGTAGTGCAGTAACAGTCCATGTACTTTTCTGGGAAACTGCATTAAGAATCCTATACAGATCATTCTGGGGGTACAGTACAGGGAGCGCCACCCCCCTCCGAAATCCCAGCTTTAATGATGGTCTACAAAATATAATGTAAACTGTCAATATTAAATATAACATTCGTAAACCCAATTATTTAGATATGTTATTTGGTGAATCCTACCCATTAGGCCAACGAGGCCAATGCCTCGTGCTACCGATCCGAAGGGGCCCCTTAATGTCCACGGTATTTTTTAAAAAGAGTGAACGTTTCTGAAAAATGTTGTGGCAAGTGCCGTTAGGGTCAGTACTCTCACTCAGCCCCTGTGAATGTGTACACGAGGCCGGTTGAAGGGGTGGTCTGGTGAAGTATACAGTTATGCAGACTTGCAATTACGGTATAAAAATGTAACTTCAGAAAATTTTGAAACTCAGTTGGATGTTTTTTTAACAGTGACAGTGAAATGTGTTTGGGGGCCCCTCGAGGGACCCCCCAAACACATTTTGGCCTCAGGCCCCCAAATATACTAAGATGGCCCTGGGTGAATTCAGTTATTGTATTAGGGCTAGGCACTTGCTTATTGTGCAATGAAACCAAATACCAATGTTATTCGTCCTACCATGCAGAACTCCCGATTCTATCAGTTAGAATTGGTTTAAAAATACTTGAAAACTGTCAAAAACTAAACCAAAACATGTCATCCGCTAGATAATTGAAAGCTCTTAGTTTTAAATGTTTTTCTGTTACAAATATTTCCGTTTTTTAAACTTTATAGTTAATTGTGAAAGGTGGGTTGCAACGACACATTACAAAAGGCAAATAAGTTAATTTGAAAGAAGGAAATATTTATTGGAACAAAGCACAAGAAATAACAGTTAAATTATCTTGGGGATGACATATTTTGTTTTAGTTTTAGACCATATTTTTAAAGCAGTTTTAATTTCTTATCGACATCACTCGGGTGTCGTACAGTCTTAAATTATTCAACTCGGCAAACAAACTGTACTCGTGTAAAAACGTTTAAAACCACTTACAAAAGTATGTTTTCTTTGCCCGGGGTGCTGTTTTCGGGGACCCCCCGGTGTCATGACTTTATTCATCTCACGATAATTCCACCAGCTCCACATAAATATATCCCTGACTACGCCACTGACAACATGCATGGCTTGCTCCTTTGATTGCTACCAATTGTGTTGATATGTAATTATTTGAGAATGTCGCTGCATCACGTTACCATGCAATTTCGCATGTGCATGATCATTTCGCCAAGGCAACTTTAAGGATGACGCCTATTTATATTTAAATGTAGCTCATATTCGTGATTGGATAACTATTATTAATCTCGTTGATATATGATATTAGATTCAAAGTACAACTTACCCTTTACTCACTAAAACGAACGAAACCACAGTTTCAATGTAGTGTCGCATTCTTGAGAAACCACTTCTACCTCAATGTAATGTAGCGTTCTTGAGAAACCACTTATACTACACATACGCATACAACTGTCCTAGGCTGCTTATATTTTCGCGCTCAAATCGCCACACCTCTAAACTGAATGAATTACACCTAGGGTGCTTACGGAAACCTACATCTGAGTGATCCGATCACTCTTTTGCTTACGAAAACCTACATCCGATACATATATCTGCTTTCGGAAACCACTCAGATTCCTCCGATCAAACGGTCGGAGGAGCAGATCAGTGATTCGTCTGGAAGTAGGATCACTTGAGGTTCGACGAGCATTTACGCGGGAAATTGATTTCACAAATTCACGATAAATATTGAATAGTGAAATAGTTATAGTAGTGTGCGGTATTTGCCACATACTGTGCAACCTAAAGTGCCTTTTGATTCTTTGCGTATGAAACAAGAACACATTCGTCAACAACTAATGGTCTAACATGATAGGTATTCAACATAACCTTAAGTGGCACATCCTCTACATACTTTTGGATGCACACTCTTTTATTTTTCGCTTTCTCCATCATTCTTAAAATAAAAAGTTAATTTTCGTCGTCTTCGTAATCATCAACTATAGAAGTTTGTAGTATTTGTATTCCAGAAGCTATTAGGCCTACGTTCTCGCCCTCCATTGTTTGTTTACATCGGAAATCTGCCCTTTCGGAAACTGACAGCAAACCCAAGTGATCTGGATAAATCTGTCACGTGACCAGATCCATCCGATCAGATCCATTTTGGAGGTTTCCGTAAGCACCCCTACTTATACCACTGAAGCTGTGTTTGAAATGTCCCGCGGAAGATGTGTGCTGTGCTCTCATTGGTCAGAGGGATTACCAACGCGAACACTGTTGGATGCGCGTGCGATCACGTATGTGTGCCGATAAAGGAGTAGTATTGCATGTGCAATGATTGAATGACTATATTGAAGATTGAAGCGTTCGATCTTACTATAGGGATCCCGAGCCCGGATTCGCAAGTATTTAATTTGTCTTGATAATAAATCTTCACTGTATTGTAAATTTTATTTCAAATTCTTCACTCTATCTTATCTTTGCAGATCAGAATAAGCATGATTTATAACGCTTGGATTTGGTTAATTAGTGACTATTATATAGTAATGCATTGCATCGTCGTGAATCCAGGCCTGGGACTGGGAGTTAGCAAGAGGCGAAAAAGTGCAATGTTACACAAATAAATAAAAAGTTTGTTTGAAGTGGTCTAAGGCATCGTCTAAATTATTCTAAATGTAGTTTTAAAGTGCGTCAAAACGGAAAATAGTCTACTTTTGAATGATAAAGCAAAATAAAATGTTTTGTTGCCTATTTTCCATGATTATTCAGTCAAATTTCCTACTTGAAATTCCACATGATCATAAAATCACTCTGGAAATTCAACAAAATAAAAATGTTTCTCCTTTTTGAAAGTCTTGCATTTATAATTTAATCGACGATCAAAATAATTGTGGCGTCGTCTTATCATGTGTCATCGACAACACTGCTTAACTTCACCCCTCCCTACAAAAATACCCTTTCCCCCTCAAACAAGAGATAGCTCTTTGATATTATTTTGTGTTGAAGATATAGCATTGATCAAAAACATTTCTGAGTAATTATATGTGTGGTCAGTGACTTTGTAACAGCCTCTCCGGGCATGTGCACAGCGACAACGAGGTTCATCGAGACTATATACTTGCCCCGAAACAATCTTACTGATGTGTGAGTCATTGACGAGTGGTTAGTTATCAGTACTGAGATTGGGGCCCACCGGCTGGTTACGAATCACATCTGTGACGAATGCATATGGAAGGTTGTTTCGGGCCAAGCAAAGGTGCGTTCCAGAATTCATCGGATTAGTAATCCAACTAACACACCAACAGTAATTCAAGTACGTTACAATATTCATACTAGATGGCTTGTTACATTCCAGAATCAATCCCAAGCTAATCCCACTCTAATCCAACCCAACCTTCTTCAAACAAGATTTACTAAAATTCTTTGTGGCGCGACTTCGAATTTATGAAGTGTTAACTGATGATTACGTCCCATTTTTGTTTGCTACCAAAAATGGGACGTATAACCCTAAATATCATCATCTCCATCATCAGTTAAAAGTTCATAAATTCGAAGTCGTGCCACAAACAATTCAAGTAGATCTTGTTTGAAGAAGATAGAATTAATGATTATTATGTTTGATTACTTGTATGGCAAACCAGAATTATAAATAACAAGTTATATACCACAACGGAATGTTAACGGAATGTTATCGTCTGATAAAGAATAATTTTTTCTATGAATGTAACCTCCGCAAATGCAAATTTCCCTCCACTTACTAAGAAAAACAAAATCCCACAAATATACGTGGCTGTTATATGTTGCGTATCCTGACGTCATGGAGATTACTAGATTACTTGTGAGATGAATTCTGGAGCTCGGCTTTAGTATAGTCAGGGTTCGGCCTTGAAAGGTGATCACCCGGTGACGTCACTATTGCAATTAGTCGACTCTTGTTTGAAAGTGCGCGCGCAATGTGGCGCCACCTTCCAACGCTCTGATTGGTCTGTCCGTGACCAAACGAGAGTTATGCATGAAAACAATGGTAGTATTGCTATTTGAATTATTCAGTGTCGATTAGTTGTTTAATGAGGCACTTAATTATGAGGAAAGACTTCCGCCAATATTAAAATGCACGAGATAACCGTTATCGAATCATATGTATCTGTCTCATTTATGCTACGCAGTACGCACCTCATTGAAAAAGTGAAACCTGGGCTCAAATTGGGTTACGAAGATATGAATACTGTTTAAAGAATTGGCTTTTATTAAAATTATTGTGGTTGTTGTAAATTTATATTTAGCTATTTTCAAATACCAATCATAACATATTTAGAGTAATATTGCAAATATTTTTCCCGTAATATTATCGTACGTGCTCATGTTTAATTATTAATATTTATTATTAATTAATTAATAATAATAATTATTATTATCATCATTATTATTATTATTATTATTATTATTGTTATTATTTATTATTATTATTTTTATTACACATTTTTTTTTTAAATAGCAATTACCAATACGAGATCAAAATATATTATATCTTACGTTAGTTTGTGATCAAATTTTAAATATTTGAGTTAAATATATTCGTTTATTTCATTATGAATTAATTAATTAGTCAAGCCTTTATTTACAGGTGTAGATGAATATTTTAGTGAATCATTAGGTACCGTAATTGTATATGATTTTAGATTCTTGTGCTTCAAAATATAACTAACCTATCATATCGTGTCGTATCGTATAGTAAGGTCTTAAGGTCTTACTATGATTTTATTGACCATATTCTTTCCTAAGTTCGCATAAGGGTACTTTTTACAAACCCGTATAATGTAAAAAGTATTGCAGGTCTACTATTTGTTGATCAGAAAATCAAATCTATCCATTACATGCGTTTTGTTCACAACGTAATTTATTGTTTGCATTTTCTAGTTTCTTTATGCGTTTATACTCAATTCTGTTTGCAATTTACATAATAACGTGCGACTAGATAGACCTTCAAAAGTATAATTATGCATATAGGCCTATATGCATATGGTTGATAAATACGTTGTTCATTGTAAGTAGGGAAATAAACACTTTCTAGAACAAGTAAGAATAAGGAAAAGGCTGAGATGGAAACGAGGAATGACCACGTCAAAAATATTATATTCCCTACTGGACCACGTTAGAGTTATATTTCAGTATTAATAAGGCAACTAAACAATACTGTAATACGAGCGAACTTAAATCTGCATACTATGTTTTACTTGACTGGAAAAATACTATTCAATTATCTACTGAGAACATAAAAAATGACACAGACATGGCCTATTAGAAAATTGTATTTATATAACGTGAGTTCAAGGAAGCATGACTATAATAGTGTGTCGTCCTATGTGTATATTCGTCTGTAATATCAATCAATCAATCAATCATGTATGCAGAATCGATAGAGAAGTTCTCTCAGAAACATCTTGTATCCCAGCAGCTTGGGCTGTTGACGCGGCTACGTTTTCATCACTGGGATCACACGGATAAGCTGTACAGATAGTATGCGTTGCACTGCCAGTACAGTTGCTTAGAAGTAGAAGGCCAAGATGTCTACAGATAACTTGGCGTCGGAGACCTTGCAGTGAATAATTTATGATACACATATTCCGCACAAGAACCTGTATATCGCGGACCACGGTTGGGAGGGGGGTACTTTGCATGCGGTCATTATGACCTCTAAATATTTGGGTCTCGGATGACTTGATTTTAAATGCGTCTTATTAGTGGTTGTCATGGCGAAATCAATTTTATGTTTATTTATCGCCGTTTGCAGTGGCTCATGCGGCTGGGGCGTATAAGCGCTTAAACGCCGGACTAATACACCCGTATTCTACGGACGTGGGTTCGAATCCCGCATAAGGGATGGGATTTTTGTAATTGCTATATTCATCTTAGTCTTTCACCCCTCATCGCCTTGAAAACACGATTTCAATACTAGAGACGTACTAAAGTCCCCCACTGCAAATCAGTTTAGATACTGAGTGGGTAGACTCTAAATGTGAATGTATTTATTTTTATTTGTACTACGCAGCAACAAGAATCATCGTCTTCTTCATCATCGTTTATTAATTTGCAAAAGTTATATAAGTTACTGTGGAGGGAATTACAAATTTGCAGAGAAGAAACAAATGTATTTAATTACCGCCTTGAATGGCATTGAAGACGGTGCATATTATAGATGAAGATATTCAGTAATTATATCATCAATACATGATTCGAACCAACATGTAGGCCTATGTCGACCTACTTTGCGGAACCCACTATTTCGGTAGGTAAACATTATTTTAAAATGCTTAAACATTGCCAAAACGTAACCAAAACATATGATTCTTTAGGGAATTTTATATTTTTCGTATGGATCTACGCCCCCATGCAACCATGGAGGCTGCTGTAGTGAAAACGGAACAATTTGAGTGGAAACGTTGGATCGTTGAATACAACCGAAAGATGTGTGAGATGGGCCGAATGTCCCCCACCCCACTGTTCACTGTGTAAAGTCCGGCGAGTCAGCCAGTCTCCTCCTGCCTTTTTATCACATAAAACAGATTCAAGAGAGTTTCTCATGATTTGGAGTCAAGTTCAAGGCCAAGTAAGTCAAGTGGGCCAAGTTCATTTGAGATGATAGCAGCATTACTGTAACTCTCGTAATCGCCTCGTTGCATGACGTGATCGAGTGATAGCGCGGTGTTAGTAGGGGGGCTTAACACAACCCTCATCTAACATTTATCATCGGCATGAACATTTTATCACTGAAAATATGTCAAAGAAATCAACTTTTCATCGATTATACAGAAGTTTAAAGCATTGCAAGTGCAATACCACAATGTTGTTTAGTAAAGTTAAAAAGTTAGTTATTCCCCTTACCTGTACCTCTCCCCCCCCCTCCCTCCTACCCGCCTAAAGGTTACATGCAAATCGTTTTAGCCAACAACGTCCGTTAAATCCACTGATTACGTTTTTCTATACAGCTGCAGATCATTTTCGTTTGAAGAAAACACTCTCAACTGCATTACAAATTATACATTGTCATGCAGATGTATATAGCGTGTATAAAACACTCTCAACTGCATTACAAATTATACATTGTCATGCAGATGTATATAGCGTGTATAAAACACTCTCAACTGCATTACAAATTAATGAAATTATACATTGTCATGCAGATGTATATAGCATGTATAAAACACTCTCAACTGCATTACAAATTATACATTGTCATGCAGATGTATATAGCGTGTATAAAACACTCTCAACTGCATTACAAATTATACCTTGCCATGCAGATGTATATATAGCGTGTATAAAACACTCTCAACTGCATTACAAATTATACATTGTCATGCAGATGTGTATAGCGTGTATAAAACACTCTCAACTGCATTACAAATTATACATTGTCATGCAGATGTATATAGCGTGTATAAAACACTCTCAACTGCATTACAAATTATACCTTGCCATGCAGATGTATATATAGCGTGTATAAAACACTCTCAACTGCATTACAAATTATACATTGTCATGCAGATGTATTTAGCGTGTATAACACACTCTCAACTGCATTACAAATTATACCTTGCCATGCAGATGTATATATAGCGTGTATAAAACACTCTCAACTGCATTACAAATTATACATTGTCATGCAGATGTGTATAGCGTGTATAAAACACTCTCAACTGCATTACAAATTATACATTGTCATGCAGATGTATATAGCGTGTATAAAACACTCTCAACTGCATTACAAATTATACATTGTCATGCAGATGTATATAGCATGTATAAAACACTCTCAACTGCATTACAAATTATACATTGCCATGCAGATGTATATAGCAAGTATAAAACACTCTCAACTGCATTACAAATTATACATTGACATGCAGATGTATATAGCGTGTATAAAACACTCTCAACTGCATTACAAATTATACATTGACATGCAGATGTATATAGCAAGTATAAAACACTCTCAAGTCTCAACTGCATTACAAATTATACATTGTCATGCAGATGTATATAGCATGTATAAAACACTCAACTGCATTACAAATTATACATCGTCATGCAGATGTATATAGCAAGTATAAAACACTCTCAAGTCTCAACTGCATTACAAATTATACATTGTCATGCAGATGTATATAGCGTGTATAAAACACTCTCAACTGCATTACAAATTATACATTGACATGCAGATGTATATAGCAAGTATAAAACACTCTCAAGTCTCAACTGCATTACAAATTATACATTGTCATGCAGATGTATATAGCGTGTATAAAACACTCTCAACTGCATTACAAATTATACATTGTCATGCAGATGTATATAGCAAGTATAAAACACTCTCAAGTCTCAACTGCATTACAAATTATACATTGTCATGCAGATGTATATATAGCGTGTATAAAACACTCTCAACTGCATTACAAATTATACATTGTCATGCAGATGTATATATAGCGTGTATAAAACACTCTCAACTGCATTACAAATTATACATTGTCATGCAGATGTATATAGCGATGTATAAAACACTCTCAACTGCATTACAAATTATACATTGACATGCAGATGTATATAGCGTGTATAAAACACTCTCAACTGCATTACAAATTATACATTGTCATGCAGATGTATTTAGCGTGTATAGCACACTCTCAACTGCATTACAAATTATACATTGTCATGCAGATGTATATAGCGTGTATAAAACACTCTCAACTGCATTACAAATTATATATTGTCATGCAGATGTATATAGCGTGTATAAAACACTCTCAACTGCATTACAAATTAATGAAATTATACATTGTCATGCAGATGTATATAGCATGTATAAAACACTCTCAACTGCATTACAAATTATACATTGTCATGCAGATGTGTATAGCGTGTATAAAACACTCTCAACTGCATTACAAATTATACATTGTCATGCAGATGTATATAGCGTGTATAAAACACTCTCAACTGCATTACAAATTATACATTGTCATGCAGATGTGTATAGCGTGTATAAAACACTCTCAACTGCATTACAAATTATACATTGTCATGCAGATGTATTTAGCGTGTATAAAACACTCTCAACTGCATTACAAATTATACATTGTCATGCAGATGTATATAGCGTGTATAAAACACTCTCAACTGCATTACAAATTATACATTGTCATGCAGATGTATTTAGCGTGTATAAAACACTCTCAACTGCATTACAAATTATACATTGTCATGCAGATGTATATAGCGTGTATAAAACACTCTCAACTGCATTACAAATTAATGAAATTATACATTGTCATGCAGATGTATATAGCATGTATAAAACACTCTCAACTGCATTACAAATTATACATTGTCATGCAGATGTATATAGCGTGTATAAAACACTCTCAACTGCATTACAAATTATACCTTGCCATGCAGATGTATATATAGCGTGTATAAAACACTCTCAACTGCATTACAAATTATACATTGTCATGCAGATGTGTATAGCGTGTATAAAACACTCTCAACTGCATTACAAATTATACATTGTCATGCAGATGTATATAGCGTGTATAAAACACTCTCAACTGCATTACAAATTATACCTTGCCATGCAGATGTATATATAGCGTGTATAAAACACTCTCAACTGCATTACAAATTATACATTGTCATGCAGATGTATTTAGCGTGTATAACACACTCTCAACTGCATTACAAATTATACCTTGCCATGCAGATGTATATATAGCGTGTATAAAACACTCTCAACTGCATTACAAATTATACATTGTCATGCAGATGTGTATAGCGTGTATAAAACACTCTCAACTGCATTACAAATTATACATTGTCATGCAGATGTATATAGCGTGTATAAAACACTCTCAACTGCATTACAAATTATACATTGTCATGCAGATGTATATAGCATGTATAAAACACTCTCAACTGCATTACAAATTATACATTGCCATGCAGATGTATATAGCAAGTATAAAACACTCTCAACTGCATTACAAATTATACATTGACATGCAGATGTATATAGCGTGTATAAAACACTCTCAACTGCATTACAAATTATACATTGACATGCAGATGTATATAGCAAGTATAAAACACTCTCAAGTCTCAACTGCATTACAAATAATACATTGTCATGCAGATGTATATAGCATGTATAAAACACTCAACTGCATTACAAATTATACATCGTCATGCAGATGTATATAGCAAGTATAAAACACTCTCAAGTCTCAACTGCATTACAAATTATACATTGTCATGCAGATGTATATAGCGTGTATAAAACACTCTCAACTGCATTACAAATTATACATTGACATGCAGATGTATATAGCAAGTATAAAACACTCTCAAGTCTCAACTGCATTACAAATTATACATTGTCATGCAGATGTATATAGCGTGTATAAAACACTCTCAACTGCATTACAAATTATACATTGTCATGCAGATGTATATAGCAAGTATAAAACACTCTCAAGTCTCAACTGCATTACAAATTATACATTGTCATGCAGATGTATATATAGCGTGTATAAAACACTCTCAACTGCATTACAAATTATACATTGTCATGCAGATGTATATATAGCGTGTATAAAACACTCTCAACTGCATTACAAATTATACATTGTCATGCAGATGTATATAGCGATGTATAAAACACTCTCAACTGCATTACAAATTATACATTGACATGCAGATGTATATAGCGTGTATAAAACACTCTCAACTGCATTACAAATTATACATTGTCATGCAGATGTATATAGCGTGTATAAAACACTCTCAACTGCATTACAAATTATACATTGACATGCAGATGTATATAGCATGTATAAAACACTCTCAACTGCATTACAAATTATACATTGACATGCAGATGTATATAGCATGTATAAAACACTCTCAACTGCATTACAAATTATACATTGACATGCAGATGTATATAGCGTGTATAAAACACTCTCAACTGCATTACAAATTAAACATTGTCATGCAGATGTATATATAGCGTGTATAAAACACTCTCAACTGCATTACAAATTATACATTGTCATGCAGATGTATATAGCGATGTATAAAACACTCTCAACTGCATTACAAATTATACATTGTCATGCAGATGTGTATAGCGTGTATAAAACACTCTCAACTGCATTACAAATTATACATTGTCATGCAGATGTATATAGCGTGTATAAAACACTCTCAACTGCATTACAAATTATACATTGACATGCAGATGTATATAGCATGTATAAAACACTCTCAACTGCATTACAAATTATACATTGTCGTGCAGATGTGTATAAAACACGCAAATACATTTAACAATCCGCTCATGTCATCTCGTCATCTTCGTTATAAATTCATGTTGTTCTCATGATAATACTATCCTAATGACAAACCGCCTTCTTGAGTTCAATTAAGTGACGCTTGCCTTTATTCGTTCTGCAACAGACTATCGAGTATATATTGTCGCGGTTTTAGATTTATTACTTAAAATTTAATCATATAAAAATAAAAGCTCACATCATTGCACAAGGTTATTCAGGTGACTAGTATGCATCATGTCGCATAAAAAACCTGTTAATATGTACTGTTCAAGGTCTGTCGCCTTTATTAAGGTGACGATGGCAGCATTCAATTATTCATTTACAATACAAATTAATGACTTGTTCCTAAAAAAAAAACAACAAAACAACTCAAGTGACTTAAAGATACCGTCTACGATATTATCTGCATAGCCAAGAATGGAGGATATCAGGTAGTGAGGTACACCATGTATCTCAGTATAATAGAACTCTTTTACCCAATAAGCTCTGTTTGTACTTTATAGGGCTCATGCCTTTCTGTTACTCTCGCATTCGCATTGTTATACTTCTCTTAAAGCAGTAGCAGTAGCTTAAAGCAGTAGCAGTAGCTTAAAGCAGTGCGATATTTTCGTCATAGACGAGTTATTCGTAGCCAACACTGGCGATTCCCAGTTTCAAATGCCGAGTCACTCGTCTATGACGAACGGATCGGTAAAGTTGCTTCGGGACAAGTATATACTCGTTGATGTGAAGTTTGTACAGTTTTAGTCATTTAACGAGAATATAAGATTAATTAATTAATTACAATACCGCACCTTTGGGAGTCGGTATGAAATATCGTCAAAATATGTTTGTCCACAACAATCCAATCTTAGGTACCTGTGTATACTAATTACTCCCTGCTGTTGCTATTGGAGACTATAATGTCGGTAGTTCTGTTTGGTTATGTAGTTTCTCTATTAATATTCGTTCCCGCTTTGTTATTGGACACTATAAGTGGATGACTGCGTGATGGCTCAGGCTACCTTGAGAACTATGCACAAGCAGTCGCGACCATGGCAAGGACAATAATCAATCCAGTAATTGGAAGTGTGTACTTGTTTAATTACTCATTCTCATGGAAATTAGGACGAACGATAAGAAACGTTAATTTAAATGAATTGACGTAAGGTTAAATGTAAATAAGTACCTAAAATTATAACCATTACAAAATAAGAATACATACTGAATCGCAATAATGAAAATTTACAAAAAAAACTTGAACATTATTTAGAAAAAGCAGACACAGATCTCATGCTTTTGGCATTTTCAGACAGTACAATTAAAGTAAAGCAACAAAATCACAAATAAATAATATCATACACTGCATATAGATAATAAATACATTAATTATAAATGCGTATGCGTATGTATGTATATTGTATATCCTTCATTTCACGTCTCTAGGTGAGACAATATATATTCATGTTGCCAATCCGTGGGTCGGGTTGAAATAGATCTGAATGATTTTCTTGTTTGGCCAGACCACAGATAACAGATTGTGGTCAGACTCTTCCGTCGTCATTCGTCGTCAACTCATCGTCACGCTCACGGTTCAAAGTAGAATATTTAGCACGTTGTGTTGTGCTAATGTTTCAAACAGCATCCAAGGCAACCGCTCTGATAACGGTTTTGATTTTTGAACCAAACTAACTAACTAACTTAGGAACCCAAACAAGTTTTGAGTTAAAAAAAGTCATTAGTCGGCCAATTCTGTATGTACTTTATTGGCATTGTTGAAAATAGTACATAATATTTTAGTATTTTTTTTTTCAGTTTGTTAACCTGCATTCTGCTGAGATTACCGTATATTCAGTGTTGTTAAATCTGGATTCATGACATTGCGTTGTTCTGTGGGACGGTGCACGACGGAGGTTTTGGGCCAATCAGGAGCGACCTAAGTGCACCCAGGTCGCTCCTGATTGGCCCAAAACCTCCGTCGCACACCGTCCCGCAGAACAACGCAATGTCATGAATCCAGCTTTAGTGCTACTTGTAGCATGTTACTTTTTTCTTGGTAGCGAGACTGGCAGCGCGCTACATTTGAAAATGCAGCGAGTAGCAATTCTACTATGTATACGAGTATTTGTAGCAAAAAATCTTCTCTACTCTAGTTTTGCAATTTTGCAATGCAATATAAAATATAACAACTTTTATAGGCCTAGACATACATTTGTAGCTTCTAAGTTATTGATACATTATTTTCATAGACATAAAAATGATTATTGGGAAGAAGATAACCTAATCTGTTAACATCTGTACATTTACAACAAACATTTAATAGAATAAAGAAACAAGTTTAATTACTTGTGTTATAAAGTTATTTAAATGCGTTCCTGAAACACTTTTAATAGTACGTACTCCAGGTCCTTTATAAAAAATGAAAGTAGCTGTAAAGTAGCGTCACTACTTTTTTTGAGTAACTGTAAAAGTAGCGAGCAACTTACAAATTACAGTAGCTGTAAAGTTGCTTAGTTACTTTCGAAGATCTAGTAGCTGTAACAGTGCTACTTTTTAAAAGTAGCTTTATCAACATTGCATATATCAATGATTTGCACCTGTAATTGATTTGACATATGTTGTGAAATACGCTAACTTATCAATATTATCTCTATCCATGACAGGCCCGGGATAAAATTGGTACAGAGTAGCTCTGCCTGTGTCGTAAGATTGGATTATAAAAAGCCGAGATCGTATGATCAAGCTGCCAAGTACGTCATAAAACAACAAATGACAATACAAAACCTACTGGCCTAATCTTGTCTCTTTTAGCCGCGACGCAAGGTTGGGATAGGTTAGTTCAAGGTCTGGCTTTTGTTTTCATTCTATCCTGCATTCACGCAAACCAATTTCGACATTGCTGTAGTAACCGGTTATGTGTATAAAAATTTGATTACCTAAAACGCTCAAGGCTTTCATCTCCCTTAGGCTATGTATTATGTGTTATGCTCGTGCATTAGGCCCAGAATTACGTGAATTATAGTATCACTGCGTACTGTAGTCTATAATTCTAACTTGACCCATCCGAAAGTCATTTAGAATGCCTCAACGTTCAGTATGTAAGCATGAAGGATTGAAGGCTACATATTATACATTGACGTACAACCCGTTGTTACGTCATTGTGTCACGCCTTACTGCCCGCACACTCTTATCATCAGTGTGTTATCATGCCATAAACAACGCACCGGCTGTGACGTCATGTTAGTCCAGTGTTGTTAAAGCTACCTTTTAAAAAAAGTAGCGTTGTTAGGTGGAAGTTAGTAAATACCTAGGTTTACTTATCGATGAACACTTAGATTGGAAACCGCATGTGAACCTGGTTCGCAAAAAAATCGCACCAGTTGTAGGAATACTAAGACGACTTGCACCCACATTACCACCCAATGTAGTATACTCGATCTACTCATCTCTTATTCAGTGCCACCTATCATACATGCTTGGTATATGGGGCACGGTCCCTAAATATATTCTACACAACATCCAAACTTTACAAAACAAAGCCATACGAATTATCTTTAAATACCCCAGACTTTATGGCACCAAAAAGATGTACAAAGAATAAGAAATCCTTCCCCTTAACCAAATGGTCATCTACGAGCGAATACTAATTATGCACCGAATATGTAGAGGTCTGCAATACAGCACAATAACATTCACCAACATTGAATCCATACATAACCACAACACAAGACAAAAACATCAAATTACACTTCCATATATAAAAACTAATTTAGGTAAGAACTCGATATACTACTCAGGAGCTCAACTTTACAATAATCTTGACCATGCATAAAAAATGAGAAAAGTTTTGGTAAATTTAAATGTGCAATTAAACAACTACTACTAATGCAGCTATAACAGTCACATGTATATAACATTACTAATTATTATGTAAATGGTTGCTCAATTGCTATGTTTAAACAGGCTTTTAGTATTCTAAACTTGTAACAATTATTTTGTCTTGCATTGATCATTACTTATTGCTTATAACAGGTGCTGTCTGAAGCTTACTTTACAATTTAATTATGAAATAATTTTAAGTTTAATTTAGTTATTAATCATTAATTAGCATTAGTCTTGAGATATTATACTTTGTGATGTCACCCTCTTTTTCTTCTTCCAATGAATGTCCACAACCATGAAGGTTCCTAATTCATTGTATATGTACTGAATGTAATTTGTAACACGAAATAAATAAAACTTGAACTTGAACAGCTACAGTTCAGACAAAACAAAATAAGAAACAAGTATTTTACCGTTTACAGATGTATTGGCCGTCAACTAATTACTCTTAAACTAATAGTAGGGTTATTATAAATATTTACCCACTTGTAGAAGGATGTCATATCTATTCATGATATTAAGTACATTTGTCACCAACCTATTCAAAAATAATGTACCCATTTTTAAACAGATTCTCCGTATTATGTCGCCGAACATTTCCGATGAAAGTAATTTATTTCCATAATTCAAACGTGAGTATATTATCTTCGAGCAGGATCGTCACAAATGTACTTAATACCATGCGTAGATATGACGTCCCTCTGCAAGTAGGTAAATTGTCATAATAATCCTATTATTTGTTAAGAGAATTATTTGTTAAGAGAGTATTTGTTAAGAGAAATTAGTTGACTAAAAACGTCAAAACTACTTGCGAACGCTGAGTGAAAATGGATGATGAATTAATATCTCAAATACCAAATATGTGGTAATCAAATTCTCCTTCAAAAATAAATGAACATGTGTGTTACCATTTTTAAAATCGAGTTGACGGTGGTGAGAAGAGGGGGTGAATTTGTTATGAGGACACGTATGTCTTGAGAACTGAAGAAGTTACAGACGTGTAAATTGGTGGTTAGATTCTCCAATAAATAAAGGACTATGGTCCGTATGCATAGTTCAGATTCAGGCTTTCTTCAACTCAGCCTCTCCTCAGCATCGCCCAACCACCAATCACGGAACGGCATTGCCATGTGGACGGCTCTATGGTTGGTGGCTAGGTGAGGCTGAGGAGAGGCTGAGTCGAGGAGGGCTTGAGTGTGAACTATGCATTCGGGCCTTAGTGTTTTACCATTTTCCTAATATTTTGTTAAGGAGGGTGAAAAGTGATAGTGGATTCGAGAGGGTGAATTTTGTATCTCAAAAACCGAAGATATTCGAGACGTGAAAATTGGTACATTGATTCTTCTTTGAAAATAACGAACCACTTCTTTTACTTATTTTTCTAAAAACCAGTAAAGGAGCGAGTGTTTTAAAAAATAATGATACCGATATCTCAAAAACCAAAGAGGTTGCAGACGTAAAAATTGATATTTAGATTAAGATTTAAAAACAAAGTAACATGTGTTTTACCATTTTCTGAAAATCCAGTTAAGGGGAAGTGATAAGCGGGGGTGATTTTTTTGAGCATTCCTATATCTTAAATTGAAGATGAAAAACGTTCCAGACGGGAAAATTGGTGTATAGATATTTCTTGAAACATGAAGAAACGCGTATTTTAATATTTTCAGTAAGGGGGTTAAAAAGGGGATGATTTTTTAACCTAAAAAAAATAGAACATGTTAAATTTGATATTTAAATTCTCATTGAAAAATACGTAACAATTGTTTTACGATTGTTCGAAAATCCAGTTAAAGGGTGTGAAAAGAGGATGTAAATTCTTTTATGTGCATTCATACGTGTATTACGAAAGCGGAAGATGTTACAGACCTAAAAATTGGAATTTAGAATGAATAAACAAGTGATTTACAATTGTTCTAAAATCAAGTTAATGACGGTAAAAACGGGGGGGGGGGGGGTATAAAGAGGGGGTGAATTTTTATTTTAGTAACTGAAAATGTTATGGGCGACAATTACACTCGGCAATTAGATTATCTTTTTAGAATAAAAAACACAAGTTTTACCATTTTCTGAAAATCAAGTTGAGGGGGGTGAAAATGTGGGGTGAATTTTATTATAAGTACACGTAAACCTAAAAAAAAATCATAAGATGTTACCGACGTGAAAGTAGATATTAATATTGAGATTCTCCTTTAAATACACAAACACGTGCTTTACCGTTTTCCAAAAATCAAATTTAAGTGGTGTGAAAAGTGGCGGTTTTTTTATGGGAATACATATTTTAACAACCATACGTTATACAGACTTGACAATTGGTATTTAGATTTTTTTTAAAAAATAAAGAAACACCTGTTTTACCATTTTGTGTGCCACAATAAGTTGTACAAAAATCCTTGAATCTACGTGAGCAAAGCCACGGGGGGCAACTGCTTATGTAAAATAAAGTAGATTTTCCCACATTGCTGATATCCCTTATCCCTCTATTTCTGGGATCATTTTGTTTCACCCGGAAATGAGATTCATGGCTGCTGTTTTCACACTGAGTGTTTTATCGGGACTATAACATTTTTAATTCTGTTTCTACTCTCCATGTAAATTATTTTTTAAGTATATTTTTATTATTTAGTTTCATGAAATAATGTTACAACTTACAAGGTCACTTCCAGTTTGAAAAACCAGTTTCATAAAAAGATATTAGCACGGTATGTGCTTACGAAAGACGTTTGTTTCAAAAGGATGCACTTTATTGTAAAAAAAATGTCCGTTGCTCCCTAACCTTTCTGAAAACGGCTGCCTCCGTGTACTTGTATGACATATTTTATATCTGTATTTACGTAGAAGCAATCTCGTTCCAATAAATTATAAGCTGGTTTCTAAAAAAATATTCTCGCTGTTTAGGCTGGAGGTGAAGAACAAAGCAGCATAAAATATATTTTTACTCTATTATAGTGCGCGTATGATGTCCGTTGATTTATTATGCGAGAGATTTTCCATTGTTGAGATTAGATTATTGTCTCGTTTTCACGTTAACGAGCGAGCCGCGCGGCGCAAGCGAATGCTTCTTCATTTCTTCGCAATTTGTATATTAAACTTCTGCAAGCGAATGCAAGCAAGTTAAAATATGTTTGACAGTTCGCTTCATTCTCGGCGTTCTCCTGTTCGTGCGGATTCCAGCCTTCTGATTGGTCCACCCCCCAGAAACAATTCGCTCACCTCATTCGCGCGCACGGAAAAGATACTTTATGAGCAATGGTGGTTGGTGGTGCCCCAGTTATAGAGCAGACGACAACATTGCGTCCAGCTAGAGCTTCGACCTGCACGGTCCAATAGTTCCTTCAACTAATTGAACTCAAGATTGAATTCAGGATTTTACTTCACTGTAAATCGACTCAAGTTGTGGTCTCTTGTGACTGCCCCGTTTGCTTCAACTTGATCGAAACTTAGAGCTCGTCCTAAACAAAAAACTTGAAGCAAAAGTTGAATTCAAGAAATTACATTCAACTTTTTCGTTCCAAGTTTTCTGTGTAGATGGTTCAATTTTCTTGAATTCATTAAGTTGAAGGACAAACTGGACCGTGTAAAACTGCTTTTACACTGACCAGTGTAGCAAATCGCGTGTAACACGAGTTCTATAACCAGTTTGAAAATCTCCTGCACTGGCTGCACTAGTGTAAGCCCGACTTATTAACATAGGTATACAAAAGAACGATTTACTATTGACACTGACTTACACTAGTGTAAAGTGTAGGACAGGCGAGTCTATGAATAACAACATCCACCAGCACCGACCACCGCTGCAATCGGGTAAGGGGGGGGGGGTAACGCTTGGCAATTGTGAAGATATACATCTAATAAATCTTAATTGATTTACGATCTCTTCAGTATCTAACTAAACAGTCGTAGGCTATATATAGGTAATGTAATTAATCTGTATGTTGTAACCAATCAAACTCGATTAGTATTGTTCCCTCTCGAAAGCTACAACTAATCTGTCAACAGCAATAATCTAATCTCCAAGCAAAACGCAATAATACTGAAATGCGAATGTTTCTAGGTAGTAAACATGTAAAAAAAAAAATAAAGTATTCATTTTCACCTGCAGTAATGTTATGCATGTACACTGCGTTCTCGCAGATAGTTAAAAATTTCTTTAACTTTCAACAAGTCGTAATAAGATCAACACACTGCGCGTTGATGAAACTCAAGCATGGGAACTTAGCTTAAGAATTAAAAATATAATGTTGAGAATATTAAAATAATCTACTTCGGATTTTAAATCCTGATTGGTATTCTTCATCGATTTTTTAATAAAAAAAAAATATATATATTTTTTAAATTAGAAAAACACATGACTAAAGTAGACTTTTTCTTCCAATGTTCAGAGTCCGAGATGGATCCGACCAGTTACTGCGAGAACATTGTCGGCACGAAGCTGACGACGCTAGTGACGCCTTCCCTCGCTGACGTCTCGAAACACAACGGCGTCAGCGCGGACAGCGAACAGCTCGTCAACGGACATGCCGCAGTCTCGCCGCATCAAGAGACGAAGCCAGCCAATGGGATCTTGAAGGTGAGCACAACAGACTCTCCACCTGCTAGGGGTACATTCCGAAACCTCCTGAAAATGATGGGGTTCCAGCATCAGCTAGCACGTCCCAGCGTCACATTTTATCAAGTGTTTCGGAACGCCTACAAGCGAAAAGATGGAGGAATGCGCGCTAAAAATTTGTAATGGAATTAAACAAACAATATTTTAATCGTTTCCCAATAATAACAAATGCAACATGGAAGATAATAAAATCCTACGACGCGTGGTATAAATAACGATCAAATTATATAATTCCTGAAATTTGACGAGCTTTTAAATTATTGCATTTTGAAAACGCCGCCATGATTTGTGAATGCTGGCAGAAGCCCTCGCTCGAACCGGCTGGCGTTTTCATGATGCTGAATATGCGGGCGCAGGAAGTTACGGAACGCCCAGCCTATGATATTCAGGAGGTTACGGAACGGCCTCAGCACGGAAATGGCATATTCAGCTAGTTTCGGAACGTACCGTATGAGTGATCATTTTGAGCATGGTCCATAAATCCCCTAGCGGGGGCTCGTCGAACTCCCTGATGTAAGCACCAGTATCGAGCACCTGTTGATTGTACTTACTCTACGTAAGTAATCCGGTATCAGAAGAAAGAACTTTATGTAAGGCAATCTTAATAAAATATATGTATTTATGTTTTTATCATGTCCCCAAATGACTGCACATACTATAACATTATAGTTTTCTCTGCAAACATTCACAGTTACTATCCGCAGTAAACATTGGCTAACTAATAGATTACGGTATGTGATCCAGCACTCAAAGCTGGGCTTGTTTTGTGTTTCCTTAATTAATTAAATAAACATATACATGCGAAGTACCTAAATTGAATTTGATAATTAACCAATCATAATTCTTTCCAGACACCCAAGGCCCAGACAGAAAGAATCCTGTCTCACGAGACAGTGCCGACAAATGCAGAACCTGTACCCGCAGCAGATAGATTATCAACTGTAAGCGTCGCTAGAAGTGCATTCCGATTCGGTAAGCCATGGTTTCAATGTGTGTGTATAGAAATAACAAACGTCATCTCTTCCCAAAAGGTTTTGTTGGATTGAATGCTAATCGAATGAGTAGTTGAAGTGTTAAGACAAGAGTATATCTAACTATCTCTAATTCACTGCACTCCTACACAGTGGCGCCGGAACAGGGGGGGGGGGGGGCGGGGGTGATAATATCGATCCCCCCCAATAAGTAGCGAATTTTGCTAATATTCAGTGCTCAAAAATGTTAAATACTATCTTGTTAGAGTCCTGTATGCGCTTTTAAAAGCTCCCGCGGGCGAGGTAGCGAAACACATTCTTCTTCGAAATCTGAAGGTGTGAGATAGACACCTTTTGCACGTGTGTGCCATTGTGTGTTGCACTGGTTGCACTGAATAGATTTCTAGGACAAAAGTAGACACTGTGTCAGTAGACCTTATAATAATAAAACAGTTTTGATATGAAGTGTTACTTTTTAGTGGTACAAGAAGTGAGTAGTACCTAGTCAAAGTATGTGCGCATGTGCTATCATTGCGCAATTAGTTTATTTGTATGCTGAATTTCCAGAGAATATTATTTTTACCTTTCTTGCCATTGTACATAGTGGCGTAACAAGAGTTACATTGGAATGCAGCCTAGCCGTAGTCAACCCCCCCCCCCCCCCCCCAACCCCCTGTAATAACGCAACTATAATCACTCCGGCGGCTAAGGCAGAATCGTATACATCGAGAACACGCGCTTGACGCACGTACCTTCATCCAGTGGCGTACCCCAGTGGGAACCCCATTCCCCCCCCCAAAAAAAAATACGCGGAGAGAAGGAACCATTTCCAACCTTAGGGTTGCCTGTGTTAAAACTTCATACGATAAGAGAATTTGATATCCCTTGATTCATACCCAAATTCAATATGAATATGAAAATATAAGAATAATAAAGAATAAAGAATAAGAATAAGTGAGGAAAAAAAATCGCCTTTGGTCTCTGGCAGCTGGGGCTTTCGCCCCAGACCCGTTGGTTGGGATTTTCGACTCCCCCCCATGATCCATTCCCGGATATGCCACTGCTTTCATGTATCTCCCCCCCTTCCCCCTTACAAGATCAACTTCCGGCACTACTGCTCCTACATAATGCATGCCAGAACCACTGATAAATAATAACTCAACGTGAGTGCTGTTGGCAACCTTTCAAGTTTGAAAGTTAAGTGTTTTTTTTGTATGTTTCTCCCATCTCTTTTGGATACCAATTCCAATTCGTTACAAGAAATAAAATATTTCCTACCTTTTTTACAAAATATGTTTATTTTTGTGTGTGCATATGAATATGATGTGCTTGAACATATAGTTATCCGTTTTAGTGTCATAGTATGGAAACGCATTTTTTTTTTAACAACTGTGTAAAATGCATGTTTTGCCCAAAACTTTTAGAAATGTAAAACAATTTTAAGTGCAAGCCAATAATTGTTTTCTTAAAAGTAAACTGAAAAGACAAGAAAATATATTTTCCTTCGACTTTACTTTCAAAATAATACGTCAGATTGCTTTAAAGGTCCCCAACAAATTTTTGCCTCTGGCAGCTGGGGCTTTACCCTAAACCCCTTTTTGCCCATGCAAATGTTGTTGGGACACCCCGCCCCTCCCACCCTCCCCCGCTCTGCCAAACTGACAATTTTCACTCTGGAGGGAAATAATAAATATGAAAACCAGATATTGTACCTGAGTGGGTAGTCTATAGAGAACGTACAGAACTATTAGCTATATAATTCATTAATGGTATAATATTTTACTTGACCAAAACTGATGGGAGTAGAGGTATTTGGAAAGCAGAAAATATGGCAGAAACTTGCCATTATCACTAGGTATCCAAGAAGCAGAGACTGTTGTTTTTTTGTTTTTTTAAAGAAACAAAACAGGCGACACTAAACGTCCATCTGGTTGACACTTCTCACATGTTTGTAAATTGACAAGTAGGCCTAAACATAAATATATTACATTTTCAGCACTACAAACACTGTTTCTAAATTGTTCAGTGCCTTTACTATAATAAGCAGCATAATTGGAAAATACCGATAGAGAAGTGTACATACAACGGCTGGGCGTTTTGTGTTTACGTTTGTGCTACGAACTGCCACCGGAACTGAAGACTCTTCCTTGTAAAGCATTTGGATCCATTTCCAAGAACAGATTTGTTAGAATACATGGGACGATATTACTGCAGTAGGCCTATCATTGGGTAGACTTATATGACTCCACTTTCTTAAGAAGTATAGCCAACTATTGGCTGAAGAGGATGAAGTATTTTGTAGGTACAGATATTGTCTTTTTAGCATTAATTATCTTTCTCTTAAATTTAGCATTTTGTAGCATCTATTTTTTCTTTTCATGAAAACCTAAGAATGGAAAATTATGTGCATAATTTAAAACCAATTCAATTGCAACTACTTAAGGCTAAGACTGCATTTGAACACATTATTTTTTGTAAAATTAGCATTCTGTAGCGTTCCCAAAAACACATGTTTGACGCCGATCTAGCATTTTAAACCCAAAACGCTAAATAAAACGTAGGTAGGCCTATCTCTACTAATATGACAACTTTGCACTTTTGGAATACCTGTCGGTATTGCTGGTGAGGAATCTGACTCCTCATCAGTTAAAATTTCAAATTTTTGCAGAAGTAAACAGTACACAAACAGTATGACCAATATAGTTTGTGCTGGGTTATAATTGTCATCTTGGTATGCAATATGCTACTTTTTGTCTACAACAATAACTTAGTGTACGGGATGACAGCTACTATGGGGAGGCGGGTACATCAAACGACTACACTGCAGCGCTGCGAGCGTTCCGGCCACTGAGCACTGCCTGGTAGAAGTCACCGAAAACCCCTCTAGAAGCCAGTGCACTAGTAAGATTTCCAAAGAAGTCAAGTAGTCTTTCCAATGACTTCGAAATTCGTATTGTTGTATCGAATATTCAGTGACTGTTGGCCGGAACGCTCGCAGCGCTCTCTGTGCACTTGTTTCGCCTGTTGATTGACTGCTTTGGAAGTCGTTGGAAAGACTACTTGACTTCTTTGGAATCGATGAATATTTTCCCAATAATAATCAGTGTACTGGCTTCTAGAGAGGTTTTCAGTGATTTCTAAGTGGCCGGAACGCTCACAGCGCTTCAGTGTCGTCGTAATTGTTGTACGCCTCCCCATATATCAGACCTGCAATACCTAATTTACGGGAATATGGCCACCAACAATGCCCGACACGTCACGTAAATAACATTCACACGAAGTTTTCATCTCTAAAATGTAACCTAGTATTCTTACTGTCTCCCCCCCCCACTCCCCTCCTCCATCCCTGGAGCCATCAGTGGCGTATCCAGGAATTGGGAAAGGGGGGGGGTTTGAACCCATATTATAGAGAGTGGAGCCGAAAAATAATTGGGGTTCCAGGGGGCTTGCCCCCCGAAAAAATTCTCGTCAAGGTCATTTTAGTGCAAATCTGTGAGTTTTACAGTGTCCAACTGAAACAAGATTACTCAGTTTCTGGACACATTTTTTCCTTAGCACCGCTAATAAAAGGAACCTCAATCAATAATTTGCATATTTTTCGTATTGTTTTTGCTTTTAATTACAACAATATACAATAATTATAAAGTAAAACATCTAACTGTCTATTGAAATACTGTCTATTGATACTGCTATTGAAATGTAAACGGTCATTTTCCATGTTTCCTTTGCAAAAGGGGGGGGGGGTTTGTCCCCCCCCTCCCCCCCCGTGTATACGCTACTGGGAGCCATATCAATGATATGATATCATATGATGATCTATGAAATTATGATATGATATCATCTATCTTGTAATGAAAACGTCTCGTGCGAAAGAAATGCAAATGCAAAGAAGCAATTATTTTCCTATTCTATACTTTACAACTGTTTTGAGACTTTTCATGAAACTTGTATGATGAAGTAAAGTACAGATATCATCAAACGAGCGAAGCGAGCGTCTCCACTAGGAAAACGCTCTGTTTGATGCATTGATAAGCTACGAACTTTCTGGCGGAAAGATCTCAAAGCTAATAAAAACAACAATAAACAACAATTTAAGAATGCGCATTGCAAACATTTTTCTAATTTCCATAGCTATTATACTTCCCGACATTGATGAATGCAGTGCGATGTGCGTTGCTAGCAATTTTCTTTGTCATTCTGTCTAGTGTTTCCGCCGCGGTCCGCCAGTTACTAACAGTTATTGACAGCAAAGGAAATGTAATTTCTGCCTCTAATACGTATCAGATTGCGTTTACATTAGTATATTCGTGATCGGACAAAAATTTACTATAAGATAGCAACCTCACATTTTGCTGTTACTGTGTTTCAGAAAAATATTTTCGAGTAACTTTTGTGTAGCTTTGCCAATATTTATCAGATCACTATAAAATGAACATATTCGAAACTGGAAATATCTTTATAAAAATATGGCTTTCTCACATTTTGCCGCCATTTTGTTTCAGAAAATATTTTGTTGTAACTATGGTGTAACTTTGTAACTTTTCAAACGATTTCGCCTCAAAACTATACACCTTCAATCCACATCGAGGCTTGTGGATGGTCCAAATTTCAAGTTGATCGGACTTTCCGTTCGACCTCCATCGACAGACATAAAAACAAAAAAAACAAAAAAACTGAACGAAGTGCCATAACAGTCTAGTGGAGACGCTCGCTTCTGTCCGTTTTTTGGGGGTTTTTTATGACTCGCGATAGCGGTCGAACAGAAAATCCGATCAAGTTGAAATTTGGACCAGCCACAAAACTCGATGTGGATTGATGGTGTATAGTTTTGTGGCAAAATCGTTCGAAAAGTTACAAAGATACAATGCAGTTACAAGAAAATATTTTTCTGAAACAAAGTGGCAGCAAAATGTGAGATACCCATATTATTGTAAATTTTCGTCCGGTCACAAATAGACTAATTTCAACGCGATCCGATAAGTATTGTAGGTAACTAGGAAAAAGCTCTGTTTGACGCGTTGATAAGCGAGCGCGTCCATATCTACGTACTTCCTGGCGAAAAGATCTCAAAGCTAATAACAACAACAATTAACAACAATTTAAGAATGCGCGTTGCAAAATATTTCCCAATTTCCATAGCTATTTTACTTCCTGACATTGTTGAATGCAGTGCAATGTGCGTTGCTAAGAATTTTCGCTGTCATTCTGTCTAGTGTTTTCGCCGCGGTCCGCCACCGTTACTAACAGCTATTGACAGCAATAGAAATGTAATTTCGGCCTCTAATACGTATGAGATCGTGTTTAAGTTATTATATCCGTGACCGGACAAAAATTTACTATAATATAGCCACCTCACATTTTGCCGTTACTGCGTTTGAGAAAAATATTTTCGAGTAACTTTTGTGTAACCTTCCCAATACTTATCAAATCGCCATAAAATGAACATATTCGTGACCGGAAAAATCTGTAGAAAAATATGGATACCTCACATTTTGCCGCCATTTTGTTGCAGAAAAATATTTTGCAGTAACTATGGTGTAACTTTTTAACTTTTCACACGATTTTGCCTCAAAACTATACATCTTCAATCCACATAAAGGCTTGTCGACGGTCCAAATTTCAAGATGGTCACGAATATGTTCATTTTATGGCGATCTTAAAAGTTTTGGGAAAGTTACACAAAAGTTACTCAAAATATTTTTATCAAACACATTGACGACAAAATGTGAGGTGGCTATATTAGAGTAAATTTTTTCCGGTCACGAATAAGTTATACTAATTTGAACGCGCTCTGATACGTATTTAGGGACAGAAATTACATTTCTACTGCTGTCAACAAGTGTTAGTAACGGTGGCGGACCCCGTGAAAACACGACGTATACGAAATGACAACAAAAAATCTTGCACATTGCACGACATTCAACAATGTCGGGAAGTATAATAGCAAAGATTACTGAGTGAGGGAAGATGTTTCATCGCCGTGTTAAATAAAATATCTGCGCGAGTTTTGTCACTCACTACTAGTTCGAACTCTCACCGCAACTGGAGCGCTAGCCAGCACGTTTGAACTTCGTTGCCGTCTGGCGGGATATATTTGAACTCGGTTCTGGCCTCGGAAGAATTCGGCTCGGACACTTCCTTCCCCCGGCGCCGAGTCGAACGACCGAGGTTCTCGCTCAGTTTTAAACTTTTGGAAGAACGAGCTCTTGCGGTGAGAATTCGAACTACATGTCGGGAAAATTTCGTTCAGACACGCGCAGACGATTTCCCATAAGAGTGTGTTGTTGTTCATTGTTGTTTTCACACTTTGATCTTTATGTCTTGAACAATGACGACAGCTTTGAGAACTTTTGGCCAGAAAGTTAGTGCACAGGACGCGCTCGCTTATCAACGCGTCACACAGAGCGTTTTCCTAGTATTATAATTTTGATTTCAACACATTTCAATATGTTATACTTTCCAAAGAATATAAAAATGATTCCTAAAACTGGTTCCTCATGTTCACAATCACATGTATTTGTGTGGCTCATTGGTCTAGTGGATTTATTCCTGTTTCCAATGCAGAAGGTTGGGGGCTCGATTCCCGGTTCGGGCATGTTTTTTTTAGGAACTTGTCTTTAATCTTTCAAGGGGTGTTATGTAAACGAACGGTGACTTTCAAGTCGTTATATAGCACATAATAAGTGGTATATAAATATCCCCCACTGAAAATCAGTTCTTGTTATTGAGTGTGTAGACTGTAAATAAATACAAATTTATTTATTTATTTTTACTTATCTATGAAAGCCAAAATACAAATACTAGGTCTACACACACTAACTGGGATTGATTGATACAAATTTATGTATTTATTTTTACTTATCTATGAAAGCCAAAATACAAATACTAGGTCTACACACACTAACTGGGATTGATTGATACAAATTTATTTATTTATTTTTACTTATCTATGAAAGCCAAAATACAAATACTAGGTCTACACACACTAACTGGGATTGATTGATTATTTGAGTTTAACGACGTACTCGACAAGTTTGACCATACGACCTGGGGGGGGGGGGGGGGGGGGTTGGAGGAAAGCTTAAGTATGACGGCGATGAGGTAGAGGCGAGGATGAGGGAAAAAGGAACAAAGGAATTAGAGTATGCCCACACATCATGCACAGCTTTTATCCTCAATTGTATGTTCTCTACCAAGTTGTTATCATTTAGAAAGAATAGAATCTATATCATCTTTCCTCTCTGTCAGCAAAGGGCTAAAACTTGATATGTACGTAGGCCAAGTCACTGCAGCTGCAGACACATTCCAATACACCTCATTATTGTGATCAGACATCTGTTTTATGGGAAGCAGTCTAATAAAAGTGTAATGTTTGCTCTAGGCCCGGATCAGGTCGTAGCCTCCCAAGATGTGTACACGTCCGTCCCTAATGGCCGTGTCAGACTCCAGATGGGTGACAGCGGCATGTCCGCCATCAAGCCTATATCTGTGCCCGGAATGCTCCGCAAGACAGCGGCAGGGTTTGGCAATACAGTGGCCATGGCAACCAAGAACAGCGAGGGCACCTGGGATGAAATAACCTTCAAAGAATACGAAGTGATGGTGCGAACATGTGCAAAGGCGTTCCTTAAACTTGGACTCGAACGATACCATTCTGTGGACATTATTGGGTTCAACAGTAAAGAATGGTTCATATCAGACTTGGCAGCAATCTATGCAGGGTAAGAAGGATTTATTTTTCAATTGATCGAGTATCTCGACTCCAGAAATCATACGAAAATTGCCTTATCATCAATCATATTGGGTCTCTACTTTAATGTTTATTTGTTATTTAATGGTGCATTGAACATTGATGTTATAATAAATGGTGCAATTCAATAGTAATTTAATTATGTAGTTGCTTCATATAGGGTATGTATAAATCCAAGAATCTGTTATAAAGCACAGTTATGAGAGATTGTATTTACTGTTTTTCATACACATAGGTACCCTACATACATACAAGATAATACTCTGGTTGGTATATGCATATTATACTGCATAGGAACCCTGATGGCATGAAAATTAGAATTAGCTGACAAGACATCTACACAGTAGTACCGGTATGTTTTGTTTCTTTATTCTAGAGGTTTTGCCGTAGGAATTTACACCACCAACTCGCCTGAAGCGTGTCTACACTGTGCTCTGAATAGCAGAGCCAACATCATTGTCGTACAGGACAAGAAGCAGTTGGATAAAATTCTAGAGATCAAAGACAAACTACCCAAACTCAAGGCCATCATACAGTACGAAGGCAAACCTACAGAACCAGGAGTGCTGAGTGTAAATAAATATTCCATCACGTCCTCACATTGTTTATAAATAAGAGAAGGCCCAACTGGCCTTAACCACGCCTGAAAATAAAGACATTTATTTATTTTAATTTTTTGTATAAGCTTTGCCTATGCAGTTTTTAGCTTGATGTTTGTATTCCATTCATTGCTTGAATATTTATTACTAATACTGGCAATTCTCTTTTCTTGCATTTAATTTACCATACTATTGAACTAAATCTTGTAAGATCTTCTTTTTTTTTGCAGTTCTGTCTTCTCCAATAGTAATCTTGTAGTTCTAACTTTGCCTACAGCTTACCAACATAAAATTCAAGAAAATTGGCATATTTTCATTATGGTATGGTATTCTCCTACCAAATAGATATAAAATAGAAATAATAACAAATACTATTCTGGAGCTTAACTGCTTGATCAGTATTGGTGACCAAATCTTGCATTGAGTATAAACTGCAAAATATATTAAATTACCAGTTTTTGTAAATAACTTTGTACTTTCTATCAATAATATAAACTGAAAGTTCTGTAAAATGGTGAAATACTAGCAGGTAGAAAACATATGGGCCTACACCTGGTTTCTTGTTGGTTTCAGTGGGACGAGTTGATGCAGATTGGACAAGAACAGCCAGACACCGAGCTTGACAATGTTTTGCGAACGTTGGCCGTCAATGAATGTTGTACACTTGTTTATACAGTGAGTGATCTGTTCATGTTTGCTACTTCCTAACATATATGGTTACAAAACACACACATTAAATTTAACTATTCTCCTTTTCATATGCCTAGATTTTTGGCTTATCAGACCATCATTAATTTTCTAAAAATAAAACTGAAAAAAAATGCTTTCTCAAAAATAAATATACCACTTAATTGTTTCAATTAATGTAGTAATGTAGACTGATAAAACACTGATGTGATTTAGAACCCATAAAAAAACAGTTAGCAGCTAGTGCTGTATCCCATTTTAATCATCATACGGAATTTGTACACCACATCTTTTATTTTCAGTCTGGAACTGTGGGAAACCCCAAAGCTGTGATGTTGAGCCACGACAACTTAACATGGACTGCTAAAGCTGCTGGAAGTTATTTAGGATTTGAGAGGGGCAACGAGAAAGGGATAAGCTTTCTGCCTCTCAGCCACGTAGCTGCACAGGTAAGCAAACTGTACGCTTGCAGGAGAGGGTAGATCCAGTATGAGAACTGCAATAAAAATGAATGGAGACGATGCAGGATTTGGATACTACAAACTGAAAGAACACACATTACTCTTTGTACGTTTCATTTCATTTCTTAGCTGTATAACCACAATACAAGATTGTATGTACATTGAAATAACTCTGTGCTAATGTTTGAGCGCGTTTAGCGAAGCCAATACTAGTACTATATGCCAAGCTTATTTTAATATCGTCTCCACCTAGGACTAGGGAATACGATGACCAAAGAGCAGACATCTTGGATCTCATCATTACTAGATTGACACAATGAGTAACTCATAAAGGGGTTTTGATAAAGATTTCTGTACTACGAGTGTATGGTAGTATAGTATGTACATATTAGGGATGACATCGGGTAATAAAATTCGGAACCGGTTCCAGCTCTCATATTACCCGGGTACCCGGATCCTGAAAACGTATTTTTCAATGTGTAGGCTTGATTTGTAGGTCGTCGCTAGGCCTTGTGAAGTGCGCGGGGCGCGAACATAGAGAAATAAAACAGGGGCGCGAAGACGAGGGACGAATGACATGCACGCCCCCCACTCAAATAGCCCCTCAGAATACGCCTGGAGTAATCACGTCGACTCGTCGAGTAAAAAAATCATTTCGCAAAACACAACTGAAGCACGTACATAAAACATGATATTTCAAGTAAAATAAATAGTAATAGAATAAGTGTTAGCCAGAATGTTAAACAAAGAACCAACAGTAACGAATGCAAGTCTGTTCGCGTCTGTTCTGTTCCCCGTCGAGGCACATGTTATTGAAGGTGGGGGATTGGTTGGTGCGCGCCGTACCTGCTGGCTCCATCGAAATCAACCGCAGCAATACTGGCGTGTAATTATAGCCTAGAAACAGACTAAAAAGTTACCCAGACCCAAAAAACGGCTCCAGGTATTATTTGGAGCCGGGTACCCGGTGTCATCCCTAGTACATATAGGATCTTATCATCATCAATGAGTAACTCATAAAGGGGTGTTGATAAAGATTTCTGTACTACGAGTGACCGGTAGTATAGTATGTACATATAGGATCGCATGTACTAGATTGACACAATGAGGAACTCATAAAGGGGTGTTGATAAAGATTTCTGTACTACGAGTGACCGGTAGCAAAGTATGTACATATAGGATCGCATCATTACTAGATTGACACAATGAGTAACTCATAAAGGGGTGTTGATAAAGATTTCTGTACTACGAGTACACGGTAGCATAGTATGTACATATAGGATCGCATCATTACTAGATTGACACAATGAGTAACTCATAAAGGGGTGTTGATAAAGATTTCTGTACTACGAGTGACCGGTAGTATAGTATGTACATATAGGATCTCATCATTACTAGATTGACACAATGAGTAACTCATAAAGGGGTGTTGATAAAGATTTCTGTACTACGAGTGACCGGTAGCAAAGTATGTACATATAGGATCGCATCATTACTAGATTGACACAATGAGTAACTCATAAAGGGGTGTTGATAAAGATTTCTGTACTACGAGTATACGGTAGTATAGTATGTACATATAGGATCTATCACTTCACATGTGTATGCAACAACTGAAAAGGAATGATTGATGAAAGTGTTTTTTTTCTCTATATATAAAATAAAGTCGACTGAGGCAGCAATGAGTGACGCAAATAGAAAATAGGTATGAACTATGTATGCACTACCAATAGCATAGGGAATGGGCGGCCTACACTGGCACCTCTCCACAATCATTGCAAGAGAATATTCGACATCTATCTCACAGTCACATGTCACATGATAAACTTAATGGCTTGTGACAATAACTGTGTGTGGGGGGGGGGGATGTTCATAGTAGGACCATATTCTTCAAAATTGGTTATTTTTGTCTACAACTACAACAATAACTTAGTATTTAGGGTTATATGGCAGCTATACATTAAAAATAAAATACATGTATCCAATGTAAATGGCCACCAACGAAGTTCACGAGATAAAATGTGGGTTTAAAACATTCAAATCAGTACGTATCTCTTAGCTCTATCGATAATATTGTCGCACTGTCTTGTCTATTGTATTTTCTTAAAAAACACTTTCAGAAGGTCAATGTTATCTGTTCTAGCTGGTGGATTTGTTTGTCTGTTGCACTTACGCGATTACAGTCTATTTTGCTGATCAGAACGCACTGAAAGTAAGTATTTTTAAATTATGAAGTGTATTCTACTTCCATGCCTGCCTTAACTTTTACGTTTACGTACTTGCTATTCTATATTTCAATTTCATGTATTAGTATTTTGTATTAGGATTTAATATAAAATAAATAATAAATAATATAATAGTAAATATTTTGTTAGGGCAGCCTTGTTAACACGCTGCAAGAAGTCCAACCGACTACCATTCTTGCTGTTCCGCGCGTATGGGAGAAAATTGAAGAAAAAATGGTTTACATTGGTAATCAAGCGATCGGCGTCAAGAAGTCACTCGTGTCATGGGCTAAGGGAGTTGGACTGCAACACACTCTGAACAAGATGAACAAGTTAGTGGAGTCACTAATTTACTAATATAAATATAATATGTACTCTTTTCCAGGGTCGTTAGTGAATATATGACCATTTATTTACGAACATTTCCTTGCAACCGATAGAGGTGGCTCAGCGGTAAGACGCGAGATTCTAACTCGGGAAGTCGCCGGTTCGATTCCGGCCACCGGCAGTCCTGACTGAAAGGTTTTATCCAAGGTTTTCTTAAGTTGTAAAGGCGAATGCTGGGACTGAGTCATATTATCAGTCCTTGGACATTCCTTCCCAACTATCCAAACACCTTAATATATACCTAGTTAGTAGTTAGTCACCTGAAGAGGAGCACAGCAGGTAAATTCAAAGATGTTGGAAAAGTACTAAAGTAGGTCTAGATGACGCACTGGCGCTGCGGTCGTTATTGCATATTGAAGGCTGCCATTATTATGGAATTAACATGGTTTTTGACTTTTTGTAATCCAGAGACTACGTGGATCAACATGCAACCAAGTATTCATAATTGGTGTTTTCAATAATTGAAACTGCTTCAATAAAATAGTATATTTAGACCAGATACTGTTAAAAATCTAAATTGTTGCGTTTGTGTTAAGCTTAATACGTATTCTTTTTTTTAAAAAGATAATTTCAAATAAAATAGCGTGAATGCCATATTAATGGCGGCATTCAATTTGCAATAGATGCATGATGGCATAATAGCCAAATGTGGGCATTTGAGAAGAAGAAGAAGAGATTTTCACTGCCTACTGCTATGGAGTCATAGGGGCTTGGGTAAATTATTTTAAGACATCCATACTCGCTACAACATCTCCATAACAGCTGCAATAAAATGCAATACAATACAATACAATAAAGTATGCTGGATCTTTGTGGTCACCTGATGCACTACAGACAGCTGACATTAAATTATTATTCTCTCTACTAACACTTATTGACAGCAATAGAAATGTAATTTCTGCCTCTTATAGGTATCGGATCGCGTTTAAATTAGTATATTTGTGACCGGACAAAATTTTAGTATAGCCATCTCACATTTTGCCGTTACTGTGTTTCAGAAAAATATTTTCGGTAACTTTTGCCAATACTTATCAGATCGCCATAAAATGAACAATGAACATATTCGTGTTTGGAAAAATCTTTATATAAAAATATGGCTATCTCACATTTTGCCACCATTTTGTTTCAGAAAAATAGTTTTCAGTAACTATGGTGCAACTTTGTAACTTTTCGAACGATTTTGCCACACAACTATACACCTTTAATCCACATCGAGGCTTGTGGATGGTCCAAATTCCAAGTTGATCGGACTTTCCATTCGACCGCTATCGACAGACATAAAAAATAATAAACAATCAAACAAACAGAACGAGTGCCACAACAGTAAAATGGAGATGCTCGCTTAGTTATTGATTGATAACTGATATAATAATAAAAAGTTATTATTATTATTATTACTATTATTATTATTATTATTATTATTATTATTATTATTATTATTATTATTATTATTATTATTATTATTATTATTATTATTATTATTATTATTATTATTATTATTATTTTATATATTTGTTTTATTTTTTTTTAAATTTATATCACAACACAATTACAATGTGAAGGTAGATCATATCCGATAACCAGAAAACGGCCCCTTCTCAAAAGTGAATGGGCAAACAACAAGCATATATTTACACTACGAAATAACATTTACATAACATGGACATTTTTCAAATATATCGTGACATAGTAGAACACTTGCAGCATATCCGTGCACAAAATCAGTACTATTCGTTGTTGAACGTTACACATGGCGAGTACTTAAAATAAAAAAGCATCCTTGAGACGCATAAGGCTATTTGCTTTGTGCCTGCTCGAGAAAAAATTATAAAAATTGTTGATTATGTTTTAGCACCAGGTTTCAAGAGCAGTTTGAACAAACATAGTTCTTTCTGATAATATTTTAGAAAATGTAAAATGCAGGTGGAGGCATGCTAAAGTCAACTTTCTACAAATTATTTTATTTCAACTTTTGGTCTAACAAATAAACTAATTTCTTGTTCCAGTGTGGATGATGGCTATGGACTTATGTACCAGCTCGCAAACGCGCTCGTCTTACGCAGGGTAAAGCGTGTTCTAGGCCTGGAAAAGTGCAATTATCTAGTTTCTGGGGCAGCTCCTATTTCACCAGAAACTCTCAAGTACTTTTGGAGTCTCGACATACTAGTCCTGGAGGTACAGTACTAGGCATTAAAATAACAATCACTCTAATTGTTAATCATGGAAAAGCAGTCACATTGAACCTTAAAGTTAACATACCAGTACCACTTAAAATTACAACAATGCTTGGCCTATGAGAGATTAAAACTGTAAACAGAATTGTTCAATGACCAACACAGCTGACACCAAATTGATTTGTGCACAACATTGTGTCATGCAAAATACTGCCTCAAATTGTCTCTTTTCTAATGGAATATAATGTATAATTACCTATATCATCTAGACATGACTGTAATTGGTACGTCGAAACCATGTCTCGTTTACTATTACAACTTGAAATGCAACCTAAGACATGAAAACGACATTTTATTAATGTATAATAATTAGGAATGGAAGTGATGGTCGTTAATCGATTTAAATCGAGAAACATAAGAATGTCTCATTTGCAAATGCTTATTCCTATTTTATTGCTACAGGATACAAATCTACTTTTAGCTCGTATTTTTTTCTTACCCCGTAAAAATTAAAAAAAATCATGTTATCAAGCATTTTAGGTGTTTGAGGTTATATACTTACAACCATTTTAATTTATTCTCAAGAATTGCATATAATATTTATATCGATTTGTACGGTGGCACATTTGGACAACCCTGGTTCGCCAAACCTATGTTCGCTAACAGGTGAAAATCGAAAGTCAAGATATCATAGTAATCGAAACCACTTTCAGACCTGCCATCATTGGAGTGGTGCGGGGTTACAGAGCGGCCAAGCGTTATACATTAATATGTTTGAAATAAAAAAAACATGTAAATGTAACTGGCTTGTGCAACCCAGAAAAAGTAGTCCTACATACTTATAAAAATAGTTAATTGGTTCAACTGGCAACAACCGCAATTAATATTTGTACGGTTTTTACGGTACCACATTTGGACACCCCTGGTGGGTGCACCCACCAAAGCCATGTTCGCTAACAAGTGAAAATCGAAAGTCAATACAGTTTATCATAGTACTCAAAACAACTTTCAGACCTTCCGCACCCGGGGGGTTATGTAGCCGGCCTAAGGACTAAATGTAGGCCTAATAGATACAGTATACAATATGCTATGTTTATACCACATAATAATAAAACTTCAAATTTGTATACAGGGATTTGGAATGTCGGAGTCGTCAGGATGTCACACTTTAAATAAAAAAGATGCATTTCGATTGGAAAGTATTGGAAAAACAACTCCAGGATGTAAAACCAAACTTCTCAATCCAGATGAGAAAAAGCAGGGAGAGGTACTTATTTCCATATTACCATACTCATTTTTTATTGCTGTGCTCAAAACTTGTTGGATAAGTAGTTTACTTGACAATTAGTAAATCGTTTAGAAAAATTCAGTAGCTAAGCCTTTGAAACCTAAGTAGGTAATATATTATACGCACTGTACACCGGTACTTGTGGACATGGCTGCACCCTTGCTACTGTTGGTGGGAAGTGCCCAATGCATATAAGTTACTGGTAAGTGGTGGTAAGTAATGCAATAATCAAAAAATATAATATTTTATACTAGGAGGATGTCCTGTTATAGCCTACACTTTAGTCAAGCCTACTTATGAACCAGCTACATGTAATTCAAAATTAAAATTGCCATACCATACCTACTTTGTTCAAGATACAGTAGGCCTATATCATTGCTGGAAAGTGGAAACATAAAAAGATAAGGCAAGTAAACTGGCACAGGTAAGGTACTTTTGAAAGTTTGTGTTCAATGGACTCGGCTGTATTCCCTGCTTATTGCCTTATCCATTATGACCCTCCACTGGAGTTTTATATAAATATGGTTAGTACATTTTGTTTGTCTGTAGCTTAGTCCTTGCTTAAATGCTAGGGTTGCCAGGTGTCATGTATTTCCCGGGAAATCCCGTATGCTGTAAGACATTGATCATATCACGTATCGTACCGTACGTATTTAAAAACAAATATGATGAACGAAATTTAAACTGCGTGCCACCCTTTGCGCAAGGTCAAGCTAGGCTGCAGGTATCTACCAATCATAAGAGGCAACTTACAATTTGCCACCTTCAGGGCAAAAATAGAATTTGATTTGTCCGCTACCCCCCCGCTGCCCAACTACACTTGAATGTATTTCAAACACTTTGTATCATTGCTGTCTGGCGGCAGGATAGCGATGTGTAAGAAGTTTTTAAGCAAGCAATAATATGTCTATAATTTGAACAATTAGTTCTATTTTTAGTCTCTCTTCTGTATCCAGCTTCCCTCTTATTATTCATTCTACACAACTTTTTATAAATGCTTGAAAACAACACAAATGCATGTTTTGATCAAGTAATAACTAATAATCAATAGCTGTAACTGTAAGTACTCAAAAATGTGTTTTAAGCTCTCCCCCAAAAAAGCTAGGGTTACAAAATGTTTGCCTCCGGCAGTTGGGGCTGTGCCCCAGACACTGCCAATTCTCCATCTAAGGGTACATTCCAAAACCTCCTGTAAATGATGTGGTTCTAGCATCAGCTGCACGTCCTAGCGTCACATTTTGATAAGTGTTTCGGAACGCCTACAAGCGAAAAGATGGAGGAAATGCGCACTAAAAATTTGTAATGAAATTAACAAAACAATATATAATCGTTTTCCAATAATAACGAAAACGAAATGAAAGATCATAAAATCCTGAAAAGCGTGGTGAAAATAACGGTGAAATGATATAATTCCTGATAATTTGACAAGCTTTTAAATAATTTCATTTTGAAAACGCCGCCATGATTTGTGAATGCTGGCAGATGCCCTCGATCGAACCGGCTGGCGTTTTCATGATGCTTGATATGCTGGCTCAGGAAGTAACAGAACGCTCGGCATATGATTTCCAGCAGGTTACGGAATGGCCTCAGCACGGAAATGGCATATTCAGCTAGTTTCGGAACGTTCCCTATATGTCCCGTATCCACATTTACAAAATCTGGCAACTCTATTAAATGGTTTCTGCATTATGACTCCAACTGGAGTTGATATAAATAAATATATTTAGTACATTTTGGTTGTCTGTAGCTTAGCGGTATTTTAGTCATCGACATGCTTGAAGAATCCCGGGCTGCGTACCAACTATGACTGGCAGTGACTGAGATCCGTACCAACTTGACTCGCAGTCAAGCTGCAGTCACTGCTTTTTGCGTACCAGTTTACCTCACAGATACCCCTGCAGTCACTGCGTTGACTGGGCCGAAAAGATCCAGCTGTCGCAGTCAAGGGGGGGGCGTGGCTAATAATTTTACCGCGAATTGTGAATTTATAGACAATATTATATGGTTTAAAATTAAATAGTAAGTGACATCACAACACCATATATAATCTCAACTTAGAAGTCCCATAAGCATTAAATTATGAATGTAATGTTGTAAGGTTAATTAGCAGATGGCAAAATGTTACTTTTATGAATGACAATTTCTGCTGTTGTCTGCTTTCGCTGTGACTGTGACTGCAGCCTGTACCAGCTGCTACGTTCTACTGTGTTGATTGGCTTACCCCCACTACAATCACAGCCACAGTGAACGCAGTCACAGTTGGTACGCAGCCCCGGTAGACTATGAAAAAACAGGTTGTGGATTAAGGTAGGTAACTTGAAAATTAGAGTTGAATTATCATAGCCAAAGTGAACACTGGACTCTTTAGCTACCACAGGCTTACATGTTGTACTGTTTTTGTGCAGGAGTCAATCTACCTATATTTTAGGTATTTGTATTGTCATTTTGGAAACTACACTTACTTTTTTCAGCCCTGTCTAGAATACTCTCCCTCCCAAATACAGTTCTATTGCCCCTGAATTCTCATACACCCAGTCAGCTTTTCACTAGAAAAAAATGTTGTGTGCCAGAATTCAGCAAATGAGTTGGCTTAGCAAGCTTAGTGTCCCAGTACTAAGCTGTTTACTTTGCTGACAGTAAGCAAGGTAGGCCTACCTATTACATTATGCAATGTACTGAGTCTGCTGAGCTAAGTGTAAAAAAAATTGGAAGTAATGCCGCTAGCTACAATTGCAAATTTCAAAATTGCTCAAAGCAATTTCTTGTACTTAGGCTAGGCCTGCCCATTTAGTTATCACAGTTGTTTGATAAACACAAATCAGAAATGGAACAAATAGTAATTTCACGACCCGCCATCTTAAAAATGAAGCGTTTTTTTATGTTACAAATACGGTAGGCCTATACGGTGTACAAGCCAGCGGAGTAAGTGTGACAGTCATTTTCCGCTTATCTAGTGAAGTCAGCGGCTGAATTCTAGCACACGACTGTAGCCTACACATTAGCCACGACAAAAATGTGTGAGACAATAGTGACCAAAGAAGTGTCTACTGTCATGAAAACAGAGCCATATAAACACTAACATCAATAGGGAACACGCGTATGAAAATTTGAATGAATATTTAAAAACCTTGTCTCTCATTTAATAATTTTGTGTCTTTGAATTTTGAAAAACGGATCAGTCTATGCCTCAAAATAATTGGTTTAGTAACGATAAATAAAAGGGCGCGAAAAACGAGCCGCCGCCATGTAGAGTGGATTTGACGTCATGGTTTTGTACTGAGTACGCTCACCGCCCCAGCGATTGGTCTGTTACGCCACGACTACAAAATCATTGCGTCACAGCCACCTGTACGCGTTTCAGATCCCCGAGTTTAAACTTCAATAAATGCGACCACATTAAACCTAGGCCCTATATATAAATTTCTTTTTTACTTGGGACTTGCATTAATATACTTTTTATATCTGATACTATTAAACTAGGCCTAAGTGTTTGGTTTGACAAAAAAAATCGTACGCGTGTTGCCTATTGTGGGCCTACATTTATAATGTGTTATAAATGTAGGCCTAATATAGACCAGACCAGTCTAGTCTAGGCTTTCCAACACATTTGATACCGTACCAGTTAATATTACAGACATTCCTACTGGGCAAGCATAGACTGGTGTGACACATGTCAATAACTGTATATACAGACCTAAGCTAGTCACCTGTCTGCTCTCATCGAGTAACTTAGGCCTTGTTTGGCCTAAACAGTTTTGACGTATTGTTTGTATTTTATTACTTTCTTGTGTCTATCAATTATCTACTGTACTCAATCCCTGCAGTCACCGACCAGGTAAGCTGGTTGGGTTTCTTTTCCACCTTACCTTCGATTTAGCATATTTTCAGTTTGGTGACAATAATAATATAATAGACACACGTGCTTAGTGCTTACCCTAGAAATGTTGATTTGAACCAAAATTAGATATAGGCCTACTTGTAGCAGCCTAGAGTCATTTTTAACTTTCTCAAGGGTTTAATTCAAGTCTAGGGCTAGGTAGGGCCTACCAGTAGCCCTATGTTGGCCAGATGGGTTTCAATGATATTGGGGGAATAAAATTTTGTTTTGGAAACTCTAACTTCAATGAAATATGGGCATGAAGGAAGGACATTTTGTAGTTAGGGTAAAGCCTCATGTACAATTGTTGGCATCGTGATTGTTGCTATAGAAAACAAGCCTATGTGGTACTGATCACGGACTAGGCCTAGCCTATTATTTCCGAGAGCCAGAGGGTCTTCTCAATTTCGCAGAGCTGCAGTATAAAGATGGTAGGCTACCTGGCCTAGTGTAGGCCTAGGCCTATATATCTTTTTAATGTGGTGGAGATTTGACAGAATCGGATCCATTGCCATTTGGCATTTAGATAACTTAAAGAATGAGGTGTGCATAGAATGTCGGAAGCCTGCAGACTTCTTTATTTGCTCTGTGCCTGTTGTTATCGGGATCATCGCAATTCTGGATATAGCCTTTAAGCAACTTTCCCGATTACAATTGTGAATGCAAGGGTCATTATGTGCAGTAGGGCTACTATAAGAACAACCAAATAAGTTACCTAAAACTATTTCGTGATTTACCCATGAACTGTGATCCCGATCCGACAATGTATTTGGCTCAAGGAAATCAAACAGAGGTTTCATACCACTGAGTACCATTTATTAAATCATGTTTTATTGTTCATCTAGGAAATACATTAAGTGAAAAAATCTGCATGGGTTATTAACAACATATCTTGGAAAGGATTAGTTCTACTTATGGACCTAGAACACAATTTAATCTAGGCCTAGGGCTATTTGGCATTGTCCTCTCTAATTAAAGGTCCACACCCAAGATGGCTCAAATGGCCAAGGCCTAACCTAGGCCTAGGTCTAGGCCTATCATGACCATGTAATGCTGGGCCTACCTTTAATATCTTCATTTTATACCCAATTTTTCTTTAATGATAAATTCTGGGAGACGCTTCCCTTTCCATGTTCTTGGGATTGGAACTTCATGGGCTTTGCGTAACTTCTCAGAAACATACTGTGCAGCATCAAACTTTTGAGCTTCTTTGATTTGTGCAAGAAGTTCTGCTTGAAAACTCTTTTCCTTGCGCATTTCCCGACCCTGACGAACTTTAGCCCAGTCGAATTTCATCTTCTTTCGCAGTTTTTTCAATTTATGTTTCTTCATCTTACGTCTTCGAATAACTATTAGCCGTGCGGCATGTTTTTCATGAGTATTAGGAACTGCAGGCAATTGAATGGAAATGGAAGGTGTGTCCACTGTATGATCAAAAGATGTCTCAGAACATGGCGGCAACTTAAATGAACCATGACCAATAGTCCAAGGAGATTCACTAATGACTCTTGTTTGAAAACTAGATAACTTGAGATTATTACCAACACCAGAGCAAGGTGTAGGCCTAGGCCTAGATGTGTTTGCGAGTAAGTAGAAACTTAGGTCAAGGTCTGGTTTCAAATGACCAGGGCTAGGCCTAGGCCTATGCCTGTACTGTAAGGCTAGGCCTAGGCCTTGTTCTGTGGATTGTGAAGATTCTAGCAGACCTAGACCGTAAAGGGAGCTCAGGCCTGGTAAACCTTCAGTTGGCTTATCTCTTCGCACATTTATCGCGCGAGTAGATATCAAAGCTGATGACTGTCGTGAGCGCAGACATAGGCCTACCGCAAGGTCTGCAACAAAAAGTTATCACACATAACCTCAAAATCGTCTAGGCCTAGGCCCGAGCTGTACATTTGTTTGCACTACATATACACCATTTGTTTAAAAATATGAAAAATCTTGAATTGTTAACCTACCTAACACATTTGTAGAGCTACATTTTATAGGCCTACAGCAATTATTGATAAACCGACCTAAACTCAACATAATTAATGGCAAGCTCGCCAGCTGATCGCTGCTGTTGTTGTTGTTTTACTTCAACCTACCCACCGCCTGCCATAATCTAAACTCGTCCACAATATAAACCTTAGTTGGCAGTGGATCTTCTTATTTGAATGGGCTTTTCGGGCTTCTCACATTTTTTCTCAAGGTTCTCAAACTCGTTGTTCTCAAACATAATTAACTTAATGTGAGAAATCTTGCTTATTCATTTAGTTATTAGGTTAAACAATAAATAAATATACATTTTCGCTTTCATTTTCTAGATACAAAACAAATTAAATGGAAAGTTGTCAATGGAATTAACATAGGCCCTAGTAGGCCTAGGCCTATTTAGAAAATTTGTTGCACTGAATAATCCATGACAAATTAGCCGACACGACTCAATACTTTCGTCAAACTTATTGAATTCAAGAACAAAAGCGAATCAAAAACAGTTGGTAAAAAACTGCAACAATATAGCTTTTATTAATTGATGCTTTTTTGTCCTTGAATTCAATTTGACAAAAGTATTGAACCAATTGAACTGTGTAATGTGGGTAGCTTCCAGTTTCGTGACAAATGGGAGAGATTGCAGTTTGGTTTATTGTTGATAGATCCTGAGATAAATACGTGATTGTTTTTAATTTATCATACGTATTGACTTTCCAATTTGTACTTCCAAAAAAGAGTGGGTGACGCCCGTATGCCTCCGCCCGCTAGGCCTATAACCATTAACCACTGACCCCAACACACACACATACCATAGATATAAATGTTTATTTATATCTATGCACATACTCATACCATTGGACAGTGTTGGGTAAGTTCCTTAAAAAATGGACCTAGTTCCAGTTCCAGTTCCACGCAAGGAAAAAGGAACTCTTTCCAGTTCCAAGTTCCTCTAAAAAAAAAGGAACTGGGGCGTTCCTTAGTTCCTTTCAAAATGGAACTAAGTTCCTAAATAGTTCCTTTCTGCAAACAACCATTTTTCTTTGGATATTGCCGAGCGGGATACTAGCCATCGACCCAATGGTTATTATCCGGGTTTATGCATTATATACCAAGAACACTGACTAAAAGTAAGAGGTTATTTTATATTGTCAATTCTTAATGCATTTCAATTTATATTAATTATTAATAACTATTATAATTAATTTAATTAAAGTTTTTAAATTAAATTCAATGCCAAGGGTTCGCAAATAACGCCTTAAATATGGTTGAGATTTGTAGGATCAATTAATGCATGTGCTTCTTTAGATTGGCTGGCGATGACCTCGAAGCACCGATTACTTTATTAACTGGTAAACAAAGCAAGCATTTTGCCGAAAAATTTTCTTCGTCGCCAAAATATCACTTTCGCCCGGGAAAAAAATTGGCCTGTATTTTTTAAAGGGCAGTATGTTATTGCCACGAACACCAGACATTATAACAAAACGATCGAAAGAGACAGCGATGTTGTCACATGCACTTGTCGCGAAGAATTGAATAGATCAGTGAATATTGAGATAGCTCCTTGCCCCTAAATAACTTCTCCCCCACCTCACTCGGACCACATCTTTCATCATCAAAGCCTTCCCGTTTCCAATGAATTCGAAGTGATGGGTTGACAAGTGATATATTTCATGGTTTGTTTGATTTCGGAATGACAGTCTGAGTTGCTCTCACACTTGTGTATAGGAGGGGTTGGTCGGTTGGTCAGTTATAAGTGACATGACACGCTTATTCCGCACGAGCGATTTGGGATTAGTCACCGGTTTCGGGTCTTCGACTTGTGCCGGTGTGCGACTAATTGGAGACCCCACGCGGGGGTGGCGTAGCAGGTGGAGGGTTGGGATGGGTAGACAAGACTGAAATATTACAAAAAAAGTTGTTTTAGATTTCTCGTTTCTGTCATCTTGTAAGTAAACTATGTTTTGGCGCTTTGGTCCTTCAAGCTTATACCGGTACAGTCAAGTAAAAATAAAAGGAACTTATGAAAATAAGTTACAGTTCCTGGAAAATTGGAACTATGGCGTTCCACAGTTCCTGGTTGGAAAAAAGGAACTATACCGTTCCTTAGTTCCTTAAAAAGGAACTAGTTCCAAGGAACGGAACTAAAAAAATCCGTTCCTACCCAACATTGCCATTGGATGCAAATTGAAGTTAATTGGTAATCATTGTATGAAAATAAATCAGTTTTCTTTATTAAAGATTTTAAATATTCATATTTCAAACTGTACTAGTAAAAGGTAGTATTTTGATGCCCTGTACGTCAAAACATCAAAATTAAATCATTATGCACATTTTTATTCTGATTCAAATACTGTCAATGCTTGTATTGTTGTACCAATGAGTTTGTTAGCTAACAAACTCAATGGTTGTACATTAATGGATACACGGACTTCACTTGATTTTGAGCAACACTTGGTTACTGGGATTGTTTTATTAGCCTACATAAGGAAAACGAATGCCTTGACGATCAAGAGAGCAAAGGCCGCAGAAGAGAGCAGAGGCCGCAGAAGAGAGCAAAGATAGATAGAAGTCAAATTGAGTTTCAAAAGTGTAGACTCGGCATCTGGGCGGACGGGAAACTCCCCCTTTTTATGGTGACACTTTTTTGGTGGTGACTCAAGCAGGTATGCACTTCCCATATCATGAACCAATACCTGTATGCTGAAGATAAAAAAAGAGGGTTTTAAAAAATGCCTGGAACAACGGGAATGCAATATTTGCTATACCCACTCTTTGCTGCTATATTTTATTTATTAACTGAAGTTTTTACTAAAAAGATATTTTCATTTTACAGATACTAATGAAAGGCCGCAACATTTTCATGGGGTACCTCGATGATCTGGAAAAAACCCAGGAGGCGTTTGAGGAAGATGGGTGGCTCCATTCCGGTGATGTTGGCACTGAGGACAAAGATGGCTTCTTCTATATCACGGGGAGAATCAAGGAGGTATATTATTCTTTTTCATTTATTCTAATACCCATATATTTTGACAATTAGAACACGAATGATCTGTGAAAGAGAGTGAAGGCCCATAAGATAATATGTATACTACTAATTCCATCTCCAATGCAAGCATTCATGGAATTATGACCCAATTTACTGATGTTATCTAGGAATTGTGTTACTTTGTGCTGTTTTTATGTTTATGGGTACCGTATTATTATTACTGCAGTGTTCGCATTCCTTGGAGCATATTCAAGAATTACACTTTGATAAGACTGCAGATAATTTTAAATTGATATGAGAGGGAAGAACCTACCCATTCAAGCTGCCCATATTCCTGCTTCTAACTACAATATTAATTATCACAGCTGTAATACCATACAGACCAAATATTTGGGCACCTTCATTCTATAGAAACTTATGTACAAATTGTGCTCACGTGGAATCCCGTTCTGGAGATCTTTCAATGACATTCCATCCAGGGTATTTTTTCTTCCATAAATACTATGGCACAAAGTACCTAGGTAGCAGGTTAATTTGCACGAAACTCCAACTTGGAATCATTGTTCTTTACTTGAAATTTTGAAAAAACTTATCCAAACCAGATGTTTCTATTAAACTAACCTTAGGCTGATAACCTTTCCACAGGGCAGAGTGATTCACAATCTATCCCTCTATAAGAGATTCTTGTCTTTAGTCTTCTATGTTGGTCATTAAGAGCTACCATACCTTATTCTTTTATAAAAGTATTTTCCCAAATAGGACCAAACTACATTATTTATAATAAACTTTTATCAAAAAGGATTTTCCCACTAAATGGTTACCTTTTTTGCTATTGAGAAGTACGTTATAATTTTATATGGTAACCACATCCATTTTACACAAGATAATTTAACAAATACATGAAGTGTTAACTATTTTGAAGAACAAATTAAACAAAAGTAACAATTAGGCAAAGAAATTTCCAGGTTGCAAATCCGGACTGGCATGATTGCATTTAAAACCAAAATGTAGGAAAGGCGAGTGCATTTAGTCCCCCACACACGCACAGTTACTCGCCTAATTCGAGGTCGCCTTCCACAGGTGTTAATCACGGCCGGTGGCGAAAACATCCCTCCCGTTCAGATAGAGTACACGATCCGAGACGAGCTGCCGTGCCTAAGCAACGTGGTGCTGATCGGAGACAAGAGAAAGTACCTCACCGTCTTGCTGACGTTCAAGACCGTCTGCGACCCCGAGACCAGTGAACCGCTCGACGAGCTGACGGAGGCGACCAAGGTCTGGTGCCGCAGCGTTGGCTCCTGCGTCAATACGGTGTCCGAGATACTAGCGGGCCCAGACAAACAGATCATGGATGCCCTCCAGTTGGGTCTCGACCGGGCCAACCTCAAAGCTATTTCCAATGCGCAGCGAGTGCAGAAGTTTGCCATCCTCCCCAGAGATTTGTCAATGTTTACCGGTGAAATGGGTAAGTGATGTACATTAGGTAATCCAATCAACAGTTCACTTTCAAAGAGGAATACATATTAGCTTATGAAATTGAAAATATACGTGTAGAAAATAGAAATACATGTCGTCAGTGAGGCTAAGAGTCAAATGTATAGTTGTTCTTCACATTCTCCTCAACTCAGCATTTCCTCACTCGCCTAACCACCAATCACAAATCAGCATTGCTATGTGGACTGCTCTGTGATTGGTGGTTGGGCAAGTCCGAGAAAAGGCTGATTTGAGGAGCACATGAGGAATGACTATGCATTTACCCTTAGTCTTATTGACTAGAAAGTAGAAACCAACTTTATAAGCGAGTCTGTTTGCAGTGTCAGGAGGGCTCTAGCCTTGCTCTTTATTAAAGGTCAACTGCTCAAAACTATCTTTGAAACTAATCTATTCCAATCAATCCTGTTCCTATGGAATAAAATCTTTCTAAAATCTGTAAAATAAAACTGCCAAATGAGATCAAAAGAAAAAGACATTGGTAATAGACACGTTTAAACACAGCACGACGTAAAAAATTATTTCTTAGACGTTTCCTTCTTTTCTAGAAATTTTAATTTTCATGTGCATAATTATTATTGGGGATTGTTGAAAAATATGATTGTTGGTCAGCATTAGGCCCGAGTCATGTAAACATTTAAACATGTACACGACTACACGCCCACATGAAAATATACGTGTACACATTTTCGTGCGCGGTTAACCTGTTCACTGTGACAAAATGAGGGTGAGCAGGGACACGAAGGAGTTGAACGGCGGAGGGCATAATCAACAAAGAATATAATAAATTATAAAACAAACACATTAATGATGGGTTTGTTCATTCACCCGTGTTTCATTGAATAATTCTTTTAAATGAAAATTCAAACTTAATTTTTTTTATTTTATGAATAGGGAAGGCTCACACATTTTTTTTATTTGCTTACTGGTTACCTCAAGTTAAAATAAACGGAAACTAATTGGTTTCGGCTCGAAAGGTGCATTAACATCGTTTTAACAGCAAGTCAAAGATATTGCTGTCAAAACACGCTCAGAAACGGACCTGCGCCATCTTGCTCGTGATTAAAAGGATCTGACGTCATAACTCTGTAAACAATCATTTTATATCCTACAAATAGTACTGCAATCGCACAATTTAGCAGATTATTGCTCTCATAAGACTTTAACTGAATCAACGTTTATTTCTAGTTAGTAAATGAACACTGCTCAACATTAATTAACAACAATATGTTAAATAATTGCATTATTTTAAACACGTTTTGGTAAATAGTGTATCAAAATGTATTTTCTGAAGAAAAGAGTGGCATAAAAGACATTGTTGTAGTCACTGCATCCTAGATATTGTAAAATGTCCAACTTAATATCTTTGATATTATTAAGAATACTTCAAGGAGGCAGTGGTTGACAAGAGTTAAGCTGCGATTTCAGTCGAGGATGTGCTCGGCGCGGCGGAGCGTGGCGTGGCGCGGATTCTCCTCGCCAGCCATTTCACTTGCAGATTGCACGATGCGCTATCTGTGGCCTAGGCCTAGCCTAGGCCTAGTCGTTTTGCTTACCTGTGTTGTTACAATCTTGCGCCACGTCCTTCCACGCTTGAACACGCAAAACATTACTTTTATAGTGTTTGTGGAATATATAATACACGATTTCTCTCTTTTCGACAGCCAACAATAATTTTTCGGCAAAGTCTTCAGTCATTTGTTTGTTGTCGTAATCCCGATTTTTTATTGGTCATTCAAAGTGACGTCATGCCGAGCGTGGAGTTCGCCGGCTGAAATATTGAATATTTTCAATCCTCGGATAGAAATCCGCGGCTCTCCTCGGCTGAGAAATAGAGCACGCTGATTGGCTGCAATCTTCATCCGCGCCGCGCCACGCCGAGCACATCCTCGACTGAAATCGCAGCTTTATGACGTCACGAGCCGTTTTTCAATTACGGAGCGGGTAGTTCCAAATTTCAAACTTAAAATGCTAATAGAATTGGAAATATACACTTCTCAGATATAAAAATTATATAGTCCGTATTTTTAGATAATGGCCTTTCGTTTTTAGGTACTTCGAGGGATATTTATTTTTCATGAGCCTTCCCTATTGGAGAGTATAGTATGTTTAAACGCGAAAATTTCGGAAAAATAAACGTTTACAAAATTAAACGTTTTCTTCCAGCCCTAATCAGCATGAAATTGTTGGTTCATTACATATAGGCAGAGGCGGACTGGGGGGGTAAGGGCCCCGTACGGAAAAGCATTTTAGGGGCCCCGGAACTTGGCGAAGTTGAAAGGGGTCTGGGGCGAAGCCCCAGCCGGCGGAGGCGAAAATTTTTTCAGCCTATTATTTTGTGTAGAACGCATATAAACACGTTTGAAAATCGATGAATAATGATAGTTATGTGGAACAACGACAACGTGTTGAACTGTGAACACCATTTAAAAAAACGAAATTGAAGAAAAAACTTCCCAACTCTGGCAGTTTTATATTGTATATTTCAAACTATATTGTTTCTCAACCTTCTGCAAATATCGATTATAGTTGTTCACTCGCATCTCGTAATTTTTACTCGCAACGAGGGAGCGATGGACGTAGGTGGGATCTGGGGCGAAGCCCCTGCCGCCGGAGACAACTTTGCCGAAGGCGAAACAATTTTCGGTCCTGCATGATGCTTACTGGCCTAAAACTCGTTTTGAGGTGATATCCTATCATGAAAAACAATGTACAAAAGTCAATATTGCATTTATAATTCCTTACTTAGGATAGAAGTTCGATCCTGTCATTTGAGAAAGGTAGCCTATATGGCTAGTGCTGCGCGGGATCGGATTTCAGTAGGCTGCGATAGATATATTTTTGCCTAAATGTTCGCTTTTGAAAATTTTGAACACTTATAAACACTAGATCAGCCCGATGTGTTATTTTTCTGATAGAACAAAGTTTACTCGCAAACTATCAAAAGTCACTCTCAAGTTGCGAGCTATAGCGAGCAGTAATTTGGAAGATCATTGTTTCCTATTAATGTTTTTAGAACGCATATGAACATGTGTAAAAATCGATAAATGATGTTAGGTATGTGGAACAACATGTTGAACTGTGAACATCACTGTTCAAGAGTAAATTAAAGAAAGAACTTTCCGTCTTTCCCAACACTGGCAGTTGGATATTTCAAACTATATTGTTTCCTATAAATTTGTTTGTAGAATGCATATAAACATGTTTAAAAATCGATACACGACGATAAATATGTGGAACATGTGGACTGTGAACCACTTTGGAAATTAAATTAAAGAAATAACTTTCCCAACAATTTGACATGTTACATATTTTAAAACAAACTAGACGAGGAAAGCGGAAATCTTTGTAGCACTTGTAGATGGTCTATTTGATACGTTATGTCCCTTTCTACACTGACATGAGATGAAATATTATGCTCTACTTACTATTTAGTTGCATAATCTATATCGCATAAGATATTTATTTTCAGGGGTTGGGTGGTGGGCCCCAAGGGGGCCCCCACCCGGGGGGGCCCCGTACGGGTTTCCGTAGTTCCGTACCTGCCAGTCCGCCCCTGCATATAGGGCAACGTCAATGTAGTATAAGTTAGTTTTAGTTTGAGTGTTGTGATAAGAGACCTATCAGCTAGGTTACTTTGTTTGGGAAATGTGGTACGTGGCCACGTGAAAAGTAGAACACATCACATGCAATGTTACAAATGTCGAAACGTTTCGGCCTACGGTGACTCGATCATTGGCGAGTTACTGGTGCATCTTTACAATATAATATATACACTTATTTATTGAAACAGTTTACACTATTCACTTGGCTTAAGAATAAATAAATAAATAAATAAATAAATTCACATTTCGAGTCTACCCACTCAGTAACTAAACTGATTTGCAGTGGTAATTTAAAGTGACTAAACCAACCCTGTAGGCTTCGAACACCATCGACGAGTGAGCGATAACCAATCACCGATCATCATCACACAACAGAATCACAGAAGAATAAAATCTGTTCCATTGTGAAATGGTTAGCAAATAGGGGTTGGTGTGGTAAACTATAGGCTCAAGTGTGCTGTAATTGTCTTAGTCTTCCCAACCTGTAAGGTCCCCTTTTTCTTGACTGCTAGAACCACCACATTATCACTCATCTTAGCTTGTATTTTTAATAAATTATACGTACTAGTACATATTCCACAAGCTTCAGCAATACATAAATTGTTCATGTTTCAGGTCCTACGATGAAGTTGAAACGCAGCGTGGTTTATACGAAATACGCAGATTTAATAGAAAATTTCTATAAAGAGTGACGAAAGATTCAATCACCAAAAATGAACAAGAAGGGGTCTTAGGCTGTATATGTAACAAAATATGTTCAAAAACTAAACAGCAGTGAAAATGTACCTATATATATATTATTCGCAATCAGACAACTATCTGCTATTTTTGAAACTATGTACTGTATTAGAGGGAAAACGTGTTTTACATTTAAATGTTGCTAAGCACCTATTACAAAAAAGAAAATATGTTATATATCATTCCAGAAACACAATTGTTTCTCATAAATGTTTTAATTTCAGAAAGTTGTAGAAGTTTCTAGGAGCCAATAACGTACATTTAAACTCCTGATTACCACGTTATTAGTTACTACCGCAGACTAATTGGCCTGCCATAGCCTAGGACTGGCCATGGTTCACAATCACACAACACATCAAACAAACACATTGACACCTTTGAAGGTCCAGTTACTACCGCAGACTAATTGGCCTGCCATAGCCTAGGACTGGCCATGGTTCACAATCACACAACACATCAAACAAACACATTGACACCTCATCCTGGGAGGCCAACTAGGTACTACACTTTCACATCTTATCTATCTTGCCCACTCATAGCTGTGAACCTGACCCGTAGTGTCCCATGACAAATAGCTCAGGACAGATTTAAAAAAGTGGGTGTGTCTTTTCAGAGGTGCTACTTAATAAATCATACTTATGTTAGCGTACACGAATTTGGAATGATTGTATAATGTGAGGAATTCTGAAATGTTCTTCATTAGGAAAAAAGATATTTTTTTTTCTTTTTTTTTTTAACAAACTGATATTTTTGTGGCAGAATACTCAACCCAAGGTTAAATGAAAGGTACTTCTTCTGTCGGAGTGAATTTGTGATAGCAATTTAATTGCAAGGCCAGTACGAGTATGGACTGTGCAATATTTTTCCAAATGTAATTTTCCACATTATGTTATAAATATGAATATGAATATACAGTAATGCATATTATTATTTTCAATATAGAGCAGTGGCTTTTTTGTACTTTTGAAACAAGACAATATCATACTATAGTAGCAAGTTCTCATACCGTCCGACTATAGATACTAACATATCCATGGTAATATCACCATCGAGAATAATGAAGGTGGCCAGTACAACTTAGCTATTGTGGTGTGGGTGTGTTCAGCTAGAACTGACACAATAGTTGATAACATAACAGGCTTGATAGGCCTTATCAGAATATTAACTACATACATATTTCTTGTTAAGTTTGCATAAAACACATTTTATGAAGTGCAAGCAAGTGTTTGCTGTTATCGTTCATTTTGCAATAAGTGTATCATGTTTAGTTTTAGTTGTAGGCTTCTAGTAATTCAAATTGAAATAACCATTAAATATGCCAATTTTTTAAAGTTTTTGTGCACCAAATGAAGATTGACTGTAAGTAATTAATTATCCAATGAACTGATAAAGCTTAGAGTGGCTTAGGGGTTTTGTTTAGTTAATAGCCGCAAGATGGCACTATTCACATAATAATGGTCATTCCTGCTGTATTAGTTCACTGGATAATGCAAAATATTGCAAAACTCGATAGGCTAGTGCTTGCATGCTTCTAAGACTCGTCGCCCTTTCCCAAATGGCAGCACATAACTGGTTGCACTTAATTTGTCAAGAAAATTGTATTTTAATGCAAAATATATTGGTGATTGTCTGCATGGGAGTGTACAATAGAGTATAACCTGTGATGGGGGTAATTACTTAATTAATAATTAAGCAATACTAAAAATGTAAAACCACTGATTTCGTTATTCTTATTTGATTTCGTTCGTTTAGTTTTGTGATTGGATATAAAATGAAAATAAAACCCCTGGCTGAACAGTGTTAAATAACATAATTTTGATAATTGAGCATGCACACTACATTGCATGAAAATACAAGAACAAAGTGGTTGTTTGTAGGCCTACAAACAATTCACTAACAGTGGATGTTTCATGAAAAATTAGGGAAAACACAATTGTTAGACTCAAGCAACACATATGTTCTTAGATGCTTTATGTGCACCTACCCTGCAAAACACCCGATTTATGTCTGTTAAAATTGTTAAAACAAAATAGTAAAATAGTGAAGGTGAAACAATATAGGCTAGCCTATATAGATATTCTCTTGTAGAGAATTTAGTGCTCGTTCTTATGAATGTCTCCTTGTTCCAATAAATATTTCCATTTTTCAAATGTTCTTATTTATGTGTTGTTGTGATACACCTTTTCTATTATATAAGAACATTTGAAAAACGGAAACATTTATAGAAACATTCATAAGAAAAAGCACTAAATTCTCTAGATGACATGCAGTATTTTGTATTACTTTGTGTAAGTATTGTAGCATTTTAAAGCAATTTTAATAGACAGAAAGCGGGGTTTCCGCAGGGTAGGTGGCCATACAGCCTTAATCTACCGAGTATTCAGTGTAAAAAAAAAAAAAAACTATAGGTATATACTAGTATTTCTATTACAAGATTGAAATGGAAGACAAATATTTCTAAAACATGAGTTATACAGGTAATAATACCTAATAAGTAATAATAGTAACAATAATAATAATTTTTCTTGGAAATACCTGTTAAATAATGCAGGTACGTAGTTGTATTAGGCCATACAATCCTTAAAATGTTATGTTGAAATCCTGATGTCAATTTTATGGATAAAAGCTGTACATATGCATTAATTCAATACATATTTTAACCTCATTTGAAATGTGAATCATATTATCAATATTCGGTGTTGCCCTCATCGCAATTGCATAATAGAAGGCCTACTATGATGTAGTGGTAGGCCTAAAGTACAACAGAAATTGGTTATATTATTATCAGTTCCCTCTCTAGCCTATTGCATGATGCTAGGTGAAGGCAGCATTGCTCAAAGTGTCTACTATTTTCATATTTTCTGGTCCGCATATGAAGATGTATATTGAAATCGACCTAGGAATTACCCTACGTAACATAGCATGCATTATGGAAATTGGAAGATAATTGTACCATTATTTTAAGACTAAAATATCTTGGACAGGTATTACATATTTCTTGTAAAGACACCATGTTATTAGATAGATAGATTTATTTGCGTAATGTTGGACTATTCACATGTAGTTAATTGTTTGCAATTGTTCCAATAAATTATGAAATTATAACATTGTTGTACTAGTACTAATTACAATACCTACCTTACTTAAATTATAGAGGACTCAAAACTAACATATAGATAGTGCTGCTATGCAACCTCCTTTCAGCACCATTGATGATTTATTAAAGAAAAAAAAACAAGAATGAATAATTAAAGCTAAAACACTCCTCTTAGAAGTTAATTTTCTTGCCACCAGAATGCATCTAGTCTATTTTGAGTGCTATATAAATATATTTGTGGATGAATTGTGCAAGCCAATTTGGTTTGCCTCCCTAACTAGTGAACTGCATTGTTTTATTTGTCACTAGGTTACATTTGCAGCAATTACTTGTGGAGAATTGCAAATGAACACATACCTTAATACCAAGACATGGTCAATGTGTTATACCCACTACCCAGTATATTAGGGATGACATTGAGTATCTGGGTACGTGGTCTATAGGGTTGCCAACTCTCCCGTATTTCCCGGGAAATTCCGTTTTCCACTGTGATTTCCCGCTTCCCGTATTAACTCTACACGGGAATCAGTTTTCCCATATTTTCACAATTTGTTTTAAAAACCTCATTTCCTAAACTTCCGCCTACTAACAACAGTACACAGTTTTCAGCATTTGAGCATTTTGAACTTAAAGTCTAATGTTGAGACAATTATTTCATTACTAATGGAACATAAAATTGTGAGGCAATAGAAACAGATCACCCAGCTGAGTTACAAGTTGTTGGTATTTATTCTCAATTTCGTGTCAAAAATTTTATAATTGTTTAAAACGGGATATAAAGATTCTACATGATGCAAAATAGCTTGACAAAATGTAGAAGGTAACCAGCTTAATCGATACATATTAATTCCGTTTACCCACCCAAATTAAACATTAATTGAATGAGAAAATTACACCTGCAAAGTTAATATACTCATTTTCTGGGACCTAACGTCTATTATAGGAAAACATTTTTTTGCGCCTGCGGCGATTTGGCCTTCGGCAACTGGGACATCGCCGTCCTCTTTCCCTCTACATTTCACATCAATTTTAAAATTCCCGTATTTTCATATTCAATAGTTGGCAACCCTAGTGGTCTACCTGGTTCCACCCATTACCTGAATCTGCATTTAGGAACTGGTAATTCTTTGAAATTTTTTTTAATTGAAGGCGTATTTTACGTGCTGTTACACATGCGGTCTATTCCAGCACAGAACCGCTAGTACGACGTATTTGGCTGTCGGCGATCGCAAGCGCCCGGTGGCTCTAGCCTTACCCCCTCCCCCCCCCCCTCCCTCCCACACTCAATATACACAATCTTTCGACGGGACCTATTGTTTCTTGGCTCGTACGCTTGACGGCATCTAATCATGTACCGGTCAGTTGCATTCTAGCATGTTGTTGAATGATACGTATTTTACCTACAGCCGTTATAAATGTAAACAAAAATTTTAAATGGTCTTCTATTTGTAACGGTCTTAAACGGCGATAGGAACATTCTGGGGATCCAGGTAACCCTGTTCCTGAAAGAGCTGGAACCGGCTCCGAATTTTACTACCCGATGTCATCGCTAGTAGGCCTATGCCTATTTATATATACACTGGATGAAAGAAGGACAAAAGGCTGGTAATATGATAGGTAGCCGGATAGACCCCAACAGCTTACCTAAATTGTAGACTGTTGTGCTACAGAGATTAAATAACAACATATATAAGGGACAACACATGTTTTCCGAGACGTTTCGGAACAATACCTTGATCACTCGGGAGTCTTCTTACTTCCGAGTGATCCAAGTAAACAAATTTGTTTTTATATATTGCGTTCTGATAGGCCTAGCTGTCGTGCATTTATGGGAGATGCAAAACTGGAAAGAAAGTGCAGTTTATTACATGCATGTAAATAATATGGTATATATATATATACTAGGGATGACATCGGGTAATAAAATTCGGAACCGGTTCCAGCTCTCATATTACCCGGGTACCCGGATCCTGAAAACGTATTTTTCGATGTGTAGGCTTGATTTTGAAGGTCGTCGCTAGGCCTTGTGAAGGGCGCGGGGCGCGAAGACGAGGGACGAATGACATGCATGCCGTCTGCTTGAATAGCCCCTTGGAATACGCCTGCAGTAATCACGTCGAGTTAAAAAAAACATTTCGCAATACACAACTGAGCACGTACATAAAACATGCTATTTCAAGTAAAATAAATTGTAATAGAACAAGTGTTAGCCAGAATGTTCACCAGAATGTTGAACAATGAACAGACAGTAACGAATGCAAGTCGGTTCGCGTCTGTTCTGATCCCCGCCGGGTCACGTGTTGTGGAAGGGTAGGCTCGCGCCGTACCTGCTGGCTCCATCGAAATCAACCGCAGCAATACTGGCGCGTAAATATAGCCTAGAAACGGACTAAAAATTACCCGGACCCGAAAAACGGCTCCGGGTAATACTTTGGAGCCGGGTACCCGGGTTACCCGGGTACCCGATGTCATCCCTAATATACACTGTATCCCCCATAAATATATATGGGACCTGGTCAACTGTCCCCCGGTTTCTTCATCCATGGTCCAAGTCATCCATGGCCCAACTCATCCAGGGCGCGCCAGATATTAATCTGGTAAAACTGTTCCATGGTTCAACTCATCCATGACTCAACTCATCCACGACCTGGTCGCTACTACCCATCCCAAATACAGTAGTTTGATGCAATACTATGCGATACAAAAACATTACCTATCGCTCAGCATAAACTTGGCCATGGCGCGGCCTAGTAATAACACTCCATCTCTGGTAACGACGAGGCTAGTATACTCAATACAAGACGAGGCAACGACGCGGCTATTATAATAACTCTCTCTCTCTGGCAACAACGAGGCTAGTATACTTAATTGCGTTTTCGTTCACCAGCCGCGTCGTTGCCAGGGAGAGAGTTATTATAATAGCCGGGTCGTTGCCTCGTCTTGTATTGAGTATACTAGCCTCGTCGTTGACAGAGAGAGAGAGTTATTATAATAGCCGCGTCGTTGCCTCGTCTTGTATTGAGTATACTAGCCTCGTCGTTGCCGGGGAGATATATTATAATAGCCGCGTCGTTGCCTCGTCTTGTATTGAGTATACTAGCCTCATCGTTGACAGAGAGAGAGAGAGAGTTATTATAATAGCCGCGTCGTTGCCTCGTTTTGTATTGAGTATACTAGCCTCGTCGTTCCCAGGGAGAGAGTTATTATAATAGCCGCGTCGTTGCCTCGTCTTGTATTGAGTATACTAGCCTCGTCGTTGCCGGGGAGATATATTATAATAGCCGCGTCGTTGCCTCGTCTTGTATTGAGTATACTAGCCTCGTCGTTGACAGAGGGAGAGAGAGTTATTATAATAGCCGCGTCGTTGCCTCGTCTTGTATTGAGTATACTAGCCTCGTCGTTGCCGGGGAGATATATTATAATAGCCGCGTCGTTGCCTCGTCTTGTATTGAGTATACTAGCCTCGTCGTTGCCGGGGAGATATATTATAATAGCCGCGTCGTTGCCTCGTCTTGTATTGAGTATACTAGCCTCGTCGTTGACAGAGGGAGAGAGAGTTATTATAATAGCCGCGTCGTTGCCTCGTCTTGTATTGAGTATACTAGCCTCGTCGTTGCCGGGGAGATATATTATAATAGCCGCGTCGTTGCCTCGTCTTGTATTGTGTATACTAGCCTCGTCGTTGCCAGAGAGAGAGAGAGAGAGTTATTATAATAGCCGCGTCGTTTCTAGGGAGAGAGAGTTATTGTTATGGCCATGCTGTTGCCTCGTGTTTTATAATTAGTGTTTGGTCAATGTTGTTGTATCGTATAGTATTTCTGCATTGAAGGAATGTATTTTTAATGGGTAGTAGCGAGCGTTCTTATCGCGTCGAGGAATTGGATGAGTTGAACAGGGTAGAGAAAAACCATGGAGCACTTGGACCATGGATGAGTTGCTCCGGGTGCACAAAAGCCAGTGGCTACCAAGGACCGTGGGTGAGTTGCACCATGGAACAGAAAATCAGGGTACAGTAAACACTGACCCAGGTAGAAGGATAAACCCCAACAGCTTCCTGAATTGTAGACCGTTGTGGTATAGAGATAAAAGACAACATATATAATAGTCAACACAAGTCCCAATAGGGCCAGCTAGTTTAGTTCATGAATAGGTTAGGTTAGTTAGGTAGTTAGTAGTCTTCTTACTCCCGAGTGATCAAGGTCTTGTACCGAAACGTCTCGGAAAACTTGTGTTGTATATTATCTCTATACCACAACGGTCTACAATTCAGGTAAGCTGTTGGGGTCTATCCTGCTACCTATCATATCACTAGCCTTTTGGCCTCTCTTTAATCCAGTGTATATATATGTACCATAAGCTGCACTTTCTTTCCTGTTTTGCATCCCCCATAAACGCATGACAGCTTTTATCAGAAAGCAATATTAAAAAAAAACTTTGTATGTGCGGGTAATGTATGTTGCCTGTTGTTGCCACAGAGCTAGCACTCGACATCCGATTGCTACGCATGCATCTTCCTCTCTCCTTCTTTGTTGTGGCTGCATAAGTCACGCTCCACCCTCTTACTCCCTCTCGTTCTCACGGCTACGTATTTCGGGAGGAAAGGTCACACCGTACTTAGCCAGTGAGACAGTTGTGATTTTTTAGCGCAACTAAGCGAGCAAAATAATACTTGCTGCTTGGGGCCTCATTCGTGAAGCCGTGGCAAGAGATGTCCCCGTCTTGCTACGCCGTTGTGAAGGAGGCCCTTGGAGTGGGTGCCCTGCCATGTGGAACTCTGACTCGTCATCATGCTACTTGGTTAAATGCATAGTTTTTTGACAGACAAAGCATCACTCGTCAGAAGGAATAAGGTCAAATGGAATGATCTTACTTTTTTTGGAGGCCACCTTGAATTTTACCTTTATTTTTAACAACACAATGCAAATAAACAGATTTCAAAAACATTGTATGCTCTGGCCGTTCCGCACTTTAACCGGAAGGAATCACAACTCATGATATAAAATCTATTGTTATTGATCACTGTCTTTGAACTAATTCACTGAAAATGTAGGTTAGGCAATATTGGGGTAATTGAATAGATGTGTTGATTATTAAAACTGGCGTCAAAAAACAACCCTAGTCAACTAAATCTAGGGCAAATAGGCCTATATAAAACATAAGTGTTGTTTCATGTGTATTACAAACATGCATCTATCTATACAATAATAGTTGTACCTACCTATTCACTATGAAGTTAATTGGTAGGATGGTACATGCATAGACTTCCTCTACCACTACCAGTAAAGGCTAAGAAGACAAAATGTACCAGCAATAAGACTTTAATAATACAGGTAAAAAGTGCTTCTCATTAGCGATACCGATGACATATTTAGTTCACAAAAAACAAAATCTTAGTAACAAACTGCATTTGTACAAAATTAAATTTAAATTGATAAAGATTGACTTTCGATGTGATGTACAGAAACGTCCCTATCAAAATGTAATGTAGAATGAAAAACATGTCGGATGACAAATGCAAAATGTTTAAAAAATATTTTTCCAAATTTGGGTATAAAATTATTAGGTAGTACTACTGGTATTGTTGTACGTACACTTAAATTAACTCTATGCAGTCTCACTCAGAGCAGTGGCTTGAAGAGCAGATTCAATGCCTGGAAGTAGGCGATACGAGCTGCTGACACACACGAACATTTTCTCTAAGAGGCTGGGTTGGGAGTGAATTTCGAAGTTTGAATGATGGATGTCTTACGAATCGGTACAGACTCTGGTGTAGGAATGGTGTCCCCTGTCGCGAAGCTACCGGATAAGCCTGCAGGCAATGGTCTAGACTTCGTAGAAGAAGTCTTCTGTTTGGCCATCTGGTAATCGCCGGAATCAAAGTATTTTTGCTGTAAAAAGAAATAGCAACGTAAGAGAAAGAAATGAAACCTGCATAGGTATTCAGTTTTTCAGTGTTCACACATCACTTCATAACCTTTTTCGAGCAGTCTCTGGTGACAGGATCCCTTTTCTACATGTCTACATGCATTCCAATAATTATAAAGTACTCATTATGCCCAAGGCATGGCCATTCTTGGTGATATGGTAGAGTACGGTAAAACAAATCTTTTGAAAGCAATATGTTGACAGTAAAGAAATGCTCTACTACTATTTTACTAATGTAAGTATATTCCGCTTTCAAAATATACGTAGGCCTAGATGCGTATAAAATAATTTACACTCTCTTTTCACCCGCTTTAACCACATACCATACAAAGATGGCTCCCAGCCGTCGTGTGTTTCAAGTGCGTTGCGTACAAAGACGGCTGGGAACCGTCACCGCTGCAAGCATTTTGAATTTCGCGGTAGCTTTTTCAATGTGCGTGGTAGATGCTTGCTGATTAATACTAGATTCTCCTATAACTTGTAGCTACATTTTCATCCAATCAGAATGCTGGTATTGTTCCTGTAAGCATTGCTACGAGGAAACATACGCAAAAACAATGGCCGATCCCCGCGCAACGTTGAGACATAGTTGTAGGTGTAGAAATGGCGTCTACAAAACGTAAACAATTGACGGAGCGCGAGATTGTTGATAATACCCTTTGTGAGAGTGATGTTGAGAGTGATTTAGGTAGTGATGGTGATGTAGGGAGCGATGAGGAGTTAATAGAAAGTGAAATTGAAGAAGTGTTATCATCTGTCCGATGTGTTGTCAAATAGTGACAGTGACAGTGACAATAAGCAACACGCGTACGATTTTTTTTTGTTAAACCAAGCACTTCGTTTAATTGTATCAGATACAAAAAGTATATTAATGCAAGTCCTAAGTAAAAAAGAAATTTTTAAATAGGTTTAATGTGGTCGCATTTATTGAAGTTTCAACTCGGGGATCTGAAACGCGTACAGGTGGCTGTGACGTCATGATTCAGTAGACGTGGCGTAACAGACCAATCGCTGAGGCGGTGAGCGTACACAGACACAAACCATGACGTCAAATCCCATCAAAATGGCGACGGCTCGTTTTTAGCGTCTTTTTATTTATTGTTACTAAACCAATTATTTTTAGGCATAGACTGATCCCTTTTCAAAATTCAAAGACAAAATTATTAAATGAAAGAGAAGTATTTAAAAATTGATTAAAAATTTCATATGCTTGTTCCCTATAGGCCTAGGTAGAGATGACAGTTTTTCGCAATGCGCGATAAAACGAAAAGTGTAACAAAACACTCTAGAGTGCTGGTTTCAACATTTCTTTACGTTATGCGTCACTGGGATTCAGATTCAAATCGCGAAATAACACCATAAAATGATTATAAAACGAATTATGAGTTTATTCGCGATACAACACTATAATTGCCACTTTCTAGCAAAATAACACCATTATTAACAGTAACTCGTAATTTTGTATTCCCTTCAGTTAAAATCTTCACAAGAATTACGAGATAAAAAGCGAAAATAAGCAGTCAGCATCATCACCACTTACTTCTCTGCAGTCTAATCTAATCTTTGACACCCATCACTATGTATATACATTTAGGGCCATACACATATAATAGTTTAGAAAATGTAACATTTTTTAGTTTTATCAATGATTTTATGTAAAAACAGGATTTTCGATTAAAAAAACAATAACACCACCAAACACCATAATTCTCAATTTCTCAAACGAAAAGTGAAGAAAAATAAAACCATTTTCTTGCATCTCTACCTATAGGGCACTAGCAACACCAAAAGACAACAATAGAACAAATGAATTGAACTGATGGACAAACCATCAGCTGTCCAAATAATAAAATTGCAACCATAGAAATAAAAACAAGTGTAGCAATAGTAACTGCTTGCCATTAAAACTTTTAATGATAGACAATGAGTCATTGTCTATCTATCTACATACAAAACTGAAAGTTTTGTATGTAGATAGATAGATAGAAGTTTTGTAGGCTATGTATATGTGTTTGTTTTTTGTTTTGTTTTCCAAAATCAGACGAAATTATTTATTGACAGCTTGTTGTTTGTCCATCGATTCAATTCATTTATTCATTGTTGTCTTTTGGTGTTGCTAGTGCCCTATTGTTTCACAAGAATTGTTCAGAAGTGTGAAGTAACCCTACACTTACCAGAGTGTTTCAAGCAGTACCACACCCTCAAATCACTAAAATAGTGTTCTAAGGGAAGCTCCAACACAACACCTTAACTCGTTTTTTTTTTTTTTAATAGTGTTTTCGTTTTATTTTCATTTTTTAATGGTATTCAAAAATTCAAAGGAGTTAACTGGATTTTATGTTTCTAACAATTATTGTAAAACAATTATTTACGAATTTTTAAATGAGAATCTAAATATCTTATTTCACGACTATAACATATTGCGTTTTTGAGGGGGAAAAAAATCACCCAGTGCTTCTCATGGGGGGCCCCTTAACTGGATTTTCAGAAAATGGTAAAACATGTATTACTTTGTTTTTAAACATTAATCTAAATACCAACTTTTTTACATCTGTAACATCTTTGGTTTTCGAATTATAGGTATCCTTATTTTTTTTTATATAGGGGAGAGCGGGGTAATAAGAGATTGTTGGGGTAATAAGAGATATGCTTAATTTATCTAGCAAAATACCTTCAAGTTAGAAGTCTCATAATTCGACCTAGAATTGACCCCCCTAATGCCTCTGTATGTGTTGAGTTTCAAAGTTCTCCTATTGATATCAATCGGAGAAAAAAAAAGAAAAAAAAAATTAAATTTTCCGTCTCTTATTACCCCGTGGGGGTAATAAGAGACGGGCCCTACATTTAGCATAGGCTTAGGAATACAAAGTTGATGGGGTAATAAGAGACACATACCAATGTTCTCTTATTGTGCTGAAAATTTCAGCACATTATCTGTATTAGTTTTAAAGATACACAACATGGACATTGAATACTAGAAAGTTGTACCTTACAATTGCCAATCATAATGTAAACATATTAAAGACGTACCAGTTTTTTAAATTTAACATTTATTTTGTTGGTATTTAAGAATGAAAGTACTATTAGTGAAAAAAAAAGACAATTGGTGCTTAGTAGGCCAATGCCTATTTCTTTTTCATTTGCTTATGAAGCTCTCTGATTTTGACGAGATTGTTTCTTTTGACAGTAAACGGTCCAAAACCATTTATCTTGATTGGGCCATAAAAGATATATTTGTCCTCCACAACTTGTATATCATCATGCTTGGGCTACTGAAAGACCCCCAGCTCTTCTTTTAAAAATTTCACTTTACTGTACCCAATGTCCCAATGTACCATCGCAAGTCGTAATGTACCGCATAAATCTTTCGAACGGTGAAATGGTTTGCCTATTATAGGCCACCTATTATAGGCGTACATGCACTAGTGCCAACTATTGGTGCCAACCCCTAACATTTGAATCTGAAAAGCACCAAATAACTTCACAAGACACTGCCTTCTACATTACTAAAAACATGAACTGTGGAATCTCTTATTACCCCAATGCCTACAAAAGTGGGGGTTTTAAGAGACGGCTCTGTAACATTGCAAATAAGCAACCCTCCCCCCTTTTTTTTATACCATCAGAAAGATCACACTTTTATCTATTAAAAGACATGTTAAAACAATTCAACAAAAGCAGACAGTTATCGTGGGAGTAGATACGGCAATACAAGTACCGAACTTAAAACATAATCTCAACATTAGAACTTTAAAAGAACCCCAATTTTTTTATTTAAAGCCAAAACCACAAAGATTATATAATGAGATTAAATTTTTTTTAACCCTTACAGTTTTCATGATATGAATTTAGTCTCTTATTACCCCAGTCTCTTATTACCCCGCTCTCCCCTACCCCCTTTTCCACCATCCTTTAGGCCTAGGCCTACTGGTTTTTAGAAAAATGATAAAAATACACCTTCCTTTATTTTTGAAGAAGGATTGAAGAACCGATTTTCACGTCTTGAATATCTTTGGTTTTCGAGATAAAAAATGCACCCCTCGACTCCAGACTACCCGTTTTTACCCTTCTTAACGGGATTTTAGGAAAATTGCGAAACACGCAATCCTTTATGATTTATAAAGGAGAATCTAACCACCAATTTTCACGTCTGTAACATCGTCGGTTTTTTAGGGGCCTAGGGAAGTCCTCATAATAAAAATCCACCCCCTTTTTCACCCCCGTCAACTCGATTTTTTGAAATCGGTAAAACACTTAAATATTTACTTTTAAGACCAATCTAACCACACATTTTTACGCCTGAAACATGTTCGGTTTTTGAGATCTAAATTCACCCTCCTTTTTATTTAAATTATTAAATTATTGTAAAATACGTTTTTATTTTGTAAAAAGTAGGGATGTCAATACCCGGAAATATTTGTACCCGGGTACCCTCAAGCCATACCCGGACTACCCGGGTAGTAAATAATACTAAATAGCCTACGCGTTTTATCGTCATGGGTGTCAAATGATTCGCAAAGTTGTGGAAAGAGACATTCTATTGTTAAACGGTATCAGGTTGCATTGTCTTCGATGCAAAACGATCGCGGAAGTATACAACAAAGCTTCAAAGCTTGCGTCTCTGTTACGGTAGGCGGTGGTCGGCCGCGTCAAAGCGATGACGTCATAGTCCGAGCTCGAACACGAGAACATGATCGCGGTAAAGCTACGACGGGCGGCGGGTGCGCTCCCTCGGACTCGCAACGGTTCCGCAGCATTCTTCCATAGGCCTACAGAAGATGATACTAATTGGGCTTTACGTCTCATTCGTCAGCGGCGCTGTTGAGGGGGGGGGGGGGTCAAGTTAAATGCCGGCAAATTGAAAAGAGCGGCTCGTATGCTCGCACAAAGACGCCAGTAGGGAAATATCGCAATGTTGAATTTATTTCGTTTTGAACAGAAGAAGGGAACGGGTAGTACCGGGTAACGGGTATTGAAAAGTTGGAACCGTACCCGTGTGTACCGGGCGGGTAACGGGTACCCGTTGACATCCCTAGCAAAAAGGAATCTTAAAGTCAATTTTCATGTTTGAAACATCTTCCATCTTCGGTTTTTGAGACAGAGGAATCGTCATACAAAAATTCAACCCCCCGTTTTCACCCCCATTAACTGGATTTTTGGAAAAACGGTTAAATATGTGTTCCCTTAATTGTAACGTTGAACCTATGTACAAATTTTTAGGCCTGTAACACTTTTAGTTTTGAAATAGGTAGGGATGGACGAACGTTCGAAATTCCGAACTCGAACCGAACTTTTTTTGAAGTTCGGTTCGGTTCGAGTTCGAATGTTAAGGTTCGAGTTCGTGATTTATAAAAATTTCGAACTTGAACCGAACTTTTCTGAGTCAGTTTTAACTATTTTTTAGCGTATTCCTCGTAAAAACCGCCAACACAACAGTAAACAACGCTTGCCGAAAGAAATTGTTTTGAAAATTCATTATGCACAGGCCTAGGCCTAGGGCCTTCCATTGCACGACTGAGGCCTAGGCCTAGGCCTAGGCTCTATGCCTTCCACGGCATGATGAGGCCTATATTGTGTTTCCTCCAACCTTCCTCGTCAACAACGGTCTAATATGGCACATTATGCAAGAAAATGTATTACATTAAACACGTAATTAAATGGTTTTATGTGCACAATCATCATGTTATGATTGCTTTTTTGTCTTCGTCGACCTACAAGCGATGCCGATGCAGGTGAATGTTATTGCTTATTGTTATGGTTCGCCATAACGCTGGTAGGTAGCATGGCTGTCGCTACAGGATCAACGAGTTGCTGACTAGGGCTCTGTATACATAACACAGGAACGACAATTTATCAAGTTTTTCATTACATATTTTAATAATTTTTATTTCAGTCGAGACAAAAAGAAAATTGAATACTATGGAATTTGGTATAATATACAGATTGTATCACAATTTAACCTCAAACAAAACAAAATTCTATTACAAAATCGTAATAAAATACGTTCTTTATGGAGTTGGGGTTACTTAAACTTGACAAATATATTCACGATTGCAGCGCTTCGTACGGAGAAGGATTTGCTGTGATCTTTCATGCTCGCGCATGTCGACTATCGACTTTCAACCAAACATCGAACGACCACGAACGACGTAGGCCACGAATTCTCTATGATCGCGAATTTAGATAGTTTCACATCTTGTTTCGAAGACTTGTAACAAATTTTAAATTGATCATGAACAGTGAAGAAAATGAGGACGATCCGGCACCAATGCCGACTAGGCCTACGTCCACAGATACAAAAAAGAACATTATTTGGGATTCCTTTCCTTTCTTCCTGAATTTTTGCAATATTTCAGTTTTCAAGCCGCTTCGTAAAAGTTCGGTTCGAGTTCGAAGTTCAGAACTTTTTTTGCTCAGAAGTTCGAGTTCGGTTCGAAATTAAAAAACCAAGGTTCGTCCATCCCTAGAAATAGGTCTAGAAAATCTAAAAAATGACTTCAACCCCCTTTTTCACCCCCTTGGAAACAGAATTTTCAAAAATCCTTCCTTAGTGGTGGTTTTGTCATAAGTGGTACATACCCTACAATCAAAATTTCAAGTTCCTATTTCATTGTTGAAGCGCCCTTAAACACTACCAATCAATCAATCAATCAAGTTCCTAGCTTGAACGGTTTGAGCTGTGCATTGATGACTCAGTCAGTCACTCACTCAGTTACTCAGTAAGGCACTTGCTTTTATAGATTTCATTTTGTTGTACGGTATAGACGTTTGTTATAAAGAAGCTTAACTATATCTCAGCCTGCTTTATAAGTGTATATGTTGGGGGCACAATAACCCAGGAACGAGAACGGGAACTCTCTCGTTCTTCTTCTCTTTCTACTTCTCGTTTTCAGGGACCTTCCTGGTGGTAGTTGGCCCTATTCACACTTCACAGCCAACTTTATAGGCACGTACTCCAGTATCTAACATGTTACAGCTGTTACAGTTCTTGGGTTGTTGTGCAGTAGGCCTTCGCAGTAGGCGTAGGCCTACCTCATTTTTTTTACCATTCTTGTTTCCATTCCCGGGCTATTGTGCACTGTGCTTATTTTAAGCCTAACCTACTTACCCTATTTGCAAGCCGTTTTTGTAAAAATGCAGAATGTCCGCTCATGGGGCGACCAGCCATGGGAAATTTTGCTTTTAACTTCTCCTCTTCCAATTTTTCTATTTCATTTGTTGATATCTAGAAATAAACACAAAATAATGTTTGGCTTGCACTGTAGGTTCTATTTAACCTGACGGTAGCCTGCTTCATGGCATAGTGTGATGAAGATAATTATAAAAGCTAGTTTTAGTCGATATTTATAGGTTTTAAGCATGTAATCAATATTATAATTTATTGATTCTTTTACTGCGTAGGCCTAATATTGAATCATTGACCAGGAGTGGGCCAAAAGCAGTCAAATTAAAGCTTGTTAAACTAGCCTACCTGGTCAGACAAATTTTCTTGGTTTTGATTACTATCATCAGCTGTACAATCTTGTTCCTCACTACCACAGGTTGACTGAGTAATGTTTTCTTCTTGTTCAGACATTTTTGGGATGTATTAGTAATCACTTCTCTTCAAGCAACACCTAAACAAAAACATTCATTATTCAGAGAGCAGTCTAGATACAGTACGTAGGCCTCTGCCTATCGCACAGCCTTCAGTTCGTATTGAGTGGGTACGGTTTGACTTGAATACAATTTCAGTCCCTTGATAAATACACAAACTAAATTCGATTTAAATTGAAGTCAGTACACTTGCCAAAGCAGATTGACTCGAATAGTGCATGTTCAAATAACAGTAAATCCAGATAAACACCACTACCTTGGATGGATGTATCGTGAAAGGTTAGCCCTACGTGTATAGCGGTGAGGATGACGTTTGTACCAGTATCTGGTTTCACGACGTTTTCATGCGTGGGTAGCAAGTTCATTTTAAAAACGAAGAAATGGTCCGTTTAGGTAGGCCTACTCAACGACTACAAAATGTGTGATTTTACGTTTTCAACTCACAAAATGAGCTGGAAAAGCGAACGAACTTACAGTTTCAAGACTTGGGGTGCAGGCGGACATTTAGCCTACTGTCCATTGGACGTCTCCCACCTACGTATAGCCTAGGCCTAAAAGTAGTTGGTCATCCGCCACAGTGGTGGACCGTGTAGAAAACACTGCCGGACGTATAGGCTTCTATTTCTTGACCATCCGCCTTGGTGGACGTATAGACAGTTACTAATTTGTATGTTGAACACATTTACATAAGCCCTACCTTGAGGTTTAGGCCTATTACTAGGCCTAGGCCTAGCCTAGGTAAGGTAACTAGCTAGGTAGGGCCTATAGGCCTAGCCTTATGCCTAGTGCTAAGGCAACCAGAGCCCCTGGACTAGGCCTAGGCTGGGAAAATTCCTAGATAGCCTCTAGGTTAGCCAACGCCTATGGCTAAAGGCTAGGCCTACTCTACTTGCCTAGGCTAGACCTAGGCCATAGAGAAATAAAACAGGGGCTAGGCCCTAGGCCTAGGGCCTAACCTTTGTGTAGGCCTAGCTAGATGCCCTGGGCCTAGGTATAGGCCTAGGCCTACCTTACGCATGCAAAAATAGACAAAGTCCAGAGATATGGGATGTGTAACTGAAGATTGAAACAAGGAAGTTGAGAGCTAAATGAAACAAATCCAAGGAGTTAAATTTAATGAAGAAACAAACACCCTACTTAGACCTAATGGCGGAGTTGTCATGAACGACAACATTGAATTGTGATTTAGGTCAAGCAGGCGTCAGTATGAGAAGGATTGGTCAATTTGTCACAGATTAAACCTAGACTTATAAAGCAGCAAACTCGTACCTTTTCAGGTTTAAACTAGTATCTCACACAATGTAATTACATAAAATAACTACCTCTACCACTTACCAACGGTTCATTTACCAGCTGCTTTGATGTTGATTGATGAAATCGACTATTTTCGATTGTCGACCTTTTTCGATGGAGAGTAGTTCACCGCCAAAATGAATGGACTGCAGTGATTGGTAGAATTTATGCACGGGCAGGGTGTGTCATATTCAAATTGAATGTGGTAAAAAGAACGCCACTCTCTCAAGACTGGTCTAAACACTCAAGTCCTAACACGTCTGCGTAGCGGACCTTTTACAGTGTGGTGTGCTAGGCCGAGGCCATCCATTGATTAAATAACGGCCGAGGCGAGGCAACCATGGAGGTGACCACAATCATTGGGTTTGTATTACAAACCCAATGCCATAATATAGTAGGCCTAGACCGTGGAGGCGACACACACCAATGGCTTGGTCAGTCTTCGCATTCGCGTACGGAGCAGACAACCCAGTGGCCTGTAGAGTTGCCTTTAAACTTTTTCATTCCTGTCCCAATTCGGCTATTTTTCCATCCCAAACCTTCCCCCCCCCCCCCCCCCCTCCAACCACACTGGTTTTACTATTTTCGGCTTTATTCATAGATGTACACATTTTATGTTACATGAAATATCTTCAATAGTCTTGTTCCAGCCCTTTTAAAGATACGTTTTAAAATTAACAATCCAATGTAGGGATGACATCGGGTAGTAAAATTCGGAACCGGTTACAGCTCTCATATTACCCGGGTACCCGGATCCTGAAAACGTATTTTTCGATGTGTAGGCTTGATTTGAAGTGCGCGGGGCGGAATACGAGGGACGAATGATATGCACGCCACCCGCTCGGTTGGCCTCTCGCAATATGCCTGCAGTAATAACGTCGAGTAAAACAAAACATTTAGCAATACACAACTGAAGCACGTATTAAAACATGCTATTTCAAGTAAAATAAATAGTAATAGAACAAGTGTTAGCCAGAATGTTCACCAGAATGTTAAACAATTGTTTAACATTCTGGTGAACATTCTGCATTCGTTACTGTTTGTTCATTAATGAACAAACAGTAACGAATGCAAGTCTGTTCGCGTCTGTTCTGTTCCCTCTCGAGGCACTTGTTATGGATAGTGGGGGATGAGTCGGTGCCCACCGTGCCTGCTGGATCCATCGAAATCAACCGCAGCAATACTGGCGCGTAAATAGGGCCTAGAAACGGACTAAAAAATTACCCGGACCCGAAAAACGGCTCCGGGTATTACTTTGGAGCCGGGTACCCGGATACCCGGGTACCCGATGTCATCCCTAATCCAATGTATGCAACAAGTTTTTTTTTTTGGATAGTATTTTATAAATTAGGAGAATGTTAGGGCTTCGGATAGGTTAATATTTTAACTAGGAAAACGCTCTGTGTGACGCATTGTGTGATGCGAAGTGAGTGCCTGTCCATATCTACGAACTTTCTGGCAAAAAGTTCTCAAAGCTACTAAAAACAGCAATTAACAATACAAGAATGTGCATTGCAAACATTTTTCTAATTTCCAAAGCTATTACTTCCCGACATTGTTGAATAATGTGTAATGTGCGTTGCTAAGATTTGTTGTTGTCATTTCGTCTAGTGTTTTCTACCCGGTCCGCCACCATTACTAATGGCTTGTTTACAGCTACGCGTTGCGAGCGAAGCGAGGGCGCGAGCTCCAATCAGCGGCCGAGATTCACGCAAAGAAGTTGATAGTTTCACGCAAACTCGGCCACTGATTGGAGCTCGCGCCTTCGCTTCACTCGCAACGCGTAGCTGTAAATCGACTACAACACTTATTGACAGCAATAGAAATGTAATTTCTGCCTCTAGTACGTATCAGATCGCGTTTAAATTAGTGTGACCGGACAAAAATTTACTATAAAATAGCCACCTCATATTTTACCATTGCTTGTGTTTGAGAAAAATATTTTCAAGTAACTTTTGTGTAACTTTGCCAATCGCCATAAAATGAACATATTCGTGTTTGGAAAAATCTTTATAAAAATATGGCTATCTCACATTTTGCCGCCATTTTGTTTCAGAAAAACAATTTTCAGTAACTATGGTGTAACTTTGTAACTTTTCGAACGATTTTGCCACAAAACTACACACCTTTAACCCACATCAAGGCTTGTGGATGATCCAAATTTCAACTTGATTGGACTTTCCGTTCGACCGCTTTCGACAGACATAAAAAACAAACAAACAGACCGTGTGCCATAAAAGTCTAATGAAGACGCTCGCTTCGTTATTACTTATTAGGAATGGGCTAAAATATTGATTTTATCGATCGATATTTGATATTGGAAAATATTAATGTTTGCGTTTAAAATTACTTCAAAATAGCTCTGTCTTTGCATGCTAGCACGATTCGGCCCCTGGCTATCTACGCACGTCAGTATTATTAGGCCTATAGCTAATTTCTATCAACAGCAACAAATATAATTAAATGTCTGTTTTAGCTCAAGACTTGCGAGATGTTTACGATGCATTTGCTAGCCCTATCCCTTCTTCCCTCCTTCATCCCCACCCCCAACACATCGTCCTGCCGCTTACGACTCCACCACATGCAACCTAAAGCTTTGTTTAGTGGTCCTGTTTTCCTTTATCGCTTCTATCGTTAGCGGTAAACTTCCATGAGCTAAACTAGGATGTTACAGTTTTATGTTGTATGACGTACTAAACATACTAACATTTGAATATTTTACACTAAATACACAAAATTATAATAATGTTTGTGTAATGCACGCTCTGTAAACAGAAACAACGAACAATAATATAAGACATAATTCACTCATTGGAAGGTAGAAAGGCTACAGAAAGATTGCAGGTGTTGCAGTTGTAGCCAACCCATAGATCTCGGAGTTTAATAGTGGGACAGCGGAAGGCGTCTGGAGATGAAGAGGCTGAGCCTGGCTGGTGGAACATAAAACATAATTTATGCGGGTTGGGTGGTGGGTGAGTTTTTTGTCATCCTTGTGAAAGGTCGGGATTGAAAACTGTGAATGATGGAGGGTCTCGGACCTTTTGTAACCAGAATAGGGCAGAGTGCTTGCGAATATTTAAAGAAAATTGTAATGGAATTTTGGCTTAAATCCAACTAGTATAATTTTTTTTTGATATTATCAATCGATAACGATATTGCCCTTTGATCATCGATACCCCTCCCTAATAATTAAAGACAAAAAAAATACATACTGGATACAGGTACAGGCAATATTATAGAAATATGTACTTGCTATGTGTCTATTGTAGAATTCAAAACATGACATACACATTACCTACAGTAAATCATCAATTTTAGGGTCCAAGTAGTGGATGTTGTGTAAGTAATTATGTATCCCTACATACCTGCAGTATCACTGCATGTTGAGCAACTATTTCTTCTAGTCCTTCTGTGCTGCTGAAAGCAGCTTTATTCAGATTGGTTTGTTATTGTTGCGTTCGATGTTCTGCATTCTTTGATATCCAGGTCGAGAACTTGAGATTAGCAGTTTCAGGCACTTGGACTTATATCCACTACTCTCCAAAGAGCTTGCACACAATGGCACTGGATTTTCCCCAACCCATTCACAAAACAAAGGAACCATCAATCAATCCAGACAGTGCAAGAAGCATGGTTTTGTGAACATTTGATTGACAGGAAGCAATGACTGATGTAATTTGCCACTGGATTTTCTCAGCCCAGGGCCTATCATATTCTCCAAATTCACGGGATGTCATATAGGATACCCGGGCTACCCAAATCCAAAAATTATCCAAACCTGTTTTTAGGATTTGAATCTTTAATAAGTAATATTTATAAAAACAAAAAACAAATTCCGTGACGATATTGCCACGACTACTTGGCGAGAAGCTACAGTGACTTCCTGCTTGCATGGTGAGCGACCCGCTCACTGCTGATTACTATACGCCTTGATTACTACGGGAGAGTTCTGGGATGCGATCTACATTACCCCCTCTCCCGTCCCGCGTCTTACATTCCAGCGGCCGCACTCACGTGAGAACAAAGCCCAAGCCGCACAGCGGCCGGCAGCTGACACGGGCAGACTACGGCCTTCAACTGCGCAAGGTTTCGGGAGTGGGGGCCACCAGGATAAAATAAAATAATTTAAGTTTCAGGATTTCCTGGAAAGGTCTGGAACCAGATCTGAATTTTACTACCATCGTGATGTATGACGTAAACTACCATTTTGAAAATGTGATATCCAGGAAGAAATGTTGGTAGGTATAGGTGTGTGAAAATTATTATGAAAGCTACAATTTATGTTTTTATTTATAGTCCTATAGCAGGTCATACAAACACAATTGTTATTAGAATTAGTTTAGGGTAAAAAAAAAATATACTGGTATTTTACAATATATTCACGATTCAATTTACAGCGGGTAGTTCACCATAACATCTTGTCTGGCCAACTCGAGCAACATAGGATCGTCGAAGAACTTGTTGATGGACACGTCTTCGCTCAGCCCCTTCCGCCGTCTCGTCTTGATCATGAACTCGCGGGCAAGATGCGTCGCGGGCTGCGGCTCCAGTGGTCGGATGATGATGCTCTTGTCCAAGGGATCGCCGGGCACGATCTGCCAGTGGTGGAATACTGACAGACAGAACGCCTGGCCCTGGGTGTGCGTTCGCAGGTCCGTCTCGAAGCCAAACGAGTCGATTGCAGGAATGAAGGCCTAAGATCAAATTAATCCGATTGAGTAATCAATTTTGTATACAACAATAAACAAATACAAGTTAGCAACTTAAAAATAAGTTTCCCGCTTTACAGACTGCAGATAGGAAATCGGAATTCAAGCCATCTACTACCCTAGGCTACCATGTCCAGCTGAACTGAGCAGCTTACTCTCAACTTTTGATACGTGTAAGCTACATTTGTTAATACATCCGGCCTCTATCTGCGTCTTCGATAGGCTACTGCTTTTCACCTCACCAACATTGGACGTCAGATCAGTGCTGTTGCGTGGGGAGATAAATAGTTACCAAAGCACGGGTCAACACACTATATATGGGGTGTATGTAGATAAGGTCAGGGTGCAATAAGCAAGCCTACCCATGCACTTAAACCAAAATCTATAGCCTACGAAGGCTAACTGTTGTTGTTACACAATATTAAGATATTTAGAAACAAAATAAAATTTCATATTTTATGTATTGAAAATGTATACGTAGACGTTGATTTACGTTCCACAGACAATTAATTTTCGAATTTTTAAATAAATTTACAGGACAAGGAATTATTACAGCTGCATTGAGTTTGTTAGAGTAGGGTAGAGTCCCACTGGGCATTGGTGACTGTCTACCAAACAATCTCCTGCGAATGCTAGAAGTACGGGGGGGGGGGGGGGGGCGCTAGGTGCCGCCACACGTACCCGCTGATTAGTGCGCGCCAGTGGACGGAGGGGTGCTACTCAATATTTAAAGGGGTGATATCCAAAATTGTGGCCAAGCCAATTATTTTGTTTCCAATTTATATAAATAAAGTAATTAGGTAATGAAATAAAAAAAAATATATATAAATGATTACATTACTTAATAATTGATAAACAAATATATAAACAACAATTACAAAATTAAATTGACTTATTGAAACATTTCCAGGCAGGAAAAACAAAATGAACACGCTTAATTTATAATTGAAAGCTTGGAACAAAGGAACCAGCAACTTGCAAACTACATATTATGTACATTGGGTTTTCAGGACAGAGAGCATCTCCTCAGCTGCGCCGCACTTAAATCTGACAAGGAAGCACATATTTATTGAATAGCTAGAAAGAAAAATTACTGAAAAATCAAACTTTCGGCATAGAAAAAAAAAGCTTGGCCGATGAATTTGCATTCTCAGTTTTATTTTCCAAGTCTTGAAATGTTTCTTGAATTACATACTAAATTGATTTTAAAGTTCATTAGCTTGATCAATAAGTTTACTAGTATTACAGTAGAGCATCGCTTATACGATTTTGACACTTATACGAGTTTCATATTAAGTCCCAACCATTCCTCCATAAGAGTAATGTTAATTTATTTCTGTTATACGACTCTCCGTTATCCGACTTTGTCGGTTATACGAGCATTTATTTGTCCCGCCCTATGTTATTACGATCGGTAATACGACCTTTCGTAGAAATGTCAGGCATGAATAGAGCTCTAAGCCGTGTTTTTCCCAAATTCCAATGCATCGGCCTGCGGCGGGTTTACCCCCTCCCACCCCATCTCTTCGCTCGCCGACGAGAGTCGGTCAAGGTTATTGGCCGCCGCAAGACGAGCACCCTCTCAGCCGGCCAATCACGATCTAGGTTACGGAGCGAGGGACAAACTGAACTGTCAACAGGCGGCTCGCTTTCACTCACGCGTCCGCGACTAGCGCTTTCTCTCTCTCTCGCTTAGCCGGCAGCATATTCTGTTCTCACCACCCGCCACGCGGATGTGTAATGCTGTGCAGGTTGCAGCCACACAGGGGCCATGCGTTACCGACCATTACTCGAGCGCTGTTTTTTTTTTTATGTTGTAGGCCTATTTCGAATTTTTATAATTCAAAGTTGGTATTTTGACGTCCCCTGAATTTCGTATATGAGGGACTACTATGCAATATTCACATCAATATGGGACTTAAACACTCCTCAATCATTTTTTTTTTTCGTTTTTTCATTGGCAACGTGTTTCTGTTATACGACTTTCCATTTATACGATTTTTTTCCAGAGTCCCCTGAAAGTTGTATAATCGACGCTCTACTGTAAATTGCTTTATAGTGCGTGATATTAATAATATATGACCCCAAGCCAAATTACAAATTACTGACAATGAAGTGTAGTGTAGTAAGCGGCAACACTGCCGATGCTAAATTGAAGCCCCGCCTTGAGTTTTGAAATATAGTTTGTGGGGGGGGGGGGGGGGGGGGGGGGGGGCGCCGCAGGGTGGCCGAACTATATCCGGTGTGCATGTTGCGATGCAACTGAGCTTACTATGTAATACCCCTCGGTCCCAATCAGCGGGTACCTGTGGCAGCACCTAGCGGCTCCCCCCCCCCCCATACTTCTAGCATCCGCGGGAGATATTTCGGTAGACAGCCGCCACTGCCTGCTGGGACTCTGCCCTACACTAACAAACTAATGGTTATCTATACAGTGGAGCCTCGATTATACGTTTTCCAAGGGCCAAACCGAAAAAACGTATAAGTACAAAAAACGTATAACTACAATAACATTTGTTTTTGTTTGTAATGAGTGGAGATGGTGACTCTTGCAGTCTCCTCTTTCTGCAGTACAAAAATTCCCTTCACGGTGTGTTCTAGCGCACGTAGGAGCGGGGGGGCCGTGGGGGGGGGGGTTTAAATGGTGCTTAGGCCTAAAAATATATTTTACATGTTACGTCGTGAAAATCGGCGTTTTTATTTCGAATAGTCCCGACCAAAAGTGATATCTAAATCATTTTATTCCAAATATCGTTGCTCGCCGTACCGTTTTTCAGCATCGATCGCTTTATTTTTCCCGTCCCAGATCAATATTTACCTCGATTAATCGTTTTTCGGTTATAAATGTCAACGCGGAAACAAGTTTCAGCGACCGCTACGTAAGTGTTTTTTGGACGCGACTGTACGGCTGCGCGTTACCGGGAGACTGCTATCACGGGCTGGCGGCAGCTGTTGGCTCAGCGCCCGGGAGGGATGTATCACACAGCGCCCGCGCTCGGCCCGCAGGCCTATTACGTCGGCAAGGTCGGGGGCACGGATAATTATTGTAAATCAACAAATTGATGAAACGATCAGATCAATACGTGAAATGTTACTATAAAATCAGAGGATAGTAATAAAACAACAAATCGACAAAACAAGCCATTATGAACAGTGGTATCAATTTAAAAATACCAACAAACTTAGAACAATCTGCATGGACAGACGCTCTGTGAAACGTAGTATGGTGGGAGGGGTGAGGGGCTGGCGCTATACGATGCCTCGGGGCTTGGGCTACCTGCCAAGAGCCGGACGTGAGCAAGGGTAGCGAGTGGGAGGAGGGGAGGGGGTGAGGTGGGGTGACCGCTTGACAATAACAACATTCCATTCTCGTGCATTCACAGCTGCATCCGAGATAAAGCTTGCGCTTCCAGGAAGTAATTTTAGTTGACAAATAAAACCAATTAGCGTATAATCGCTACTAAGATGTCTGGGGGGAACAATTTCTGTCGCGTATAACCGAAAATAACGTATAACCAAATAACGTATAATTAATATATTTTAACATTGATTCTTATGAGAAATGGCCGGGACCATATTCGGCACTAAATGTTGCAGATATGATCTCTGGCGGCGAAATCGTGAAGTAATAGTTAGAGGGCAACAGAGCCGCTGGATGTCATTTGTCAGTATCATTTGTCATTGTTTATATGAGAATGGCAACGATTTCAAAGAAACATAAGCGATATTGTTGCGTCAGTGAATATCCAGCTTTGCTGGATGGTTGCGTTTTGTATTCAAGATGCCTTTGATATTATGGGGATTTTGGATCAGGGGACACACCCAGTATCCGGAGGTCCGAAGTTCATGTTCTGATCCTAATGTTAATTAACCACATGCAATTAAAAGGCCACCGATTAACACTGCCTCTCTTTCATTGAGGTTCCTTTGGGCTCTATTTGCTTTCAAATATATGTATATTTCAGAATAAAGTTAAAAACTTACTATGCGCAATAACATGTTTAGGCGGATCCATGCTCTCCTGTCAGTCAGATGTCAGTTTGTTACCCTCTAACTGTCAGCCATGTTGCGCAGCCTATCTCTTGACACATTTAGTGTCGAATGGAAATCACGTATAAATACGAAAAACGTATAAGTACGAAACGTATAATCGATGCTCCACTGTATAGTACACCAAATTCAAAAGTAGGTGAAATTATTTTATTTTTAGTTATATGAATAGCTTTTATAGGTTATGTTTTACCCCGAGGAAAAATATCACCGATATTTACACACAGGGATTTAAATTTTCTTAAAAAATATTAGGCCTACTTAATTTTTTACTTAAGTTATAATAGGTATCACTTTAAACAAAAATCTTAAAAAACGTCCCACTTTTATCACTCAAGTTAGGTTTGCTTGTAATGGTGTACCTTGATGGTGTAGAGCGGGGAGCCCGGGACGGGGGCGTCCTGGGTCACGTGACCCCTCCGCTTGGCGAGCACAGTGTAGACGGCAGAGACACAGTCGGCGGGCGCCTGAACCTCCACAAACAGGTACGGCTCCATCAGGCGCGGCGTAGCCATCAGGAATGCCGAGTAGGCCACACGCCGGGCCGTGGGGATGATCTGGCCACCGCCCCTGCAAACAAACCACGTCATCTTGTGAACTTACACGGCAATAAATAAATAAGAAATGTGTATTATTGTCTAACCACTCAGTTACAAGTGATTTTCAGTGGGGAACATTTTTACCACATAGAAGCAACATTTAAATACAGTAAAACCTCCTTTGTACGTTTTCGAGGGACCCGAGACAAAAAAACGTGGTAACGGGAAAAACGCACTATTGAAATGCTTCAAATTTGTCTTTTCATACATTCCTAACACTTATAATCTTGTAAAGGCTCCCCCCCCCCCCCCCCCCCCCCCCCGACACCATTCTTCATTTTTATCTAAGAAGGGTCGTAAGCGAGGCCTGGCGACCAAGGTCATGCAGCTAGACTAGGCTGTGATGACGTATTATAAAAAGCTGGAGTGGGTAAAAATATTGTTGTCTATACTTAGGACAATAGGAGTAGTCGAAGTGCGAGGGCAATGTTAATTATCTCTGTAGTTTGACAAAAGCCTTTTGTAAAGAGGACCACTGGACCAGGGTTTGTTATTTATGGTAAGCAGGTAAAGAACCTCAGTGCCGGCAGCCGAGATCGTAGATAAAAGGACCCTTTCAGAGAGACCCCCCCCCCCCCCCCCCACGCGGAACGAGATGCTGCTGGGCTGGTCAAGGTCAAGGCACTCACTGGCCGCTGGGTTGCATTGTGTTGAGCGAGGGAAGGGGGTGGGGGGGGGGGGACGCTTCGCAGAACTGGGATGAATGAATGACTAACGTGGTCCGCTTGAACAATAACAACTTGTAATTCGACTCACTGGCTGGCCGGAAAAACTGATTATGAGAACACAGAAAACGTACTATAGGATCTAATTACCTTGACGGACTGATTTTTGAAACGCATTAACGTAAAAAACGTAATATTGGGAAACGTATTAAAGAAATAAATCATGCATAAATGCCATAAGGCTTCGCCGGGACCTCGTAAAAAAAACGCACAAACGTAAAAAACGTAGAAAAGCAAAACGTACAAAGGCGGTTCTACTGTACAAATATAAAAATAAAGGCCACATTTAAATAAAAATAATTTTTTTTTTTAAACATGAGTTTGTGAAAAATTCGTAAAATAAACAAGGCAAGCGTAAAATCGTAAAGGAATGCCGTTATTCGTAAATTTTGCGAATAATTCGTAAAAGTTGGCAGGTTGAGGTATGCGACGTCATAGACTTAATGCGAACGACGTTGTATTGAACGACGTAATAACAAAGTTGTACCTACTGTAATAGTTTCCTTTCTTACCTGTGGAGGGGCTCTTGTGCTATGACTGCATCTAGGATCTTGAATTTTGTGTTGCGAATGGGTTCTTCACACAGCGGGCCCTCGCGCGTCCCCCACTGGAATCCTTGCACAATCGAGTCTCTCACCGAACTTAAAAGCCCCTTGTCCACCTCGGACGGAAGGGTGTCATCCACTAGAATGTTCGGTCCGGTCGAGTCGGGCCCGAATGCCCAGATCGATCGAGCCGCTAGCAAATCCCAATCGTATTTAGTCTGTAAACAATGACATACCTAGTTCAAAAATCACAACTCGCAGTGGTGTAGTATTAATGATTTGCTAGGTGACAGAAAAAAGGGTTTTACCTTTTTTCATCGTAAATTGCACAGTTTTATTTATTTTCCTTCTTTGTAAATCAGTTTTATATGTGAACAGGATATAGAATAAAACAAATAAAGACAACATCACATGTTTTCAATATAACATTGATATTTGGGCCGTTTTGCCGCATCGTTCACGAGTTTTTTGAGCTAGACGTTTAGTCACATCTATGGGCGACATTTTCAATTCAACGTTCAACAACAACATTCAATATCACAAGTTTTATCGTTATGAATCCATACCACTGTGAATTATCAATGCACACCAAAATTGGTACGAGCAATTTTGGAGCAATCATAGCAACTTATGGAAATGAGACTCATAACAAAATATGGCAAATAAATAATGGCCACAAAAAATCAATTACATAACTTTATTTTTTTTAATTACAGTAAAACTTCTTTATAACAAACTCTTGGGGGCCAGATTATTATTTTGTTATAAAGAACATTTCTTTATAAAGATGGTAGGCCTACCTTTACATGCATAAGAACCTTTTGGGACCTCAAAAACAGTTTGTTATATATCGATCATTTTGTTATAAAGACGTTTGTTTAAAGAAGTTTCACTGTATTGCAAATTGGAGAAAGGCAATGTGACAGCATGTTTGTACTGCAGGGCTGTGAGGTCTCAATTTACCAAACAAAACTATTTTTTTTAGGGGTCTGCGGGTAGTACTTTTTAGATTCGGGTCGGGTTCGGGTCCGGGTAACACAAAAAGTTCGGGTATCGGGTCCGGGTTCGGGTAATGAAATTAGTAAGGCTGGGCGTCGACATCGATTAATCGATTAATAATCGATGTCGGTGACGATTTTCGACATCGATTTTTTTGGTTTTAATCGATTTTTTCGTCAATTAATTAAATAACTCATCAATTATCAATTCACACGAGAAATGGGAACTTTAAACTATGCCGGGGTGGCATAGTTATTCGTCCACGGTCGCTTTTAGTCCAAACTGACCCGTATCAAAGGATACCGCACACTCTCAAGCACCCCCCCCCCCCCCAAATATTTGCAGATCGCGCGTACTAAAGCGCGAACCATCCCTTGGTTCAGGCTGGCACTCGGCAAGTGAGAACAGATGCGGCCGAAGAGAAAGAGCGAGAGAACAATGGTCTGAGCGAGACGCGACGAAGTAGTTCGCCGTGTCGGCTGCTATCGGCCGCCGTGAGAGAGAGAAAGCGCTAGTCGCAGGACGCGTGAGTGGAAGCGAGATCGCGATAGACGCAGGCGAGTGGAATGCAAGCGGCCGCCTGTTGACAGTTCACTACGCAAACGACTTGAATAAGCCTCTACAATCGGACATTGCGTTAAAATCAATTGAAATCAATATCCACAATTGTGTTTATGACGACAAAAATAAGCTAACCGGCCCGCATGACCGTCACGTAGGCCTAGGTCAGTTATCTCCCGTTGCAGACGAAAACTGAGTTTTGTTGCCGTTATTAACTGATTAAAAACCGGTTCGATTACCGGTTAGTGAAATGCTTAACCGTCGTCATCCCTACATTTAACATTTAATATAAGCTTAAGCCTAGGCTGCTAGGGCCTAGGCCTAGGACCTACTACTACCCGAAAAAGCCCGATATTTGTTATTTAAATCCCCGAATTTCGGGTATGTATAAATACCCGAAATTACCCGAAGTTTCGGGTACCCGCAGACCCCTAATTTTTTTGGAAGCAAGCTTTCACTTAAAGATTTACATTTTATGAAGATTTTGTCGGGCTAACCTGAAAGAACTCTCCCAGCCGCTTCTTATTCCAACCTATTTGCACAACTTCAGTCTCGATGTCTTCTGCCAGGCCCTTCTCGAGCGGCTCCGCGATCATCGTTATCTTGTTCTTCTTGTTGGGAGTCTCGGCGAAACACTTGAGCGACGACGTCTCCACGACCGTTTCGCAGAACGCCACAACGGGATCTGCGACCTGTAAGAGAACATCATACCGATTATGAACAGGCCTAGGACCAATGTGAGTGTTTGTGAGTGTGATACAGTACTTCCAGGTATAAAGAGTGCAGGGCAATTTTCACTCCGTGAAGAAAAATTTTTCAATACAGCACGTTTGCTTCCGGGTAATGTCGCTATTTTAATAACGTCACAATATTTAGAACTTATTTGAATTGTATGGTGATATAGGTCTGGTCCTTGTAGTAAAGCAGTTCGAGGGTAGCCTACCCAGGTACACAAAGTTTCATGCATTGGGTTTTGGGTTTCTGCAATTTAACTCAATTTGGAAAATTTACAAGGCTAATTTTCCACCACATAAATAGTTTTTTATTTTGTCCTCATAGGAAAGTACATAACAAAAAAGCATAGGTGCTACATAATATCACACGCAATACTGTAGGCCTAGAACCTGCATCATAAGAAAGTACTATAGCCGCGCGTCAATATTAAGCGGCTAAGTAATTGCTTCCAAGATAACCTTCCCTGTTAACTGGCAATACCAAAGCCAACAAACACGTGCGGGACTCTTATTACCTTGATGTCTATCTCGGAGTACATCTTCCGAAGGTCGTGCATAACGCAATCGAGGTACAACTCTCCGGTCCCCAGGACCACGTGCTCGCCCGACTCCTCGACTCTCGTCTGAAGTAGCGGGTAGGACTTGTTGACTTTACGCAGGCCCTCCAACATCTTTGGAAGTTCCGACGGGTTCACGGGCTCCACGGCAATCTTTACAATCATCAAGACAAGATTAAAAGGAGTACATGTGGTAAATAAAGTATAATTTAATGTTTTATTAATAAGCTAAGCCTAGCCTAAATGAAACAATTAAAAACCAATAGATTTAAATTGTTTGCCACGTCGTGAACAAAGCAACTTTGATTTGATCATGATATATATGTTTAGCGAGAAGATTGTGTAATCCATGGGTGAATGGTGATATTTAAGCTTTAGGTCTCATATTTTGGGTAATGGGAACGGATGAAAACGTCTTACAATGTAATTTGGTCAAATGTGTTTACAATGTCTCATTTGCTCTTTGCTTATTTTTTCAAGCTAGACAATATTTGGGACTTACCTTTATAATGGAGTGCGTGTTGAACTTGAGTGGTTTGAATATGTAGAGGTCTTCGCTTAGGTTCAAGTCCGTGATTGTAGAACTCTTGACGATCGGCTGATCAATACCCTCAATGAGAACCCAATTACCAGCAGGCACTCTGCTAACTTCCACCTTAACAAAAAGCACCAAATGATAGACCTATGCCTACTGATCACATGGATATTGTATACATTAATCACGGAGGTGCAGTGCAATTACATTAAGCTATCTGAAGAATGCAACAAATACCCTAGTAGGCTACAATCATAGTAGGCCAACAAGTACTAAACTTGAACAAAAGTTGAGAAGTTTTGGAATGGGGTCAGTCGATGATTGAGTAGAATTTTAAACTATGTCTATGGCCATAAGCCTACCTACAATAAAACTCTTTTTACGTATGATTGTTGAGTATGATTAGCTCTGACTGTCTGATTATGAAAAAGAAAAAATATTATAAACAATATTTTTATAGGCCTACATCTCATTGGCCTATCTATTCTAATCAAGACTAAATATGTATTTAGTATTTAGCCTACTATTCAAAGTACAACGTTACATATTATGTAACAGCGGAATCACCCGAATGCAGATCCATTTTGGCAACCCTACCTTGTATCGCGCCTCAAATATCCACAGCCTGCCGATGGTCAGCCGCCTGGAGTCCTCCTCGTCCACGAGCGTGTAGTTTTCTCCGAGCACCCTGACGTCCTGCTCGGCACTCAGTGTCCCACTCATCACCCGGCCGAGCACCTGGAAGTGGGGGCGGGATTATTCGTTTTAATGTTTAACTGATTAAATGCCAATATTGCAAGTAGGGCACCTAGTTAAAATGTTAACACAACAAAACAGGTGTTTCGAGGTTTATTCTTACTGAAATAGGTCTATCACATCATAAAAAGGGCCCGTCTGGGCCCGAGGAATAACAGGCCCACAGTGACTCTGCTAGTCGTAAGAGACGAAAGGAAACCCTGTCCCTTTCCCCCCCACTGTCCTACTGAAGATTTCTCCTCAAACTTGGGCAGTTGGCCATTGCTGGACTGCCGTTATGACGACCCACGCGATGTGCAATGGATCTGATTCGGACATACAGGGTTTGTTTCAGCTTCATATCACTAACCCATCGTCTCGATTAGTCAAAGTTGCAAAAATATGGGAATAATTTTTTCCGGTTCGGGTTACAGTTTCGGTTCATAAATAATTTTTTTTTCCCCCCGATTTTCAGCAAATGTTTAACCTTTGACAGTGTTTTCACCTCCATTGGGTTAGAGAAAAAAGTGTTCCGAAATTCAGTCTTGACCATCTGGTCACCCTAAAAAGACTAAATAGGCCTATAGTCTATGCAAATTCTACAGTAAAATTTGTGTTACAATGAAATATAACATTATATAGACTTAAACCGATTCGCAAGTTGTAAACCGGTTTGAACCTGAACCAGAACATAAACCCAAATATCATCATCATCATCATGTCATAAAAAGAGGGTAGTAATTGATTGCTGCTTAAATACCAATTATGTTTATTGGGGAGAAGGAGCTGGAATTACCCGACATAATTTTGCGCTAACTTTCGAGCCGACACAATAAACATTCAGTAAAATGGGTGGTAAACAGGAATTGAAACATAAGGCCCGCTATAATGAACTTCGGATAAATATTTAGAATGCTAGGTACTAGTTTGTGTTTACCATGGCAACAACCAACAAATACCATGGATAAAACAAGAAAGTAGCTACCTAACTAAATCTTCATCCAAACTTCATAATACCAGCCCAAAGACAATTTGGTGTTTAATTAGCCATGGGCATTGAAATGTTTAATCATCCCTACCTGGAAGAACGTGCACTCGTCCGTCGGATACATCTTGGTGCTGTGCACCATCAGCCGCCCATCGGGATTGCACGACATCATATCGTCGGCAATGTCCGAGTCCATCGGGCCCGTGTAGATGTGTTCGACCTTGGACTTGGCGTTGTCCGCGGGCGAGGGAACGTGCGTGACACACATGTCCACAAAGCCGCTGAAATCGCCGACGAAACGGTTCAAGACGAGACGTAGCAGCGGCCTAATATTGAGCTTCATCTCCTCCTTGCCGAGTCTGATGCCGAGCTCGTCGAGTACCGCCGGCAACGTAGAGTCCACGTCGCCGACGACCTGCGCAAAGATCTTGTAGAGAGGCTCGAGTACGAACTCGATGAACGTGCGTAGCGAGGTGCCGTGCGCCGGCTTCTTGCTGAACTTGCGCGTCTTGTTGTTGAAGTAGATGTCGCCCCAGAGTCGACGGGCAAACTCGTCGACGTTGATCGCGGGATACGTCTGCGCGTAGATGTTGGCGAACGACTTGAGCGTGAAACACACGCCGTACTGGGCGCTCGCGAAGCAGACGTTGCCGAGCGTTGGCGATACCATGTACGACTTCTCCTCGTCGCTGTACGTGGACAAGAGAGTGTTGAGCTCTTCGACGATCTGTCGTAACTTGTAGTACGCGTCGGTGGGCGGGAGTTTCAACTCGAGCATCAGCCGGTCTATCTTGTTGATGCAGACGGTGACGGCGAGTTTCTCCTGAACGGCGTGTTTGAGTAGACGCTCGGTGTTGAGCATGACGCCCTCGGCGGCGTCTACGAACAGTACGACGCCGTCGCAGACGCGCTGGGCCGCCGTCACCTCGTCCGAGAAGTTGACGTGACCGGGCGTGTCGAACACGTTCAACAGGTAAGACTTGTTCTTGACGTCGGGTAGCACGAGCGTGACGGGCATCGACTTGATGCTCACGCCGCGCTCCTGTTCGGTGAAGAGAGTGTCCGTGTAGCGGAGGTTGCGTTCCTCGGTGAGGTCCGTGCCCGGGTGCGTCTGGCGTATCAGGCAGTCTACGAACGTCGTCTTGCCGTGGTGGAGATGACCGACGAGGGCCACGTTGCGGATCAGACTCGCGTTGTCCATCATGTCGGCGAGGTATTCGAGGTTGTACGTCGTCTCGGGTACATCCTGTTCCTTCAGCTGGAACTTGCGCTTCTTGACGGGTTCGACGAGAGGCTTGTCCAATGGCTGGTTGTCTTCTTCCTGTACGATGGTCTCCACGTCGGGGCCGTAGACTTCCAGCGCGCCCGGGTAGTATCGCTTGTCCTCGTGTAGCACCACCGACATCGGGGCAACGTCCATGTCCTCGTCCTGGTCCTCATTACCGTCCTCGTCATACTCTTGCGTGTCGCCGGCGCGGTCGGGGTACGCATCGTCGTCGTCCTCCTCGTCCGACTCTAGTTCCGGCCCGATGTAGTTCCCGAACTCGTCGTAGAGATCGGCATCCATACCTGAGGGAAAAGTTACGAAATTAAGCTAATGCAATTTAGTACAAATGAGATAAGTTAATTCTAGCACACTGAAAACATCATGACATGACCTAGGCCTAGGTCAACTCTCTTTATATAGGCCTACGACTTGTCAAACAGTCTAACTCTAATTGAGGACCGATGTAGTTCCCGAACTCGTTGTAGAGATCGGCATCCATACCTGAGTTAGGGCAAAGAAATTAAAAGTACAATATAGTACCAAATGAGATAGGCCTATTAGTTAATCCTAATACACTAAAAACATCATGACATCTTTTTTGTACTGTACTAATTGTAGCCTAGGCCTATGTTTGCAAAAATGTAGGCCTGCTACACTCGAGCCCTAACTATTCTCTTCTTCTTTTCCTATGCCTGCATTTTTGGCTTGCTGGGCCATCATGGATTTTCTGGTTTTCTAGTAGAGACAGGCTTCTTTTCCTCAAAGCTCATGGCAGGTGGAAGGGCATCTACTTCGTCTTAAGACTTGGACATCTCATCAGATGCTCACGGTTCTGTTCTTCCCTCCCACATAGACTGCACATTTGTTACCGTACTCATTTTTATTTTATTTATTTTCCTTGTTTCCTTAACAGATATGTACTGTTTAAATTTTAAAACATATTTTTTATAAGCCAGGGATTGAAACCTTTACGAGTATTTATAAGTTATTGGACTATAGGACACTGGACACTGACTATTGGACACTGTTCTTTGTCAAATCAAAATCAAAACGCAATATTTCAAATGCTGATCAGTGATCAGCACTCAAAATATTGCATTTTAATTACTATTTGGCAAGGAACAGTGTATAGGGCTAGCCCTAGTGTAATCACTTTTCTTTACACAATTCCCCTGTTCTACTGTTTCTTTTTCATAGGCCTAGGCCCTACTCCATGAATATTTTGATTTCCAATGCTGGCATACAGCTTTATGCCTAATTCTCATGTCTCTTGACGCACGCAAGCTGATGCACGGTGACTAATTACGGCGTTTCCTTCGTGGTGCTGAAAGACAGTGCAAGAGTTGAACCAAAGTTCTGATCAGCTTGCAGCGAAGTAAGAGACATGAACTGGGCACTACATTAAACACGCCCATATATGGCCAGTTTTGGTTTAAGAAGGCTAGCTAGCGTGGTAAACAATTAACAAAACAATAGGCCTAGGTCGTCAGCTGCTCTCTTTAGGTTTGTTCGTTTGTCCTGCCTCAACAGGAGTATTTTACGCCAGGAGTAATCCGGAAATATGTCATTATAACGGATATGGGAGTAGAAATCACAGTTACTCCCACTTGGACAAAAAAACAGAGTTGTCACAGTTGTGATCGTTTCAGTTGTTCCTCCTACTCCTACTCGGGAAGCAGGTGTAAAAACCTTACTCCCATCACAGTTGTAGTAAGTTACCACTGGACAAAAGAACTTGTCGCAGCTACTCCCATCACACTTACTCCAGGACAGAAAAACGGGGTTTTCGTAATACCGTACTCCTGGAGTAGTGATCACAGGACAAACGAACAAAGCTTTTATATGTAGGCCTAGGCTCGACCTACGACTTGTCAAACAGTCCAATACGCAAATAATTATATCACGTTTGTCTATCTACCTAGGAACTACAAGAATTATTATTAGCCTTGCAATTTAGATAGGCCCAGCCTAGTAAACGCTTCCAGGGACTAGGCCTAGGCTACAGCCGGCCGGCATGCCTAGGCCTACGCCCTAGGCCTAGGCCCTAGGACGTCCAACCTAGGCCTAGGGCATAGCGTAGGCCTAGGCCTACTATTTTTAACAACCCAATAACAGAAGGACTAAATACTTGTTTTACATTTCAATAAGCTCTCTTATAACGAGTAAATTGTGCAATTGTAGATACATTACCAAGGTAGGATCACTTAATATTTTTAGGTTAGATTTCACGATCACGCAACGTCGAAAACAAAGCTTGATGGCTTGACGGCCGATCACTGCCCTCTAGATTTTAGAATATGAATCGGAGTTGTTGTTGTTGTGGTACAGTACAACTTTTCGTGCAAAGGTCTTTCTGCGAACCTACGCGCTTCTAGCGGAGAACGAGTAGACCATGAATATAGATTGTTCGCAGTTCCAACAAAATTCCAACGGTTTGTTGTATCGTCGATACAGCGAGAGCAGTAGCTATTGCCACGATCCGCTCGTCGCGCATTTACAATCAATGCATTTACCATGCATTTACCTCGTAATCACATACGAAAATTTCAAAACTTCGTCAAATTCAGTGGCGTATCCAAGGGGGGAAAGGGGGAGGACAAAACCCCCCCCTTTCGCAAAGGAAAAGTGGAAATTGTATTGGATTGAAAAATACATTTAATTTTAGTTCAGTTGGCCGCTGTAAAACGCACAGATTTGCACCAAAATGACCTTGACGAGAAAATTTCCCCCCGACCCCCCGTTTATTTTTAGTTCCACTCTCTGACCCCCTTTCCAAAATCCTGGATACGCCACTGGTCAAATTTATATGGTTGTCTACAACCAATCTATGAAATTAGCAAAATTTACTTCAATCAACAAATCAGAATATTTCTGGTGGAGAGAATTGGCTCTGCGCACCAACTTTGTTAAATTAACAAAAAGTTGCCGCGTTTACATCCACTTATAACGCACGCCCCGGAAAAAGCCAAGACTGGCCAAGACAATCGTCACAAGATACACTTTCTCTGCCTTTGTTTGCACTTTGTAGCTCTACAAAATAAAGCGAATGGGTGCTGAAGAAGGGGTGGGTTAAGACCCTCAAAACGTATTTATTTAAGCCTAAAAATTGAGACATAACTAATAGCAAGAAAATTTCTCGCCTTTGGCAAAAAGCCCTCCGACGGCTGGGGCTCCGACCCAGACTTCGCGAGTTGTTGCTCGCGCTCACAATTCTTCTCCCCCCTCCCCCCCCCCCCCCAATTGATTTCGTGGACCATGCGTGGACCTATGGACTATGACCACGAGTATCGGGCCGCAACTTTCCATGATGTGCACTCATGCTCTGCACTCCTTAGGGGCCAATGACAAACATGTAAAAAAAATGTGTTGTAAACAAATCACCAATAAAATAAATAAAATACAATTACTTGTGGCAATAGCAATCGTGGCACAATATCGTAGAAATAGCCACTCAGAAACTGGAGGGGGAGTGGTCACGGGAAACTGGCTGGACCCACAGAGCCTTGGCACACAGCCGTGTTGATTTGACAACACACAGAGGTAATTGAACTGTCACTGCTGGTTGTCTACTTTCAGGGGTGTGTAGGCCTATTCTTTTGTGAAATGTGTGTGCAATGTCAGTTGTTTATTTAAAATTATCTGATTGACTAGTTAGGCTCACCAGACCTCACGGTTTTTAATTGACCCGAATATTCATTCATTAAAATAGGTAAGCGTTTTTCTGTTTTTTTGATAGGCTTGGCCATAGAAATGTAGATTTGAGGCCTAGGGCTAGGCCTAGTGGTAGGCCTAGGCCTAGGCAGGTCGTGGGACCGAACTAACATTGGCATGCGTTGGGAACAGGGCCCTAGGCCTAGGGTCTTGCTTACAGATCCTAGTCATTTATTGTTAGTGTGTTGGGTGAATTAAGAAATACACTCTAAATCTTTTTTCCACAGGAGTTTCCTAGGCCTATCTAGGTCCACCAGCCATGGACGTCAAATCGTAGGGCCTATTATGCCATCATATCTGGGTCTTCTAGGGCCTGAGACAAGGCCGAGGCGTACCTAGGTATAAGCTATTGCCTAGGTGGAATGTTCAGCACATACTCTTCTCCAATAACCCTACTTACTCGACCATGTCCTGTGTGCACATAAGGCATATGTCTTGACTCTTGATCTAAGGCCTATGCCTACTTGAATTAAGCTGTTCTGTTGGGTGGCGTGTACGTATACGACAAGCCTAGGCTTAGGTCTAGAATAGAGCTAGATAACACTAGCTCTAAGGTCTGTAGATGATGGAGAATAATGATAATGGTGACCAAGGTGTAGAAAGCAGCGAAACCAATCACAAGAAAAAGTCATGGTCAGATCTAAAGGTAGCAGTATGTGATATGCGCCGTCAATTTTCTGGACTGTCAACAATGGTACCTAGCTCATTCTCGTTTCGTACTTTGCACGATGGAAGAATACGCATCTACTTCCTGAGTACTCCTACCAATGGTTGGGAAAGCACACTGTTGTATGTAGATGTAACAAATGGAGAGCATTCTGGTCACCGACTACCATGGCAGCAAGTCATTGAAACCATATTTCAAAGTTTGTCAAGTACAAACCGTTTTTCACGAGAGGAACAACTGCTTTATGAACGCAAACGTCTGGCAACATGGGGTATTACATCATATGAATTACATCAAGATTCTGGTAAACTTGTATTCCCTGCTGCTAGTAGCCTGTTCCAGTGTCTTGATACTGGATTTACAGTAAGTAAGATTTGCAATACTTCGATGCTAGGCCTAGACTAGCCTACTTTACCTTGACCTTCTCAAAATTTGGCTACTAGACCAGTTTTTCAACCAATGTTCTGAAATCAAAAGGCCTATCGATTATACAAAACCATAACTAGGATAGCTCACCAATCATGTTCTCACTTTTTTTAATATTCTGTGCACAGTGTTCTATCTAGTAAAAACTAGTTATTTTCCTAGCTCTTTACATTCAAACCACCTTTATTAGGGTAACACCCATGTTGATTATTTTTGTTGACAATAGGTAACATTTGATTTGGCTACACCTTTTGTACCTACTTTTTGCACTCACTGCATGTTCTTTCATGGGGTATATGACAAAAAGTGCAAAAGGCAATGGTAAGTCAAATGAACCTAATGTTGTGTAGGCCATAGCAGTCTTCTCTTTAGCTAAAAAAAAAAAAAGAAAATTGTGTAGTTTCAATATAGGTGGTACTCTAGCTAGATTAATAATTGAAATAGGTAAATATGTTAGACAGATGAAAGTAAATAAATAAATATGTCAGCTTACGTTGATCACAATAAACACAATATTTAACATATAGGAAAAATGATATTTAGCACCTAGACGTTGTAAGTCATAACTAATATGTGCACGTATTCTGTATTTTCCTATAGCAGTCTTCTCTTTAGCTAAAAAAAAAAAAGAAAATTGTGTAGTTTCAATATAGGTGGTACTCTAGCTAGATTAATAATTGAAATAGGTAAATATGTTAGACAGATGAAAGTAAATAAATAAATATGTCAGCTTACGTTGATCACAATAAACACAATATTTAACATATAGGAAAAATGATATTTAGCACCTAGACGTTGTAAGTCATAACTAATATGTGCACGTATTCTGTATTTTCCTAAACAGAGTGGGCCCCTCTTTCCCCAAGAGCTACGTATGAGTTCATCTGGAGCTAAACTAAACCCTCAGATATGCCCTTCAAATCCAGACCTTGTTGCTTACATTTGCAACAGTGACGTATGGGTGTCTCATACACTAACAGGTAAATATACAGTATTTTAGCATGTGGCTCACATGGTAGGGTATGGGACTAGGTACCATTTGGAGGGTGGCAAGGCTTGAGAGCGACAACTTGTTTGTTTCACATATCTCCACATACTAGGACATAAATAGGAGTTGAAGTCAAATGAAGAAATAAAACAAATTCGGCAAATAAAACTAATTTTCGGGTTTTACGCTAAATAAGAACCTTTTGAGTCCAGAAAATGAAACAACTATTTGCCCTATTTTTAATATTCAAAACGAAAATTATGGTTGAGTTTTCAATTAAAATGTAAATATTTAGGCTACACAAAATTCGTAACTTCTGGAAAGTTGAATGTGTACAAATTTGCTGTTCGCGATCTCATATAGCCACAGAAATCAAGCAAATTGTAGTTTTATATGCCACTATTGCATGTGATTGATTATTATTTGTTTTGTAATGCTAGAAATGCGGAAAAAATCAAACCATAACACCACTTTGCATTAAAAAAACGAAATAAAACGGGACCCAATTCCAAAAATTGCCATGTTGCCGTGTTTTATTTCGGACAAACATTGAGTACCAATCAAAGAAAGATACAACAATGAAGTTCCCTAGCAATACGTTGCTTGTCTGCCTGTGATGTCACTACCTACACAATTGGGTCCTGTGCTTTTTAAGAAAAAATAAAACCGTATCTATGTTAAGGTGGATTTTTCACTGTTGTGTATTGTTGTCATTGAAGATCTAAAAAGGCTGTGATTAGCTCTATGTAAAGGTCCTAGATCAATTCTGAAAAAGGTCTATATATTGTAGATACACTGCATCTAGTTAGTACATAATTGTGATACAATTTAACCCGTACTACAGCCATATAGAAGTTCTATTTAATAGTTGACTTGACCTATTAATCATTAGTTGATGGCACACATTCTACTTAACTAGCAATTAAGTCTGCATAATGGTTCTGGTTGGTTGAGGACCCAACTAATTCTAATCACTTACGTTTGTCTCCCGTTTCAGGTGGTGCTGTAAGACTGACTTTTGCGCACAAAGGGGGACGCAGTCTGCTTGACGATCCACTTAGTGCTGGCCTACCGTCGTACGTAATGCAGGAGGAATTTAGTAGATTTCAAGGCTACTGGTGGCAGCCTAAATCTAATGGTAAGGATAGTAAGTAGTAGTCTAATGAAGAGTGGTAGTAAGTCTAATGGTAAGGTAGTAGGTGCCTAGTAGGTAAGGTAGTACTGTAGTAATAATAGTGGTAGTTTATATAATATGAGGGCAAGTGTGGGTAGCTAACTGATGGCTGAATAGCCTCAGATGAACAAAATACCTCAGGGATTATGATAACTTTAAAGTACAGTAGCTGCTTATTCATCATCAGCAGGTAAAAAGGTTTTTTGTAGGTAGTAGGGATGTTCAACGATATTTTTTAGTGTTGATATAGGTGCTATTTTGCCGATATCGTTATTAAAAAGTTGACATCGATATCACGATATCGAATTTTTTTGGCGGGAATAAAACAAGACATAAGAAATCAGTCAATTTAAAGTATTTTTGGCATGGCCTGCAGTACGCGTTGCTGCAGTTAGTACCTTTACGTCTCTTACCCCCCCCCCCCCCCCCTTCCAAATATCACTATATAATTATCAACTTAAAATTGTTTGGCCTGTGGCCTGCAATACCAGTTGCTTCACAGTGATAAAGGCTTGAATTCACATGATGACTGATAGTCAGGTGTCAGCCATCAGCTATTGCCAGTCATAAAACTATCAAGCAATAATGAACAATAGCATTCTTCTTGGTAAGAATTTGGGTTCCAGGTACAAACAGTTTGAATGGATCCTATTTCTCAACTCAAACAAAGGGAACCCTGCCAGTTGTGACAATCTGGGTGGAGGGGGTAGATGTGCACTTACAAACTGCAGCTTGAAAAAAACGTAGGCTACTGCAGACCACAAGAGAAATACTTCAAGTTGACAATAATATCGTGATATCCTCAGGGGCTGGGGGTTAGGTGCTCAGTGTCTAACACTGCAGCAACGATACTACAGAAAAGAATACTGCAGACCATGGCGGAAATATTTTAATATTTTAAGTTAAACACAATATCGCAATATTTTTGATATGACACTACCATATTCATCTCGAAATTAACAGCAATTTCCCCGCGTTATCGATATCGTTGAACGTCTCTAGTAGGTAGGCCTATCTGTTTTTGATCACCTTCTAACCTCTTTCTCAACCCAATCCTGTCCCCACTAAATGACGTGCATCAGCAGGTGATAAGATAACAAACAAGCTGCTACCATAGTAGATATACTGCCCAACCCAATCCTGTCCCCACTAAATGACGTGCATCAGCAGGTGATAAGATAACAAACAAGCTGCTACCATAGTAGATATACTGCCCAACCCAATCCTGTCCCCACTAAATGACGTGCATCAGCAGGTGATAAGATAACAAACAAGCTGCTACCATAGTAGATATACTGCCCAACCCAATCCTGTCCCCACTAAATGACGTGCATCAGCAGGTGATAAGATAACAAACAAGCTGCTACCATAGTAGATATACTGCCCAACCCAATCCTGTCCCCACTAAATGACGTGCATCAGCAGGTGATAAGATAACAAACAAGCTGCTACCATAGTAGATATACTGCCCAACCCAATCCTGTCCCCACTAAATGACGTGCATCAGCAGGTGATAAGATAACAAACAAGCTGCTACCATAGTAGATATACTGCCCAACCCAATCATGTCCCCACTAAATGACGTGCATCAGCAGGTGATAAGATAACAAACAAGCTGCTACCATAGTAGATATACTGCCCAACCCAATCCTGTCCCCACTAAATGACGGTGCATCAGCAGGTGATAAGATAACATACAAGCTGCTACCATAGTAGATATACTGCCCAACCCAATCCTGTCCCCACTAAATGACGGTGCATCAGCAGGTGATAAGATAACAAACAAGCTGCTACCATAGTAGATATACTGCCCAACCCAATCCTGTCCCCACTAAATGACGTGCATCAGCAGTTGATAAGATAACAAACAAGCTGCTACCATAGTAGAAATACTGCCCAACCCAATCCTGTCACCACTAAATGACGTGCATCAGCAGGTGATAAGATAACAAACAAGCTGCTACCATAGTAGATATACTGCCCAACCCAATCCTGTCCCCACTAAATGACGTGCATCAGCAGGTGATAAGATAACAAACAAGCTGCTACCATAGTAGATATACTGCCCAACCCAATCCTGTCCCCACTAAATGACGTGCATCAGCAGCAGATAAGATAACAAACAAGCTGCTACCATAGTAGATATACTGCCCAACCCAATCCTGTCCCCACTAAATGACGTGCATCAGCAGGTGATAAGATAACAAACAAGCTGCTACCATAGTAGATATACTGCCCAACCCAATCCTGTCCCCACTAAATGACGTGCATCAGCAGGTGATAAGATAACAAACAAGCTGCTACCATAGTAGATATACTGCCCAACCCAATCCTGTCCCCTCTAAATGACGGTGCATCAGCAGGTGATAAGATAACAAACAAGCTGCTACCATAGTAGATATACTGCCCAACCCAATCCTGTCCCCACTAAATGACGTGCATCAGCAAGTGATAAGATAACAAACAAGCTGCTACCATAGTAGATATACTGCCCAACCCAATCCTGTCACCACTAAATGACGTGCATCAGCAGGTGATAAGATAACAAACAAGCTGCTACCATAGTAGATATACTGCCCAACCCAATCCTGTCCCCACTAAATGACGTGCATCAGCAGGTGATAAGATAACAAACAAGCTGCTACCATAGTAGATATACTGCCCAACCCAATCCTGTCCCCACTAAATGATGTGCATCAGCAGGTGATAAGATAACAAACAAGCTGCTACCATAGTAGATATACTGCCCAACCCAATCCTGTCCCCACTAAATGACGTGCATCAGCAGGTGATAAGATAACAAACAAGCTGCTACCATAGTAGATATACTGCCCAACCCAATCCTGTCACCACTAAATGACGGTGCATCAGCAGGTGATAAGATAACATACAAGCTGCTACCATAGTAGATATACTGCCCAACCCAATCCTGTCACCACTAAATGACGTGCATCAGCAGGTGATAAGATAACAAACAAGCTGCTACCATAGTAGATATACTGCCCAACCCAATCCTGTCCCCACTAAATGACGTGCATCAGCAGGTGATAAGATAACAAACAAGCTGCTACCATAGTAGATATACTGCCCAACCCAATCCTGTCCCCACTAAATGACGTGCATCAGCAGGTGATAAGATAACAAACAAGCTGCTACCATAGTAGATATACTGCCCAACCCAATCCTGTCCCCACTAAATGACGTGCATCAGCAGGTGATAAGATAACAAACAAGCTGCTACCATAGTAGATATACTGCCCAACCCAATCCTGTCACCACTAAATGACGGTGCATCAGCAGGTGATAAGATAACATACAAGCTGCTACCATAGTAGATATACTGCCCAACCCAATCCTGTCCCCACTAAATGACGTGCATCAGCAGGTGATAAGATAACAAACAAGCTGCTACCATAGTAGATATACTGCCCAACCCAATCCTGTCCCCACTAAATGACGTGCATCAGCAGGTGATAAGATAACAAACAAGCTGCTACCATAGTAGATATACTGCCCAACCCAATCCTGTCCCCACTAAATGATGTGCATCAGCAGGTGATAAGATAACAAACAAGCTGCTACCATAGTAGATATACTGCCCAACCCAATCCTGTCCCCACTAAATGACGTGCATCAGCAGGTGATAAGATAACAAACAAGCTGCTACCATAGTAGATATACTGCCCAACCCAATCCTGTCCCCACTAAATGACGTGCATCAGCAGGTGATAAGATAACAAACAAGCTGCTACCATAGTAGATATACTGCCCAACCCAATCCTGTCACCACTAAATGACGTGCATCAGCAGGTGATAAGATAACAAACAAGCTGCTACCGTAGTAGATATACTGCCCAACCCAATCCTGTCCCCACTAAATGACGTGCATCAGCAGGTGATAAGATAACAAACAAGCTGCTACCATAGTAGATATACTGCCCAACCCAATCCTGTCCCCACTAAATGACGTGCATCAGCAGGTGATAAGATAACAAACAAGCTGCTACCATAGTAGATATACTGCCCAACCCAATCCTGTCCCCACTAAATGACGTGCATCAGCAGGTGATAAGATAAAAAACAAGCTGCTACCATAGTAGATATACTGCCCAACCCAATCCTGTCCCCACTAAATGACGTGCATCAGCAGGTGATAAGATAACAAACAAGCTGCTACCATAGTAGATATACTGCCCAACCCAATCCTGTCCCCACTAAATGACGTGCATCAGCAGGTGATAAGATAACAAACAAGCTGCTACCATAGTAGATATACTGCCCAACCCAATCCTGTCACCACTAAATGACGTGCATCAGCAGGTGATAAGATAACAAACAAGCTGCTACCATAGTGGATATACTGCCCAACCCAATCCTGTCCCCACTAAATGACGTGCATCAGCAGGTGATAAGATAACAAACAAGCTGCTACCATAGTAGATATACTGCCCAACCCAATCCTGTCCCCACTAAATGACGTGCATCAGCAGGTGATAAGATAACAAACAAGCTGCTACCATAGTAGATATACTGCCCAACCCAATCCTGTCCCCACTAAATGATGTGCATCAGCAGGTGATAAGATAACAAACAAGCTGCTACCATAGTAGATATACTGCCCAACCCAATCCTGTCCCCACTAAATGACGTGCATCAGCAGGTGATAAGATAACAAACAAGCTGCTACCATAGTAGATATACTGCCCAACCCAATCCTGTCCCCACTAAATGACGTGCATCAGCAGGTGATAAGATAACAAACAAGCTGCTACCATAGTAGATATACTGCCCAACCCAATCCTGTCCCCACTAAATGACGTGCATCAGCAGGTGATAAGATAACAAACAAGCTGCTACCATAGTAGATATACTGCCCAACCCAATCCTGTCCCCACTAAATGACGTGCATCAGCAGGTGATAATATAACAAACAAGCTGCTACCATAGTGGATATACTGCCCAACCCAATCCTGTCCCCACTAAATGACGTGCATCAGCAGGTGATAAGATAACAAACAAGCTGCTACCATAGTAGATATACTGCCCAACCCAATCCTGTCCCCACTAAATGACGTGCATCAGCAGGTGATAAGATAACAAACAAGCTGCTACCATAGTAGATATACTGCCCAACCCAATCCTGTCCCCACTAAATGACGTGCATCAGCAGGTGATAAGATAACAAACAAGCTGCTACCATAGTAGATATACTGCCCAACCCAATCCTGTCCCCACTAAATGACGTGCATCAGCAGGTGATAAGATAACAAACAAGCTGCTACCATAGTAGATATACTGCCCAACCCAATCCTGTCCCCACTAAATGACGTGCATCAGCAGGTGATAAGATAACAAACAAGCTGCTACCATAGTAGATATACTGCCCAACCCAATCCCGTCCCCACTACATGACGTGCATCAGCAGGTGATAAGATAACAAACAAGCTGCTACCATAGTAGATATACTGCCCAACCCAATCCTGTCCCCACTAAATGACGGTGCATCAGCAGGTGATAAGATAACAAACAAGCTGCTACCATAGTAGATATACTGCCCAACCCAATCCTGTCCCCACTAAATGACGTGCATCAGCAGGTGATAAGATAACAAACAAGCTGCTACCATAGTAGATATACTGCCCAACCCAATCCTGTCCCCACTAAATGATGTGCATCAGCAGGTGATAAGATAACAAACAAGCTGCTACCATAGTAGATATACTGCCCAACCCAATCCTGTCCCCACTAAATGACGTGCATCAGCAGGTGATAAGATAACAAACAAGCTGCTACCATAGTAGATATACTGCCCAACCCAATCCTGTCACCACTAAATGACGTGCATCAGCAGGTGATAAGATAACAAACAAGCTGCTACCATAGTAGATATACTGCCCAACCCAATCCTGTCCCCACTAAATGACGTGCATCAACAGGTGATAAGATAACAAACAAGCTGCTACCATAGTAGATATACTGCCCAACCCAATCCTGTCCCCACTAAATGACGTGCATCAGCAGGTGATAAGATAACAAACAAGCTGCTACCATAGTAGATATACTGCTTTCGGTAGAAAGCTAGGCCTATCTTAGATTAGGAAGATAAAACTCAAAATGCTTGAACTAAATTTCACTAGTCTCTTTTCAGTGACTTGTGAACAGGGAGAGAGCTAATCAGTTCACAAAATATTGCTGGTACTCATAATTGGCCATTTTAATGTGACAAAAGAACAATTGCATACTGAATGTGTATTAAGTTACCAATTTCTGGAAATAGTACAGTATTTTCTTTCACTTCTCGTACTATTGTTGGTACCTATATAATTAATCGTTATCAAAACAAATAGGCCGAACGTATCATAATTCGAAATGAACTGTTATGGTTTTCTGTTTGTTCTAATTCTTTGTTTTTGGTTTTAGATAACGTTTATAGGATAGTATACGAAGAAGTTGATGAAAGTGACGTTAGCATATTTTGTTTTCCATCGTCGTCGTCAACCATAGGTGAAATAGAAGAGTTCAGGTAAGTAGTGGGCCTATTGTTCAAATAATTTTAGTTTACTTGTGCCCCCCCCCCCCCCCCCTCCCCAGCCCAGCATTCACACCTACCATGTCTGTCAACTATAGGTCCATATTTAGTGGTTGCATCCGTGTATCAAAATTAATAAGTTTTCAAAAATGTTTCTAGAAATGTGGTAGAAAATAGGATTCATTTGAATTTTTTTACCAATGAAGTTTTGTGTCAGATGCCTTAATGAACGTAATATTACAATCAAACCATAATTTTCATTATTTTTTAGTTCATTCCGGACTAGGCCTACCGTACTTTTAGTTTTAATAGGGGAAAAAATGATCTCCCTCATGAGACGAGCACAAGTTTCAACATCATCGATCAGGGTATAATGTCTGGTCGCAGGTTTCCGCGGGCGGGCACGGCCAACTCCAAGTCCAACCTGAAGATGGTCCAGTTCCGTCTGAACGAGGCGATGCAGGTGGGCGATATCGACACGCTCGAGTTGCAATACCCACTCGCCGTTATGTTCCCCTGGATGGAGTACCTGGTGCGCGTTGGCTGGACGCCTGCCTCGGACTAGTGAGTATACCCATCAGTATTGATGTGCAGTGACCAACTGCAGAGAGGCATACTGCTCACCTTAACATGGCGTAAATATTTTACGTTGACCACGATATTGCGATATTTTCGATATGATCCTACCATATCAATATTGAAATTAGCCTCGATTTTCTCGAGATGTTGCGTCTAATAAGTACCCCCGTTGAACATCTCTATTAATAGCATACTTGCGCTCAACATGTAATCATATCTTAATGTTTGTATGTCTACGTGTTGCAGTATCTGGGTCCAGTTACTGGATCGTCGACAGCAGCGATTAGAGCTGGTGCTGCTCTCTGTGGACAACTTCATAGAACCCCCTCCCAACATGTATAATGTTGAGCACTCCCTCCACTCTCCCCTGCCTGCGGTACAGGTGCTCGAAACGCAACACTCGGACCTCTGGATCAATGTGAGTTTTTATGTAACTGTTGGCGGTGGCGCTATTATGTGTAGATAACATGGTATAACTCACCCCCCCCCCCCCCCTCCGCATTGTCTATAACGTTTAGCACTCCCTCCACTCTCCCCTGCAGATTTTTGAAGCGTAACACTCTGACCTCTGGATAAACATAGGTATAATGTCATAGAATCCCCTATCCTAACTTTCACCCTAGATCTCACAACATTGTTAATGTATTGTTGCTACTGTCCCAGTCTCAAACATTCACCGTCCAGATTGATCGAGTCCTACTGTATATTCTGTCCCGAAAATTGGCATACCTTTATCTAGTACCAGACTGCATGTAGGGCTACATTCATTCGTTTTTCATGTGACAGGTCTTGGAAAGTTTCACTCCATTGACCATTGTATCAAAAAATTCATTTTGATTTTTAAAATTGCGGTATAGTAGGTAGTGTATGCTAATATAATTTGTTCTGTGTTTTTATGGAAAAAAAGAAAAGAAAGAAAGAAAAGGAAAAAAAGGAAGCCATCTTATATTGATTGGGTAGTTAGACAAAAGAATACCTAGCTGAGAAGGCCATCTTGGCATGAGATAATAAAATTATGTTTTCAATTTACATGCCATCTTAATTTATCTTTCTTGTTTCATATTAATATGATAACAGTTGTAAAAACATCAATATTTTTTAAACTCAAATCAAACCTTTATACTTACACTTGGGTGCGTCTTGGTAGAGCTAAGATACTGTTACAGGTGTACACATAATAAAAATACTCATGCAGTCGTGTCTGATCCAGGTAAACGATCTGCTATACTTCTTTCCGACGGGTGACAGCGGAGACCTGAAGTTTCTGTGGGCAAGCGAGGAGACCGGTTTCCGTCACCTCTACCTCAGCACCACTCACCTGTCGGCGACCAGCAATGGAGTCGAGGAGACCCTAGACAGGATGGAAAGTGAGCCCCTCTACACTACCATTCTCGGCTCCACGCTTCACTTAGTGCGCAGTAAAGCTCATTTTCTAAACACTAAGTCGTATTAAAATTACATTTTAGAAAATGGTTAGCAAATGTTTTGTACTACTATTTAAAGAGATGTATCCCCAATTCAGTATTACCGTTTAATCACAGCTGCTGCCCAAAAGAGTAGGATAGCTGGTAAGATGGCTGCACATTTGTCATGTACATGCAGTCATGCACTGTTAGCTCTAGTTAGGATTATGAATGGTCAAAGAAAAAAGATACTGTAGTACTTAACCAACTTGTGGTAATAGAAGATTGATATTGATAGCAGAGTGTTAGACAGGCTTTGTATTGATTCTTTGATTTGATTTATTTCTTGGCAACTATAGCAGATAAAAGTAATTGAGACATAAAATAGACCTAGGGTAATCTTTGTGAGCACCATACTTGACACCGCCTGCACTTTGTTAGCCTACCTCTGACCTATGCGAGGTTTTCTGGTATTTTTAGTTTTTACCGTTTGCAGTACCTAATTGAGACAATGTTTGGAGACGATTAGGTACTGTAGAGAAAAATATAAAGGGTTGTGCGAGTACTCGACATTTCGAATTCGAATCGAACATCTAAAGTGTTCAAACTCGATTCAAAATTATATTATGATATTTGAAACTCGAACTATTGCGAAACCATTCGAACACGTAGTACATTCAATGTACCACAGAACGCGCCACGCATGCGACGGGTGTAGTGAACTTCTTTTTTGGCTTCAAACGTACAGTATTACCTCTATTCATCGTTTTTTTTAAAGGGACTGATACAAAAAAACCATCATTGGAGCAAAACTATCAATTGAAGAACGAGTATTTGTTTGAATACCATTACACCCTGTTTATAGTCGAAATTGTTACAAATATATTGCAGAGAAATTTCCTTGCCAACAGCATTTTTGATGGTAATACACTAGGGTACTGCAGTATTAGATAGTAACTAGGAAAACGCTCTGTTTGACGCGTTGATAAGCGAGCGCGTCCATATCTACAAACTTTCTTGCGAAAAGTTTTCAAAGCTAATAAAAACAACAATTAACAACAATACAAGAATGCGCATTGCAAACATTTTTCTAATTTCCATAGATATTATACTTCCCAACATTGTTGAACATCGTGCAATGTGCGTTGCTAAGATTTTTCGTTGTCATTTTGTCTAGTGTTTTCGCCGCGGTCCGCCACCACCATTTCAAAAACTATCTAGGACCCTTTGTATGAGTATCATCACGGTCTCCTATTTCTTCAAGAATAACAATATACAACAATTAAAAATCAGTTTTCAAATGTTATATCAAGGTTCATTGATGCATACAAGATCATCATCTACTAACCTTGATTTTATGTCTTTAATTGTTGTTCATTGTTGCTAATAAAGATTTAGAGGACCGAGATGATAATCATGTAGAAATGTAATTTCTGCCTCTAATACGTGTCAGATTGCGTTTATATTAGTATATTCGTGACCGGACAAAAATTTACTATAAGATAGCCACCTCTTATTTTGCCATTACCTACTGTGTTTCAGAAAAATATTTTCGAGTAACTTTTTTGTATCTTTGCCAATACTTATCAGATCGCCATAAAATTAACATATTCATGACCGGAAAAATGTTAATAAAAATATGGCTAGCTCACATTTTGCCACCATTTTGTTTCAGAAAAATATTTTTTTAGTAGGCCTAACTATGATGTAACTTTGTAACTTTTCGAACAATTTTGTCACAAAACTATACCTCTTCAATTCACATCTAAGCTTGTAGATGGTCCAAATTTCAACTTGATCGGACTTTCCGTTCGACTGCTATCGTCAGACATAAAAAATTTAAAAAAAAAACAGTATGAGTGCCATAAGCCTAATAGAGACGCTCGCTTCGCTCAATAATTATGATACAATTATATTTTTATAGCAGTAGCCCTATTCTATTTAGATCGTTTTTGTTAAATTGTACTGCCTTCTACTCAGTAAAAATAAATGCCAATTTCTGTATCTTTCATTCATATCCCCCAAGTATATTTCTTTGTGTCTTACTCTTACACAATGTAGGCCCTACTAGTTAAATGTTACAGTAGTAAGTGGCTCTTTGGTCTAAAGGGTTGTTTATTCCTTCTTCCAATGCAGAAGATCCATGGTTCGATTCCTGTTTCGGTCTCAGGTTTTTTAACTCTGGATATCGACTGTAATCTATATACTGGCATCTATGTAAATGGTGCCTTTGGAGCCATCATGACAACGAAGCACATAATAAATGGTATAAATTGTCCCTCACTGAAAATCAGTTCTCTGTTCTTGTAACTGTGGGTTGGCGGTAGGCTATAAATTAGGGTTGCCATTCGATATGCATTTCAATATCATAGTAATATCAATATAATCAGGCCAGTAAAATCGATTATTGACCGCGATAATCGACAAAAAAATATCAATCGATAATCGAATGACAATTAACGTTATTTCTCGCATAGGAGGCGGACCATTTGCGAGTATATATACTGTTTAGTTTCTTGTATCATGCATATATGTACATGTTTTCGGGGGAAAATCTATAATATTCGTATTGTGCTGCAACGCCGCACAGGCGAAAGAAAGAGTAACGAGCGGTAAATTCAAAATCTCGGCCGAGCGAGCCATTCGATTATCTATCGATTATTGATATATTGATAATCGATTTGGGAAGACTGAGTCGATTATCGATCGTTTTGTGAATAATTGTATCGATCGATATATTGATTATCAAATAGCAACCCTACTATATAACTTTCCATTTATGTATCGGAACATGTGAAAGGGTCAGTTTTAACGCATGTCCGTGTTGCAGGTGTGTTCCTCCAGCCGAGGACGGCCCAGCGGGTCCCGCTGACGTCTGGGGAGTGGGAGGTGCTCGGACGTTCCGTCTGGGTCGATGTGGAACGTCAGCTCGTCTACTTCCTCGGGCTGCGCGAGTCGCCGCTAGAGAAACACTTGTACGTGGTGTCGTTGCTGCGGCCCGAGGAGGTGAGGCTTCTCACGCGGCCTGGCTACTCGTACGCCGTCGACTTCAACAAGGTAACAATGTCTTGGTCTTGCTGCCAGCCGCGTTGAAATATTCCATAAGTTGAACTGATTTGGTGAATTTCTAATTATGTTACCATATTGAAATTAGGGATGTTCAATGATATTGATAATTCGATACAGTATTGATATTGCGGGAAAATCGCCGGTAATTTCGATATCGATATGATAGTGTCATATACAACTACAAGTCTAATATTTGTGTATTTACTGGTAACTGCCCACACTCACGTTTAAAATTAAACTTTGTGGGCTTCGCTGTTTTTTTTTCCCACTTCTATGTAATGATATGTTGTAAATATGAACTTGTATAAACATGTAGGGCTGTGCGAGTACTCGAAAAGTCGAGTTCGGTCGAGTAGTTACTACTCGACTCGAGGTGATCGAGTTTTTCATGAAAAACGAGTCGAGTTCGAGTAGTTTGGATCGACTGAGCCGCCGTATTCAACTGGTTAAAAATGCCGCCAATAGGTAGCGCTAGTATCCTAAAATAGCTTGAATATCGATTTTACAATCGACTTTGAAGAAAAAGTGACCTATCGATCATTATCGAGCAGATCGATACACGCAGACCGAGCAGACGACGCTTATTAGGCCTATACCAGTGAATATCCAGCTGCCTATACTTTTGCAAATTCGCAAAAAGTGTCTGCGGTTTTTGTGAACTAGGCCTAATTGATGAAAGTGTGGATGATGTTGAAGTGGCAGCCAAACAAATGGAAGGGAATCTTCGAGAGCCTAGGCCTAGGCCTGGGCCTACTAGTTTATGTTCAAAGAGCCTAGGCCTAGGCCTAGACCTAAGGGTACCTAATCATCAAAGATTTTATATTATTATATTCCCTACTTATCATCATGTATTTGAAATCATTTTTAAAACGTTCCATACAACTTTAGTACAAAATGTAATCTTTGCATTATTAACCTCAAAATGGGGAAACACTCGCCAACATGGTCGCACAAAAACAAAAGTGGCCATCCGACAACCCATCTGCAAAACAGATTACACTGTAGTTCTATTGTTTCTCTTAAAGTCCTTCTCCTGTGCCAGGTCCCCGTGTACAGTGTAGGCCTAGTCCTAGGCCATGCTTCAAGCATAGCCTATCCCAAGGCCCAAGCCTTAGTACTTTCCTTGTCTAGATCACATAGGCCTAGACCCAGTTGGCAGAATTTAGCATCTATTGAGCCTTAGGCCTAGGGAGACAATAATATTGAACAAATTAGGCCTACAGTATATATGGTTTTTGGCCTGGCCCCAGAACAGCTTTTAGGCCTAGCCTAAGTGAACTCGGCGGTAACTTAGATGGGGTCCTAGGGCCTAGGTCTAGTCTGCCTAGTCCTCTACCGGTAGTTATTCCTTTCCTGTATCTTTTTATTATATATTCAGGCACTACTCGAAACTCGACTCGAAACTCGCGAGTTATTTACTACTCGAACTCGAACTCGACTCGATTTGGAAAAGTGCTACTCGCACACCCCTATAAACATGCAAATAAAATTATGATGAAACTAAAAAAAAAATACTAGTTTGTCTTCGACTGGCTTGTTTTTACGTAAGATGGCAGTGGTAAGGTCTGTGTTTGGTTAGGCCTAATGTGATATTTATGAAGCAAACGTACCTATCTTTTAACTCCATAGTCTTTTTTTTTCCTGTGCAGAGTTGGCCTCTTCAGCCATTCTCCATTCTTACTCTCCAATACAAAACTGCCTCCTTCTCTGTCCTGCTCATTTCATTTCATTTCATTTCTTGATGTAACAGGATTGTACAGTTATGTACAGCACATGCTTACACTGTAATCTTTATGTTGCAGGAGTGTACCATGTTTGTGGCCGTGTACAGTAATATCCAGAAGCTTCCAGCGTGTCAAGTCTTTGAGGTGACTCACACCGATTGGACTGTTGAAGGAGTCACTCTGTCACCGGTTGGCTACCTCCTCGAACCTGCATGTAAGTGTACGCCCACCTGTATTGACTTGCACATGAGAGGTTTAATGTTTGTTTCAACATGTTGAATATGTAACAAAAATAAGCACATCTTTTTACCTTTAGCCTACACTGGACGTGTTTGTGCAACCACAAGAAATATGATGAGTGATGACTTGGGTATAAAAGTTAAATCAAAGTTTATAAAACTGTGTGATAAAAACAACAAAACAAAAGTCAATATTGCATAGCTTATGATTAATGGGCAAAAATTAGGGTTGCCGTTTGATAATCGATATATCGATCGACTTGATTATTCGCCGAAACGATCAATTATCGATTCTGTCTTCCCCAATCGATTATCACTATATTGATAATCGCCCGCTGAAGGTCAAGACAGTGCCAGGAACCACTTCCAACTGACTACAGCAGTCTCCAGTTTAATCTTCTATCTCGTGGTATGAGGTTGCCCGGCGACAGACTAGCATCTCGTGGTATGAGGTCGCCCGGCGACAGACTAGCATCTCGTGGTATGAGGTCGCCCGGCGACAGACTAGCATCTCGTGGTATGAGGTCGCCCGGCGACAGACTAGCATCTCGTGGCATATAGCACAATACGAATTAGGGCCGAGTCATAGTGATCGAAAATTTCATGAAATATATTTTTTTGAAAGTTTCGTGAAATATTTCACAAAATATTGAAATATTGTGAACTATTCATATTTTGAGCACGATTGATTGTTACTTTCCAATTGGCATGGAATGGAACGGGAGTTTTTAAATACAGTAGGCCGTTTTGCCGTACCAATAAAAATTAGTAGCGAAAGCATTGAGTTTATTAGTGTAGGGTTAGAGACCCAGCGGCCATTGGCGGCTATCTACCAATAAATTTCCCGTGGACTCTAGTAGTACGATCCCGTACCGCTAGAAAGCGCTACACGTACCCACTGATGTCAGCGTTCCTGTGGAAAGAAAGGGATACTACGTAGTACGCGCAGATGCGAAGTCGGTTAGGTAGTAGTATCCAGATGGCGGTGGATATTGTTATTAAAGCATTATCATCTGTTCTGATAAACATGTCAAACGGGCACGAAGTTAACAATAAGTAAGCTAATACTTTATTACAACACATTATATAAGGTTTTATACATTATATAGGCTAGGCTGTAGTACTACGTTACAAATGTAGGCCTATTAATGTAGGCCTAGGCTTATTGTAGCCTAGTAATGGCCTAGACTAAAAGAGTTGGGCCTAGACCTAGGCTAGACCTAAGCCACGTGATCGTACTACGTAGTATCCCTTCTTTCCACAGGAACGCTGACATCAGTGGGTACGTGTAGCGCTTTCTAGCGGTACGGGATCGTACTACTAGAGTCCACGGGAAATTTATTGGTAGATAGCCGCCAATGGCCGCTGGGTCTCTAACCCTACACTAATAAACTCAATGGCGAAAGCTTTTCAGACCCATCCATAATACAGCCTACAGAACTACTCTAATCGTGACACTTGTCGTCTTTAAATGCAAAACTTTTGTTAGGCAAAAGACAATAAAAAAATACCACACTCATCACAGTTGAAAGTGTCTTTTGGAGCATAGTCTGCGATTAGGGTAGACAACATCGATTTTGCCACATAACGACTTCATCTTTCCCAACACTTCTAGCCACTGATTGTCTTGACTGCCTGCCTGCTCACACAGCCCTAAATTTTGGTATAAATTAATCGTAAAATGTGTTTGGCTGGACGTGTTAAAACATTTGTGTGACGTTCTAGCTCCCGAGGGTGAGTACTTCTGTCCAGAGCTCTACACGCACCAGATCTCATCCGGGGACCTGCTCTATGCGATGGTGTTCAAACCTCACAACTTCCAGTCGGGCCGCAAGTATCCGACGGTGCTCAATATCTACGGGGGTCCGGAGGTCCAACTGGTGTCAAACACATTCAAGGTGCGTCTTATTCCCCAGACGTTACTTCTCATGTTAAGCTGCCGTTACTGTAGAGCGTTGGAGGCGACGCGTTAGTTGCTTGCACTCCCGTCCAAGTGTTTACAGTAGCGCGGTCTTTGGTAGACCTAACGCGAGCAACGCAACATGATACATGTCATAACATGTTCATAACCTCTCTTCTCTTCTCTCTTCTTCTCTTATGCCCACATTGACACATTTATGTCATCATGCGTCTCGCCAACCAATAGAGACAAGCCTCCTGCTCCTTCCTGTTCAGCCCTCCTGGCATTCCTTCGTTGTGCTCTTTCAGTATCGAGCAATGGAATAGATGTTGCCTGTCCTGTATGCCATTCCCACAGAGCTTGCACGTACTGCTCTCTGCCAACCCCATTCTATGCGGGTGCTTTGCTAGTAAGTCATGGCCAGTATCTAGTCGGAACTGAGCTGTCGTTGTCCTTCTTCGATACTGATCCGTTCTTCCTTTTTTTCCTTCCTTTAACTAGCTCACTCCACATTTTATCCTTGCCTTTCTCTTTCCAGGCTTCTTGTACTTTTTAATGTGTCTGTGATGAAAGACTATGGATAATCTAGCTGTTTACAAATACAATTTCGATATATGGCAGAGGCAAATTGCAGCTCTTGTTTACCTCGAAATGTGGAAGAAAAAATGTCGTTTGTAGGTTATAAATTTCGTCATTGATCAAAACACAGGAAATAAACTGTTCCATTGTTGCATGGCTTTGTTTTACGTACACCACGGCTGAAGCGACAAACTCGCAACCTGATTGGTCAACGTGCCTGACATGTCGCCCCAAACGCTCTACAGTAACGGCAGCTTTAGAAGGAAGTGACAAGGAAAATGTGTCATAAATCCATTTTTTTAGTACTATTCCTGAAAGTTGTCTCACGGTGACAATACTCACTTCAGAGATATCTACATGATTATCACTTCCCATTGGCTGATTTCTGTGGCAGACCGTGCTGAAAATGGAAAACACTGTCAGTCAGTCAATAGCAAGTGATAACTTAAAGTGATAGTAGAGGAGCAAAAGGTAGCATTTAAGTTCTCGTGCGCCTTTCGTGAAAGAGTATTGCGGTAAACGGTATTCTGTTACGGCATACCATACGAGTATTTTGCACCTACCTGGCAGATCTTGGCACGCTGCAGAGGGCGCCAGGAGCGTCGTGACGTCATAGAGACGTTTTAATTAATAACTTTTGAACGGTTTATGTCACAGAAAATATCAAGAACAATTTTATGATGTCATACTAGACGAGCATTTATAACCTATCTGCCACATTCTGGCGGGCTGCAGAGGGCGCCAGGAGCGTCGTGACGTCATATACACGTTTGAACTAATTACGTTTGAACGGTTCATGTCACAGAAAATATGTAGGGTACAATTCTACTATAAAATACTATACGAGTATTTTGCACCTACCTGGCACATCCTGGCATGCTGAAGAGGGCGCCAGGAGCGTCATGACGTCATAGAAACGTTTTAGTTAATAACGTTTGAACGGTTCATGTCACAGAACATGTCAAGGGAAAAATTCTATTACGAAATACTATTGGAGTATTTTGCATTTACTTGGCACATCGTGGCACGATGCAGAGGGCGCCAGGAGCGTCGTGACGTCATACACGATTTCATTAATAACTTTTGAACGGTTCATATCACAGAAAATATCAAGAAGACAATATTATAGAGAATTTAAATACAAATCGATTGATATGTACCAATAGGGTAATTATGTAATATTTAAGGGAGATATTGCTAACAAATAATAATAATTAGATGTGTATATGAAATGCAGGGCATCCCTCATCGTAATATCTATTTATTGCTATTTCGGAGTTATAATTGTATCACTGTGAAGGACTTAATAATCGTAGTCATCCCAACATACCCATGGATATCTGTTGTTTAACAATAATAATAATTATTATTATTGTATACTAGTTACTATTCATAGACTCACGTTTGCTAGAAGTTCTCTTCATCTTCATCATCATCGTCTTCATCCTCATCTCCCGTGTTGTCGGTATTCAAGCACTCCTGTTCCTCGTCTTCAGTAGAGCAGCCACAAAGCTCGGTGCACCTCATGATATTTGCTTCGCAGCTGCATCTTGACGCACACCTTGATTTTAACCCATCCGCACCAACACGCTCAATCCGTCGTGCTACCCCCGGGAACCGCGGACTTTTCAGGCGCGCTACACGTGTACGTTATTACAGCGTTCCACTAAAAGCGTCATAACTTCTTAAATTCTGCTTGAAACTTGTTCCAGTAAAAGGATGAAATTCTGGATCTTCAACTTCCCGTTTCCAATTCCATTCCAAACGATCGCCACCACCCAAAACATCCCTAGCCCTAGGCCTACCCTTACGCACATTCACAACAGGCGGGTCTGTAACATCATTGTCAATGTTTACATACACCTCATCACTATCACTGTCACTTACAGCCCTCACAGCCTTATGTTGAAGCACACACGAATTGTAGTCCACACTTTCACTGTCACTGTCACTAAAATCCGAGCCTAAAACATCCAAAATATCTTCAATATCGCTTTGTTATTGCCGCAAACCTAACCCGCGTGTGCCAAAAGACGCCATATTTGACAGACAGAAAACGCTCAATAATAAAATCGATGTAATTGTCGATAAAAAGTAGTTAAAAGTTCAAGAAAACATGCTAGGTGTCGCCACATGCTGTACAGTCGAGATAAAGAAGCTTGTTTGACCTTGCGGCCAATAGAATGCAGCACATACCAATTTGAATTGAAGCGCGCGCACTGGCGTACCAGTACGTCAATGGTTATAGTGTTAGGTAAAACCTACGCGTACCAGTACGTCAACGGGTGCGGATGGGTTAAGCAGTTGCACTTAACTAGTTGAATGACGGCAGCCGGTGCAGGTTCGAGGGTTGTCATGACTGCCACACACTCGTTGCTCTCAAGTAGCCATCCGTAGTCTTCGGGTAATAAGTTGATAGGGTTGGCAACCTGGTCATTATGCCACACCCAGCATTGATGGTGAGCACGTAGTATGGCTTGGAGATATGCGGCTTTGCTGGGTAGAAGCTTTTGGTGGGTGCTTGGCAAGACTTTTTGTGAAACATGCGCCATCAAAGGTCAGACACTGATCTCAGTTTAGTGAATGGACAGTACAGTTTGCAAACAAACTTCTCTAGACCACTTAGGCCTATCACGGAGTCTTTTAGAGCAACAGTTTAGCCTAGTTCTTTAAATGCTGAAAATATTTCATAGTCGGATTCTCTGAAAGCTTTCCAGCACGAAAGCTTCCCCTTTCCTGAAAATCCCCCAGTGTTGTCGGAACCACTGAAAGCGTGAAATCCAGTTAGTCCTGAAACTTGATTGTGCCCAAGTGTGTTGTATAGTGACCCAAGTGCTATCCTTCTATTATTTCCCCCTTTACCTGTAACAAACACAGTATTTTTACAGAGATCGGTGTAACGTCGCAGTACCAGGATAAGGACATCTGTATCTGGGGAAAGAATAGATATTTGAGTAGCTCCTCGTTTTGTCGCATCTACTGCATGAAGCAACATCTTTGTATCGGTTTCTTCCTGTTCACTATTTAAGTGTGGTAGAAGTGTTTTTGTACTAATAGTCTTGTTACTCCATGCGACAACTGTTTGTCGCTCCATGGCCTGTGAGGCTCGAATTATTTTCTGTGAAAAATATTCTGTCAGCTCATACTTGGTTTTGGTGTGACCAAGTAGTTGTGACATGCTCAAGTGCCCGATTGGCGTGTTGTCTGTAATGCGATAAGCTACAGCAGCTTTTCCTCCTTGCCGGGTCTTTCGAGTAGCCGATTTTAATGAAACAGGAATGTTATATCTTTCAAATACCACGTGGACCTCTGAAAACTATACCTGTTGAAACTATAACTGTTGTCAATGCGCATGACAAGAAGTTTGGCTAGATCCTCACAAGTGCTGGTGTGTGGAAGAATCCGACTATGAAATATTTTCAGCATTTAAAGAACTAGGCTAAACTGTTGCTCTAAAAGACTCCGTGATAGGCCTAAGTGGTCTAGAGAAGTTTGTTTGCAAACTGTACTGTCCATTCACTAAACTGAGATCAGTGTTTGACCTTCGATGGCGCATGTTTCACAAAAATTCTTGCCAAGCACCCACCAAAAGCTTCCACCCAGCAAAGCCGCATATCTCCAAGCCATACTACGTGCTCACCATCAATGCTGGGTGTGGCATAATGACCAGGTTGCCAACCCTATCAACTTATTACCCGAAGACTACGGATGGCTACTTGAGAGCAACGAGTGTGTGTCAGTCATGACAACCCTCGAACCTGCACCGGCTGCCGTCATTCAACTAGTTAAGTGCAACTGCTTAAAATCAAGGTGTGCGTCAAGATGCAGCTGCAAAGCAAATATCATGAGGTGCACCGAGCTTTGTGGCTGCTCTACTGAAGACGAGGAAGAAGAGTGCTTGAATACCGACAACACGGGAGATGAGGATGAAGACGATGATGATGAAGTTGAAGAGAACTTCTAGCAAACGTGAGTTTTTACTAATCAGTCTATGAATAGTAACTAGTATACAATAATAATAATTATTGTTATTGTTAAACAACAGATATCCATGGTAATGTTCGGATGACCTCGAGTATTAAGTCCTTCACAGTGATACAATTATAACTCCGAAATAGTAATAAATAGATATTACGATGAGGGATGCCGCATTTCATATACACATCTAATAATTATTATTTGTTAGCAATATCTCCCTTAAATATTACATAATTACCCTATCGGTACATATCAATCGATTTGTATTTAAATTCTCTATAATATTGTCTTCTTGATATTTTCTGTGATATGAACCGTTCAAAAGAAATTAATGAAAAAGTGTATGACGTCACGACGCTCCTGGCGCCCTCTGCATCGTGCCACGATGTGCCAAGTAAATGCAAAATACTCCAATAGTATTTCGTAATAGAATTGTTCCCTTGACATTTTCTGTGACATGAACCGTTCAAACGTTATTAATTAAAACGTTTCTATGACGTCATGACGCTCCTGGCGCCCTCTTCAGCATGCCAGGATGTGCCAGGTAGGTGCAAAATACTCGTGTAGTATTTTATAGTAGAATTGTACCCTACATATTTTCTGTGACATTAACCGTTCAAACGTTATTAGTTCAAACGTGTATATGACGTCACGACGCTCCTGGCGCTCTCTGCAGCCCGCCAGAATGTGGCAGATAGGTTATAAATGCTCGTCTAGTATGACATCATAAAAGTGTCCTCTTGATATTTTCTGTGACATAAACCGTTCAAAAGTTATTAATTATAACGTGTCTATGACGTCACGACGCTCCTGGCGCCCTCTGCAGCGTGCCAGGATCTGCCAGGTAGGTACAAAATACTCGTATGGTATGCCGTAACAGAATACCGTTTACCGCAATACTCTTTCACGAAAGGCGCACGAGATACCTTTTGCTCCTCTACTATGAGTATTGTCACCATGACAACTTTCGGGAATAGCCCCCTGAAACAACCCTCACAAAAATGTCCAGATCGTTTCTAATGTGTTTGTGAGCGGCTAGCAACATAATGCCCAAGTCAGCTTAGTTGAAGCAATGCACTGTTTTGTAACTTTCTTGGGTAGTGGGATAGGGCACCTATATGAAACTGTTTGGTGTTTGAAGTCTTAGATTACAGTTAAGATAATCGTCGAAACTGTTACGTTCAAAGTCCAAACGTAGACTCGTTCACTTGACGGGAGCATCTGTGATTTCACTGGCTTCAAGGTCCAAACAGTTGTCGTCCAGAGATAATCCCGTGTTGCTAGGTGTCTAATGGCAGGGTTGTGCTTCCAGGGTATGCGGCAGCTGAGGATGCACATGCTAGCAGCGCAGGGCTATTGCGTGGTGGCTATTGACTCGCGGGGCTCCCAGCATCGTGGCCTTCAGTTCGAGGGACACTTGCGTAGGAGGATGGTGAGTCACGCATTACAGTACACGCTGTAGATAATCATCTGGGCCCAGATTCACAAAGATGCCCAAGTGCTAAAACGTCCTAGTTTAGGCAAATCTTAGTCATATAAATCACGCATGTCGTTTTGCAACGTCATAAAGATAAAATATAGTAAAATATCAACAATTTAACTACCGTAATGACCCAAATATAATACGAGTTTTTTTCCCCGAAAAAAAATAATCTAAAATCATATTTGTATTATATTCGCAGTCTAAGTTTTTGATCTAAGTTATTTGAAGCGTGAATTCAACAAATTTCCCGCGTGCGTATCCATGCGCACTATCGCCGATCAACGAATCACGACTCCGTGGCAAGTTCTCGAACCTACCGCACTCTATAGGAGACTTTATACACCACGCCAGCACTCCGCTGCGCAATGTCTCTGCTAGAATGCGTTGTCATGTTCTGTGTGCGAGACTGCTAGCACGAGCACAGGCGGGGCGGACATTGTAGCATGTATGTTAGGCGGTTCCGATCAAGCGTTTGTAACGTGTTTACTGTGGCGCCGGGCTGTCTACCTCACGGGCGCTGGCTCGCTCTTGGCACAGCGCCGGCAAGGCGGCAGCAGCTGACGAGCTGTATTGTTGTTCATCCTGATCAAATTATATTCGAGATATATGATATTTTCCCCACTGGCTGCTCCAAAATCCACACTCGTATTATATTCGGGTCAATACAGGTAATAATATTGCATTTGTGAATGTGTAGTATTACGGAATACCCAGAGATGATTTATTTTGATTTATCTAGCGAGAATTTGCCGAACTTAGATATTTAGCATGGGGGTGGATAGGAAGGAAACCAACAGCTTACCTTGTTGTTTACGACCTTCGGAGTTGGTAGACACGTATAAAGACTAAACAATAACGTCGATACTGTTTCGGCCTGACGTGGTCTTGTTCACCCGACGAAGATCCGAAACAGTATCGACGTTATTGTTTAGTCTTTATATGTGTCTACTGTCTACCAACTCCGAAGGTCGTCAGCAACAAGGTAAGCTGTTGGTTTCCTTCCCATCCACCCCCATTGCTAAATATCCAAAGCCGTTAGGCACTCTAAACACATTCACATAGGACAACTTAGAGTTAGGCATCATTGTGAATCCAGGCCCTGAATTGTAATAAGCCATCTAGTTAGTTCATGTTCAAAGCAATATAGTTGTGAAATAGTAACCTCTAGGAAGTGTTACACCCGTATTTGACGAGAACAATACATGTTGACCTGCATGGCCGGGCAAAGCATCTAATCGGGGTGGGCGTGGGTTGTTTTCTTCAAGAGTGGAGAATGGGTAGGATGGGCGCCACGTAATTGAGTTTGTTGAAGGAAACCAATCACGAACAAAATCCTTCTCAATATTTTGATATTGAATATTAATATATTGTACCAAGACTATAAGATAATATAATATAAACATAAACAACATAAACAACAAATGTTCTTGTGTTTGCACGGTAAAGTTCACTTTCACCTAGATAATAGTAATCATGTGTATACCATTGAATAATTGACTAAGTTATGTACATTAATAATTATAGTATCGATCTTTTCGCTAATATCTATCTTGATTGTAACTGTTATTGTCTGGCTATAGATGTGACGTATCGTACTGTTGTTTACACTCGACGCGGTGACGCGCGAGTATGTGTATTGTAGGGGAGGGCTAGTTCGTCTGCTAGAAGAAGTGCTCTTCTTCTGATACTTAGCACTGAAACCAAAAAAACGGGCGTTTCAGTGTTGGGCCATTTTTCTACACGCCAAACTTTAATAGTCTATAAATGGGCGACAGATCTTACCTTCTATCAATAATTCGTGGAATGAACGGCGGCTGTATTGACGTGGAAACTTCTCAAATTGCTCCGATATATTTTATCGATCACAGGTAAACGAAAGTAATTCACCGAAAGTTCGAATCTACTCCTATTTTACACTGGTATATTTTTGAGTCCTCGTATAAGCCTTTGCGTAGATCGCCGCTCCACCGCGATCTGTCCTCGTGGTCGTTGGTCTGTCGAGAGAGTGACTGCTGACTGACTGGTTCCTCCCCTCGATTCGTTCTTATCAGTGTTGACGTGTAATTCATGTATAGTTCGAGGCTGGTAATTCTAAGTACACTTTGTGGCGCAAACCCTGGCGTCACACTCCCTCCTTACGTCTATAAAGTTTGGGGTGTATATATATATATATTCTGGTAGATTAATCTGGGTTCGGTTTGAGATCTTGTACGTGCCAATATCCTATACTTCTATTCTTGCTGTTTTCTAATTCATATACTAATGGTGATAGTTTCTTCACAATGGTAAAAGGTCCAATGAATTTTGGTGCTAATTTAGCGTTGAATTTGTCCGGGGCGTTTGACTGGGCGAAGTTGCGTTTGTACACCTTCTGTCCAACACTATACTGCACTGGTCTGCGGCGAAGGTTATATCGTTTTGCGCTATTTTCATAGGCATGCTGAAGACGTTTATTTACCTCTTGGTACACTTCTTTTAAAGTCTTTGCCTTTTCGTTTATTTCGGATCTTGATGCTATTTCTGGTACCTCTTCTTCCGTGGCGGATATTGTTCCATATACCTTTCCTGAAATATGTATTTCTCTGGCGAAGTTAAGATACGCAGGGGTGTAGCCTGTCACCTCATGTGTTGCGGTCCGAAGTGCGTAACCTAATTTTGCCAAATGGGCATCCCACTTAGTATGCTTTTCTTCAACATATGACGCAATCATGGTTTTGATTACTCGGTTGATTCGTTCGGTTGGGTTCACTTGGGGATGGTATTTTGCGTTAAAGAAAATATGTGATTGGTAAGTTTTTGCTAGAGCTTTCATTTCTTTCCCGGCGTACTGTGGGCCATTATCGCACACAATTATTTGTGGTGCTCCGTACATTAATATGACATCTTCCTCTATATGTCGGCAAATCCTCGTAGCCGTTGCGGACCGAAGAGGGAAGAGTAAAGTGTATTTGGTGAACCAATCTGACACTACTAAAATATATTTATTCCCTTTCGAAGAGCGCGGGAATGGTCCAAGGAGATCAGTTGAAATGAGTTGCCAGGGATGTTCTATCTTACGGGATTTTCCCATCAGTCCGGCTGGTAATCTCTGTTCAGGTTTGTACTGAATACATATCGTGCAATGATTTACATAGCGTCCAACATCGCTACGCATCTTGGGCCAATAGTAAAGTTGTGACATACGTTTGTATGTTTTATATATACCCAAATGACCTGATGTTGGATCATCATGACATTCTTTATAGACACACATTCGGGAGTCTTTTGGTATTACAAGTTTCCATCCATTTACATTTTTATAGAGGTTACCTTCGTCCAATCTCCATAGTGGAAATTGTAAGGGATGTTCTTGGATTTGTTTCTTCATTTTTAGGTACCATTTATCTGTTATTTCTGGTGAGATGGTTATCAAGTCAACAGGTACCGCTCGTGATAATGCATCTGGTACTAGGTGTTCACTTCCTTTCCTATGGACTATACTAAAATCATACGGTTGTAAACGAAGAGACCATCTTGACAGTTTTCCTCCGGGATCGTTCAGGTTGTGTAGCCAAAGGAGTGAATAGTGGTCTGTTATCACCGTAAAGTGGGTTCCTTCAAGGTAATGCCGATTTTTCTCTATACCCCATATCACAGCGAGACATTCTCTTTCCGTCGTAGAGAGATTGCGTTCTTGCCTTGTCAAACTCCTACTTCCATACGCGATTACGTGTTCACCGTCTTCAAAGCTCTGTGAGAGAACCCACCCTAATCCATATGCAGAGGCATCAGTTTGCAAAACAAAGGGAAGAGTGAAATCTGGACAGCTCATTATCGGTGCCTCGACTAATTTTTCTTTCAGCAGCCGAAATGATTCTTCAGCTTCTTCACTCCATACAAATTTTTGTCGTTTTCTGGTTAATTGGGTCAGTGGAGAAATTAAAGTAGAGAAATTCGGTACAAATCTCCTATACCATGACGTAAGACCTATGAATCGACGTACTTCTTTGGCTGTAGTAGGTCGGGGATAATGGAGGATTGATTCAACCTTACTTGGGTCAACTCTCAGTCCATGACTATCAACAACGTATCCTAGATACTTGAGTTCGGATCGCCCAAAGACACATTTATCTTTATTAATGGAAAGACCCGCTGCATGCAATCGTTTTAACACTTCTTCGAGAATTCTTAAGTGTTCCTCGATCGTTGACGTTGTTATGATTATATCGTCTAAGTATACGAATACATATGGCTCAAGATCGGGACCAAGAATTTTATCGATGAGTCTCTGCCAGGTAGCTGGAGAGTTGTGTAGTCCAAACGGCATTCTAGTAAAATGGAATAGACCCCTTCCAGGTACTGTAAACGCAGTTTTCTCCTTGCTACTCTCCTCGAGAGGTACTTGCCAATACGCTCTCTTTAAGTCGATTGATGAGAGAACGTTTGAATCTCGTAACCGATCTAAAATTGAGGATACGTAGGGGAGTGGATATGCATCTCGTTTTGTAACTTGGTTAACCTTCCGTAGATCTACTACAAATCTTTTAGATCCATCCGGTTTCTCTAACAGGACGATAGGAGAAGACCATGCACTCTGTGACGGTTCAACTATACCCTGCGTTAACATTGAATCAAGTTCTTGGTTAATCAGGTTTTGTTTGGCTGGCGATACGGGATAATATCTTTGTTTGATGGGTTCTGCTGTGCCAGTGTCAATTTTATGCTTCACTAACGTTGTACATCCTAATCTGTCTTCTGTGGGAATACAATACTTGGCAAGGAACTCATGAACTTTTTCCTGATCATTTTCCGTAAAGTTACTTTGGATCTTGGTTATCCCCGAGATATAACTGAGTTCCTCCTCTCGTGAGAATTTCCATGAACCTGCGACAACGTTCGGTACTATACCCATGGTCTTCCAAAAGTCTAGTCCAAGTATCAATTCAGTCGAGACTTCAGGCACGTACAATACTTCAATCAATTTAAATTCTCCTTCAATTTTCATAGGAAGCTCTATTACCCCGTTTACCTTACATCTCTGTCCACAAGCTGTCATGATTTGCAGTGTTCCGGGTGACTGAATATTAAGGCGTAAATGTTTAAGTTTCTGGAATCCTTTTTCCCCTAACACGGATCGACTAGCTCCAGAATCGAGTAAGCCTGGTAACATAGTTCCTAGAATATCTGTGGTTACAAATAACCGGTCATCATCTTCCTTGTTTTCTAACAGGTAGCTCAGTTTGGTTTCATTTTTCATAAAGTGTGATACTAACTTACACCAATGTTTCCATTCGTCGGTGGCCTGTTTAACTGCACGGTAATGCGTTCGACCACTAGACATTACCGGTGCTCGTTTCCCTGTTTATTACACTGCGGGCACGTAGCAATATATACATCAGCGTATCCACATTTAAAACAGAATCTCGACGGCTGTTCTCGGCACGATCTAAATCCATGTCCTACTTTTTTACAATTCCAACACGCGGATTTCCGTGACGCCTGTTTAGGGGGTTGATCTACTTTAGGTGATCTTCCTACTTCTTGAGGGGTGGTTTTTGATGTTTCTACCGTAGAAATATGGAATTTAGACGTACAGTATGCAAGGTCTGGTTCGAGTGGCGGTATCTTTTTATTGGTGACTGGTCTTTGAAATCGCTCAACCAAAAGTTTTCCTCGCTCTAGCTGACGGCATACCTCTAGCAGATCATAAATTGATTCTATTTTCTGTAGGGCCAAACGATCTATAAAATATGGATCAATATTTTTTCTCAAAATTTTAAGTTTGTCCGCTTCCTCAACTCTTCCTGGTAAACGTGCAAATAAATTTTCCATGGTTGCTAAATATAAGCCAATTCGTTCATCTGGACCTTGTGTCCTTACTCGTATTTCGTCCCATAACTGTTCTTCATAGTCAGGCGGTTGAAATTCTTTTCTTAAAGAAATTAGAAGTTCATCCCAATCGTGTACCTCTCGTCTTATTGCGCGAAACCATATCATTGCAGAGCCTTTGAAAAGATCGATCGCCGAATCCCATAATTCTTCTTTGCTAATTTGACGAGCTATCCTTAATTCGTCTACTCGTTCAATGAATGCGTTTACACTTATGCCCCTAGGATCTCCATTAAAACTGATATCCCACTTACACACAGGAATCTTAGTTTTCGTATAACTGCTTTCAGGCGCAACGGTTGCTGTATGTACTATACTCGTCGGATTTTCTCGACCAATTAATTGTCGTGAATATTCAAGTGACTCATAATTGTCTAAAGCCATTGTTAATATAGTTGACCGTGCTGCATTAATCGTATCATCGCCCGAAATCCGTTTAGCGCGTTCAAAAACGTGGTCTAATTTTACTTCAATCTTCTCAATGTCACTAGAAGTACTATCGTTATTAATTGCTTGAAGAAGATTCTCGATATCTGTTAACTTGGTCGAACATATTTTTAATTCGTCGTTAGCGTCACGTCTTATTGGCGGATAATTTCCTGTTTTGCCTTCTTTTTCAATTTTAAGAAACTGACGTAGCCGTTTGCGCATAGAATCGACTGTTGGTAACCCTGTTACACCTCTTACTTCTAATTCGTATTCTAGTTCATCGCGTAATAAACGATAAACTGCCATGGTAACAATTTGATTTTAATTATTACCGCAATAATGTTCTTAAGTTGGTCACCATTCAATAAACAGTTAAACAATACATTCAAGATGTACAGTTTTGTAAACAAACCAAAGTTCACTAAACCATTCAACCCACCTGCAGAGCAGCACAGATTGGTAAACAGTTCTAGAATAAATTGTTCCACTAAAAATATTGCAGACAGTAAGTTGCACCTAAATAATAATTATGAGCTATCTGATTGCAATAAAGTAGGAATATAGTACATAATACAATTATAACCATATGTTCACAATAGGGTACTTATACAATACAAATTTATTTACAAATCTACCCAATCTCCACGTCTTGTCTAAATGAAACATGCAGTCATGATTCTCAATGAGTAGGCGGAATTTCTATCGAGTGCCTTAACGTTGGGCGCCATTTTTGTTACACCCGTATTTGACGAGAACAATACATGTTGACCTGCATGGCCGGGCAAAGCATCTAATCGGGGTGGGCGTGGGTTGTTTTCTTCAAGAGTGGAGAATGGGTAGGATGGGCGCCACGTAATTGAGTTTGTTGAAGGAAACCAATCACGAACAAAATCCTTCTCAATATTTTGATATTGAATATTAATATATTGTACCAAGACTATAAGATAATATAATATAAACATAAACAACATAAACAACAAATGTTCTTGTGTTTGCACGGTAAAGTTCACTTTCACCTAGATAATAGTAATCATGTGTATACCATTGAATAATTGACTAAGTTATGTACATTAATAATTATAGTATCGATCTTTTCGCTAATATCTATCTTGATTGTAACTGTTATTGTCTGGCTATAGATGTGACGTATCGTACTGTTGTTTACACTCGACGCGGTGACGCGCGAGTATGTGTATTGTAGGGGAGGGCTAGTTCGTCTGCTAGAAGAAGTGCTCTTCTTCTGATACTTAGCACTGAAACCAAAAAAACGGGCGTTTCAGTGTTGGGCCATTTTTCTACACGCCAAACTTTAATAGTCTATAAATGGGCGACAGATCTTACCTTCTATCAATAATTCGTGGAATGAACGGCGGCTGTATTGACGTGGAAACTTCTCAAATTGCTCCGATATATTTTATCGATCACAGGTAAACGAAAGTAATTCACCGAAAGTTCGAATCTACTCCTATTTTACACTGGTATATTTTTGAGTCCTCGTATAAGCCTTTGCGTAGATCGCCGCTCCACCGCGATCTGTCCTCGTGGTCGTTGGTCTGTCGAGAGAGTGACTGCTGACTGACTGGTTCCTCCCCTCGATTCGTTCTTATCAGTGTTGACGTGTAATTCATGTATAGTTCGAGGCTGGTAATTCTAAGTACACTTTGTGGCGCAAACCCTGGCGTCACAGAAGTATGCAATAATTAGGCCTAACTACAGCTTTTGACTATACGATGTATGTACGAGTGTCTCCATTTCTATCACTGTCATCTACCCTATTAATTAGCCCTGTTTACATACAGGATTCAGACTGGTATTTGGGTCTAATCCAATACAACGAGGATCGGATTAGTTAAATCCACTCCCACAAAATGCGAGAGAGTTGAAAGTAGAATTCAATCCCAGATGAATCTTACTCATTGTAAACAAAATAAAAAATAGCCAGGATTGGAATCCCAAATCATGGAACCTGTAATTAGGAAGAGTAGGCTACCCGAAATCAACCACAGAGGGCTCTAAAATGGGAGCAAACAACTTGATTAAATTCTATAGAGTTAAATTCTATTTCAGCACTATTATTGTGTATTATCTACAACAGACTGATATTTCCAGGGCACTGTGGAGCTTGCAGACCAAGTGGAGGTGCTGCAATGGCTGTCAGAGAGTTTAGGCTTCATCGATATGGCGCGGGTCGCCATTCACGGCTGGTCCTATGGGGGCTATCTCAGCTTGATGGCACTTGCACAGCATCCCGATATATTTAAGGTGGGCTTTTTTTATTAGCTCTTGAGTAATGTAGTGTAATGTAACTGTAATGTATATTTCGTATGTGACCATATTTTAGCTTACTAGGATAACGCTCTGTTTGACGCGTTGATAAGCGAGCGCGTCCATATCTACGAACGTTCTGGCAAAAAGATCTCAAAGCTAATAAAAACAACAATTAACAACAATTCAAGAATGTGCATTTTAAAATTTTTTCTAATTTCCATAGCTATTATACTTCCCGATATTGTTGAATGCAGTGTAATGTGCGTTGCTAAGAATTTTCGTTGCCATTCTGTCTAATGTTTTCGCCGCGGTCCGCCACCGTTACTAACAGTTATTGAGTGTAACTTTGTAACTTTTCTAACGATTTTGCCTCAAAACTATACACCTTCAATCCACATCGAGGCTTGTGAATGGTCCAAATTTCAAGTTGATCGGACTTTCCGTTCGACCGCTATCGACAGACATAAAAACAAAACAAAAAACTAACAGTATGAAGTGCCATAAGAGTCTAGTACCCAAAAAAAAAAAAAAAAAACAGAACGAAGTGCCATAAGTCTCGTGGAGACGCTCGCTTCGCTCGCTTAATTATGCCATGTCATGCATTTTATGGTAAGCCTGTCGATAATCTGTAGCAACCCCATTTAACAGCATAGGCGTGCATGCGCAGAGATTGATCAATGGGGAAGGGCACAATAAAGTCCCGACCAAAGTACTTCCCGACGGCACCAATGGTTGTGGGGGGGATGCCCACCACAAAAGAGCGTTTTTTAATGTGTTTATATGCGTAGTAGGAGGAGTACCAGTTGTCTGTTGAATGGATTAATTTCACAAAATTCTTTGTGGATATCAGTGATATTGTTACAAAGCGATGGAAGCGGTCAGTCACAAAGCCAAAATCTTGGCGGTAGGGCAACAGGTGATGTTGAGGTCGGTCAGCTGATTCCAATGTCAATCCAATCTAGGACTTCAAATAAGATTAGCGGCAAAAGTTGAAGCAGAGAAATTTCTACTGATGTGTTGTGACTTGTGAGCAAGACGCTACTAAATACGATTTTCCAATCTAATGCCTCATTCAGTCATTCTGCTAAAAAAAAAAAAAAAAACACTCACACCAATCCTAATGGCTCCCCCCCCCCCCCTGTGCAGGACTGTTTAACAGGGCACTGATAATTATGCCATGGTTTATACATTTTTAACCCCATGATTAAACAATCTTTGTAGAATGAGACTAATGTTTACCTTTCATCCACAATGTGCTTTGTAACATTTGTTTGTTAAGCGAGCATAGCAAGCGTCTCCATTATACTCTTATGGCACTTGTTCTTTTTTTTTTTTAAATTTTGTTATGTCTCACGATAGCGGTCGAACGGGAAGTCTGATCAAGTTGAAATTTGAACCATTCACAAGCCTCAATGTGGTTTGAATGCCATTACTTATGTGGCAAAATCATTTGAAAAGTTACAAAGTTACACTATAACAATTGAACTATATTTTTCTGAAACAAAATGGTGGCAAAGTGTGAGATACCAGATTTTAATAAATGTTTGTCCAGTCACAAATATGTTCATTTTATGAAAATCTGATAAGTAGGCCTATTGGCCAAGTTACACAAAAGTTACTCCAAAATATTTTTCTGAAACACAGTAACGGCAAAATGTGAGGTGGCTATATTATAGCAAATTTTTGTCCGGTCACGAATAGACTCATTCAAACTAGGGCTGTGCGAGCAGGGATTTTTTAAGTCGAGCGAGATCGAGCGAGAATTTGAAAAAAATCTTGAATCTCGAGCGAGATCCGAGATCGAGCGAGAACCGAGATCGAGCGGGATCCGAATTCGAGCGAGATCCAAAATCCAGTGATTTTTTTATTTATTTTTATTTATTAATTATAAAATCTCTGAAAATGAAAATGCTAGGCCTAGGTCTTGCCTAGGGCTAGGGCCTCACCTAGGACTGTTGTAGGACCCCAAAGAAAGAATTGCCAACACAAATAATTAGGCCTAGGCAGCTTCAAAAGTTAAAAATAGGCCCCAATTAAAATAAAATTTATAAAGTTAACATTTCTCTATATAGGGGCCTAGGCCTACATGTTGAACAAAATATAGTTTTTATTTTCACATTGATATTCTAAGTTTTAGGTACTATTATATTAATTTTATAAATCCATGGTTTAATCACATTTATATTATAATGAAAATCTTTAAAAAGTAACGACACCTTACAATAGTATTGTACCGAATATAGTACGATGTTTTTATCCGAAAAAATTTCATCCAAATTCGCACTCTCACAATATTCACGGACTAGGTATTTCAAATGCTATTTCAACACGTTTAAATCTTCCGCACCCTAAATCTTATGAGTTGACCGACAGAGCGCATCATGCGCCATTCTCTGTAATTGGCTGCAAACATCAAGTATTCGCCAATCACGTCACTCGGTTAGTTTGACCTTCAGACTTCAGCGACGAATCAGCGTCAGTCAGTTGAATCCAAACGAAAATGGCAGAAACAGATGTCAAAACATGCTAAGTCGCAAACTACGATTTAAAAAGACGTAAAAAGTTCTTAAATGGAATATTCTGTGCAATTCTTTCCTTTTGATCGTTGATTGGAAGTATTAGTGACATAGACGCAGCGAAACCAATAAAGGATGGTCATTTTCGACGCCGTGCATTCACGTCTCCCGGTCCCCTTTGTTTTTAGGGCCTAGGCCTCCGATCACGGAATAGGCCTAGGCCTAGGCCCTAGCACCGCGACTCTGCTAGACTAGGCATAGGCCTCGCATGGCATCATGAAATTATTACGCAAAACTCGGGTAATAAGTATTACTTCATAACGCAAGGCCCCGCAAAATTACGTCCACCATGATGAAGATCTTGAGTCGAGACTAGTTTGCTCGAGGTCGAGCGAGACTCGTTTTTTCGAGCAGCTGGAGATCGAGATCAAGCGAGATTCGAGCAGTACTTTTTTCTCGCTCGAATCTCGAAAAGTCGAGACTCGCACAGCCCTAATTCAAACACAATCTGACATGTATGAAAGGCAGAAATTATATTTCTATTGCTGTCAATAAGTATGTTGGCGGACCGCATGACAATGAAAAATCTTAGCAATGTACATTGCACAACATTCAACAATGTCAAGAGTATAATAATAGTTATGGAAATTAGAAAAATGTTTGCAATGCACATTCTTATATTGTTAATGTTGTTGATTGTTGTTTTTATTAATTGTGGTTTAGTGAAGTACTCGACAACTAAGATCATATGATTTCGGGGGGTGTTTGAAGGTAAAAAATAATTCAAATATTGAACAAATAGGTGCATGCTCGCTTATCAACATGTCACACTGACCGTTTTCCTAGTTGTTAAATAATGGTATTATATTACTACTAGATATGGGTACAAAGTTATTTGGTGACTGATTTGAACAAAAACTCCTCAGAAGCACATAATACTGTGCAGGATAGCACAAAATACATTGGTTGAGTGTAGGCAATGAAGGGATGTAATGTAGGTATATAATTATGGATGACCTTTTAGTTCATTTAGTTCCAGAAGCCTGGAAGCTTTTGACATGTAGGCTATACCTAACACTTTGCGGTGTCAAGAAAAGACATAGTATTATATTATGTAAGGATATGTGTTTTAACGTTTTAGGTTTTATAAGATAAAATGTTTAATTATTAAAACACCACAAAATGCTAATTTTACAAAAATTAAAGTGGTTCCATTCCTATTGAGATTTAGTTCAGAATTTACAGTTGAATTGTTTTAAATATCTGCATATAATTTTCCATTAGAAGTAGGGATGACATCGGGTACCCGAGTAACCTGGGTACCCGGCTCCAAAGTATTACCCGGAGCCGTTTTTCGGGTCCGGGTAATTTTTTAGTCCGTTTCTAGGCTATATTTACGCGCCAGTATTGCTGCGGTTGATTTTGATGGAGCCAGCAGGTACGGCGCGAGCCTACCCTTCCACAACACGTGACCCGGTGGGGAACACAACAGCCGCGAACCGACTTGCATTCGTTACTGTTTGTTCATTGTTTAACATTCTGGTGAACATTCTGGCTAACACTTGTTCTATTACAATTTATTTTACTTGAAGTAGCTAGAGGTCCGTGTATTTCGCGAATAACGATAACACCGAAATATGTAAGAACTAAGAATCATTTTATTTCACAAAATGAGCATGAATTGATCGATTTTAAACATGAAAATGTCAAAATTGAATCACCGCCAAACACCGAAATCAGTATAAATCGGTGAATAACACCGAAATTCGTATTAGTCGTGTTTTTACGAAAAAGATGAAAAATCATAGATTTTTAATTATAAGCCCATTTTTTTCTTTTTTTGGGCCGGTAGGCGACAATCTGGAAAAAATAGTGTCTCAAGTAACACTGTATAAATGCATATTCAAACTTCTCGCAGAAAAAGCACCCACGTGTAAGTTGTAAATGAAACGCTACATGCGTGCAAATATAGGGAATATGGATAAAATTGTCAAAATACAGCTTTTCTTGAATAACACCGAAATTTGTTACTTCAAAAACGAAATTTAATGAAAAATAAAACCGTTTTCACGGACCCCTAGAAATAGCATGTTTTATGTACGTGCTTCAGTTGTGTATTGCGAAATGTTTTTTTTTACTCGACGTGATTACTCCATGCGTATTCCAAGGGGCTATTCGAGCAGGCGGCATGCACGTCATTCGTCCCTCTTCTTCCGCCCCGCGCACTTCTCAAGGCCTAGCGACGACCTCGAATCAAGCCTTCACATCGAAAATCCGGGTACCCGGGTAATATGAGAGCTGGAACCGGTTCCGAATTTTATTACCCGATGTCATCCCTAATTAGAAGTGCAAGAAACTCTATTACATTCAAGATTTGATATATATATATATCTGGCTCCTGTTTCCAACTTAAGTTAGGTCAGGGGGTGGCCATAGCCACCAGGATTCTAGGGCACTTCAAGAGCTCCTAACACCGGCTTGCCAGGCCTGTCATGTCCTCTTCAAATTCACTCTCTTTTCTTCCCACCAGCTCACGCCATCCACTTCTGTCTTCCCAGTCTTTTTGCTTGCACTTCTTGCCAACTTCCACCTCTATCTTCTACATCATTTCTTATTTGATCTTGCCACCTCTCTCTCGGTCTACCAACTCTTCTTTTAACTTGGTCTCCGCTTTCAAATTCTGTCTTTGGGATTCTGTTCTCTTTTATTCTTCTGACATGTCCATACCACCTCAACCTTTCTCGTCCTATTTTATATAGGCCTAACAGCTTTTCAACTCTAACTTTTGTCCTGATTTTCTGGCTTCTAATTTTGTCTAGCTTTGATATTCCGGCTATGGCTCTTACAAACTTCATTGAGGCTGCCTGGATCCTACTTGCATCTCTCTCTCTCCTAGTGTCCAGGTCACTGAACCATATGTAAGGATGGGTAAATAGTATACCTTATATAGAAGCACCTTACATTCTCTAGGGAAATCCTCATTCCACAGTAACTTTCTTACTTGCTGATAAAAAGATTCTGCTTGCGTCACCCTTTTACCTTGATCTCACTTCCCATCTTTGCCTCCTTAGTGATAATTAGGGATGACATCGGGTAATAAAATTCGGAACCGGTTCCAGCTCTCATATTACCCGGGTACCCGGATCCTGAAAACGTATTTTTCGATGTGTAGGCTTGATTCGAGGTCGTCGCTAGGCCTTGAGAAGTGCGCGGGGCGGAAGAAGAGGGACGAATGACGTGCATGCCGCCTGCTCGAATAGCCCCTTGGAATACGCCTGTAGTAATCACGTCGAGTAAAAAAAAACATTTCGCAATACACAACTGAAGCACGTATTAAAACATGCTATTTCAAGTAAAATAAATAGTAATAGAACAAGTGTTAGGCAGAATGTTCACCAGAATGTTAAACAATGAACAAACAGATACGAATGCAAGTCTGTTTGCGTCTGTTCTGTTCCCTGTCGAGGCACTTGTTATGGATAGTGGGGGATGGGTCGGTGCCCGCTGTGCCTGCTGGCTCCATCGAAATCAACCGCAGCAATACTGGCGCGTAAATATAGCCTAGAAACGGACTACAAAATTACCCGGACCCGAAAAACGGCTCCGGGTAATACTTTGGAGCCGGGTACCCGGGCTACCCGGGTACCCGATGTCATCCCTAGTGATAATGCTTCCTAGGTATGCAAACTCTTCTGTCTCCTCCAGTTCCTCTTCTCCAATTTTTATTTTGTCTCTAATTGTGAAAAGAAAAATTAGATACAGTACCTACTACAAAATGCTAAATTTAAAAATTAATACATACTAGATTTAGAGAAAATTAATGCTAAAAAAAATGAATCTCCAATTATATGAAGGACCATTTAGTGCAATCAGCAGTTCTTGACATTGTAGCTTAATTAATGTAAAAAAAATTGGGTTATGACTTTTTTTATAAATTGCCAGAATCTAGGTGTTTGTTTGTCTTTAATCTTTGATGATTGATCAAAGCTGATTAATCATTGATGATTATTGGCGATCATAGCGAATATAGAGCTCCACTTCTGTCCAATGATTTTGGACGTGTGGCAGGCCTGCAGATCCCACGATTATGTGTAGGGCTGCCCAACGATAAAAAAATTCATATCGATATCGCGGATGTAATTATCGATATCGTATCGCGATATCGAATTTTTTAAACTCGGTATCGATATCACCGATATCGTAATTTTTTTTTTTCAAACCAGCCAGAGACCATTCATTATAAACAGTTTAATATGAATAACTTAACGTCAAAATGTCTTACTATGTACGTCAATTTGTGTGTTGTATTATTTAAAATGTATCCTCAAAACAGCTATGAATTGTGATTGGCGTGACGTGACGTGAGTGTGACAGACTGGCAGAACAAGCGCGGGCGCAACAGACTCCCGGCCGGCGGGCGATGAGGGCGAGTAGGTACCAACGCGAATGTTGCAGTGTATGTATCACAAAGATGCAGAAGCACAACACCACCAAACTTTTTTTTTTTTTTTTACGATAGTTGACACTTGATCGATATCGCGAAACGTATGATATATTAATTCTATATCGATATCGAATTATTTTTCTATTATCGATATCGTATCGAATTATCGATATCGTTGGGCAGCCCTAATTATGTGTGTTTGTGTTGTTGCAGTTGGCAATAGCTGGCGCCCCTGTCACGGCCTGGCCCCTCTACGATACTGGCTACACGGAGCGTTACATGGACCTACCAGAGAACAACCAGTTGGGTTACTCCACTGGTTCGGTGTTAAACTACGTTAGCCTCTTCCCAGACGAGTGAGTGCAATACATATTACCTTAACTCAGCGACGCAATGTAGGGGTTTGCAGACCTGACTTCTGAACCTAGACTTATTTTTGACAGAAACCTTAATTGTAAATTGTCATTATTTTAGTTGTTAGTAGAAACGGCTATAGGCTTTTTATGATTCGATTTTCGAACTAGACACACCCCTAAGGAAATCTTAAGTGTCTAGTTGTTTACAAATTACAATTACATGCATGTTATTTTTCCTCCCCAGAGAAAATCGACTGCTGATAATTCATGGACTGATGGATGAAAATGTTCATTTCTTCCACACAACTCAATTTGTGAGTGCGATGATTCGAGCGGGGAAACCGTACCTACTCCAAGTGTACCCCAACGAGAGGCACAGTCTCCGCCATTTAGACGCCAGCAAGCATTACGAAACCAAGCTCCTTTCCTTCTTGCAGAATCATTTATAGGCAACTCAGGTTTAAATTAACATGTATCAATAGGGAAGTAGCAGGGATGCAAATCGTTATGAAATTTAATGTGCTACCAGGCTTGGACGTGCGTGCATTTGATAAAAGTATTTTATATGTTGTTATAATTATTTAATTCTCAAGTGTATTCCATTTTATGTTCCATGTTGGAGAGTTTGGCAAATTCAGGTTGTTCTGATGCTCTGGGGTTCAATAACATTAATTGCCCATATTATGTAATTAAAAATAAAAATTGGGTTGAAGTAGCTAACAAAAGCCTATTTGCTTTGAAAGGCTTTGGGGTTAACTTGTTTGCAAGTTCCAGCATGCATATCCCCCCCCCCCCCCCCCCCCCCCCCACAAGACACAAGACTCCCTGGCCTGTAGATAGTGTAACATGTAACATTAAGTTAGTACCTAGGCCTACTTGCTTTTACAGTCGTGAGCCACTTAATTCACTGCAAAGGTTAGTTATTAACCTGTGCATCATTGTAAATTATTTCACCTTTATTCTTGTTACAGGTGTTAATGACTAGTAGTTTTGCCGTGAACTGTTGATCTCTGTTGCTTCCCTGCTATTTTATTTAATGCTCCGCTCTCGTAGATGACCATTTTGATTATGTTTCTTTTATTGTATTACTATAGTCAGTCACCTGATAATTTTACTTACAACTCTTGTGATTTAGATTTGTGTGAAGCTCACCATTGGAACCTATTTTACAGTTAATTATAATAGGACATAAAATGATTACAGTATTGTTTACTTTGGCAAGATCAAGTATTACTTTTACACATCGAGTAACAATTAATTGTTATAAGTCAATTGTTAAAAACCTACTTATGTGAAGAGTTCACCTACTGGTAAGTTATCCTAGTTATACTAGTAACTAACCAATTCTTTATGCAAGCCCTGTGTACAGTATAACTATATGTAGGACTTCAACTTGTCCTTTTTTATGTCTTTTACTGCTTTGCATTCTGTTGTTTGTTATGTATTATACATGTAAAAACAGTGTAACCGGTCTGATTTTGCAACTAGTTTTACTTACTATTGATACCTAATTTATGAAAATAAAGTAAAATTGTATATAACAACCAATAGCTTTAGCTTCTGTATTCAAGTGTGGTTGCTCATAGGGCCGCTGAATGACTTCAATACTGTGTAGCACTGCAGTTCAATAATGAACACAGTCCAACCCCCTACTCAGTCTCTTTATTCTGTGAGGCAAAACGCAGATGGCTTTGTGATGTGGAAAGTTTTGCTGTACGTGGCGGCGATCTTCATTGCAGCCAAACTTTGTTAAGACGTTCATCATTAGTACGTTTTCACGCGTAGTCATCAATTTTTTAGTAGTCCCAGTGAATCCTGATATGCACAATGATAATTTAAAATTCATTACGACGTTTTTCATAAGCACGCTTGGACGGATTGTTCTCTCCGTCCTGTTATAAAATAGTTCATATTTAGAACATTTGCCATCATTGGCAGAGATGTGGCAGCTGAGAATCCATCCAATAGACAGCCAGTGTGGGAAGCATGTGTTTGTACCGCTGGGGCGCAAAACAACTAATGCGTTTGTCCGTATGACCGCGCCACGTGACTTTTTCAAATCCATTTCCCCTGCAGGCAGCTATTGCTCACTCTCGATACAAACCACGCTCCAGCCCCCCTCGCCTAGCATCGCCTTACCCAGTGCACGTGCACTTTGCCTGTAGGCATGACTGAGCCATTCCACTAACGCTGTGCTGAAGGCGCTCAGACAAGGCTTGTTATCATTCAACTGAGCCGTGAACGTAAAGCGGTGCGTGCGCAGGGGGTGGGGAGGAGCCGTCAACACACTATTTGCAGTTTCTGACGTAAAGTGCAATATTTCTGGGATGCTAGGTCTAAATAGTGTTGCAAGTTACATACGTTTTGTTATACTACTAATTCTCTTCCATTGTAAAATATCAATTTTTACTAGACTTAATAAAATGCCAATACTCATCATCATCATCATTATCCATCGCCGTTTCCTGCTTCTGGCAGGGTCAGCTTGGGTTTCACAACCAACATTTTTACACCTCTTCCTATCTTCCCACAATCGTACTTCCTCTACTTGCTCCCAGTTCTCTCCTCTCTTCTGTAAGTCTTCAGCAATCTTTTCCTTCCATCTCTTCCTTGGTCTTCCCCGTCTAACTTGCATTCGTCTGGATTTTTTTTGTCTGTTCATTATTAGATGAGCGTAACGCAGCAGAGTGAATCTCTCAAGTCAATTCAACTCGATCGGCGCTTTGTCTGTGTATGCGCAAACTTTGTTTGTCGCGCACAGGTCAAATCCTTGACGGATTTGCCTGAAATTTTACGTCAACACTCTTGACCACTAAACTAGATGCTGTACCAGCAAAATCCGTCGAGATGCCAACCTACAAAAAACTAATTAGTGAAAAAAAACGCGTTTTAATTTTTGTTTTTTTTAAACCGATTGACGAATTGAAATAATGTTTTACAATTATGTCCACATCATTAATGTCGACACTTGATAAAAGTTTTGGAATTGTAACTTTAACCGGTATTTTGTATTTACGGGAATTTATATTGTATTATTTACAGTGTTCCACTAATATGATTCACATTTGAGGACCATTGATGTTAGATACACATAGTATGCAGCAAGACTGGCATATGCATACAGACCTTTCTCGCTGTATATTTGGAATTTCGATAGCCGAAATAGCAATGGCAACAATGTCATGTTAAGTTTGATGACTTAGGGCCGGTATTTCAATGTCCAGTTAAAATCTACTCTTCAGTTAAATTGTTTTCACCATGACAACGGCCAATAGAAATACACCAAACTGGGCTTACCTGACAGTTAAATTTACTTGACACTTTAACTGGACATTGAAATACCAGCCCTTAGGCAAACATGCAAAAGTTAACTACAAATTTAGAGACTATTTAAAATGCTTTTATTATAGTTTAAATGCATTTATTGTATGATTTAACAATACCTCGTTTTAGATCTAACCTGTATCTACGTTTCACATAGTTTAATAGTTTATGAATTAGCACCTATTGAGTAGAGTACGGTTTATGTGGAATTAATGGATGTAAATAATATTTGATGCAATTATTAGTAACATATTGAGCAATAATGTACACACGTTCTAAGGTTGTAACTTACGCCTCCATCTTGTAAAAAAATTAGATGTTTATTATCAAGGTATTTTTTTGTTTGTAAGAGTAATGACGCAAATGATTTTTTTGATAATTTGATACATTGGGAAAAATCGCTCATCTGGGAATGCATAGCGTTTTCTTAGTAATGTTTTCACGTTTATTACAGTCACTTTTTCGTGGTGTTGTAGTACTTCTACAGCATGTCTAGGCTACAATAAGAATTAGTGCCATATAAAAATATTGAATTATAGGAAAAGATTTTGAGCCCCAACTTCAAGTGAATTGCACAGTGCACTTGTTGTTATATGACCCACATTGGGCCCACCTCTGCACTGCTAATTGTTGGTAATAATCGCAGAAGATATGCAGTGGCTATCAGTATTTCAAGAACACATCGTGCAGATTGATATAGATTCTGTTTGCCGCCATTAGTAATATCGTCATCGAATAGTGCCACTAGCCAGACGCTTGTACTCTGCAGGCCATTGAGACGGGAAAATGTGCAAGTTAAATGAACTGTATTGTAGAAGAATGAATGACACTCTTTTTCACACTTGAGATTTTATTGCAGATGCAATTTTTGTTGTCATTAAGCAGCCCTAGCTATGTAGACCCTACCCTACCTCATTTCTTAAATATATGGTACAGCTTATATATTACTCATAGTATAGTCATATTCCATTTTGTCTATTCTGTTATTTCTTCCATTTCTCTCTTATGACCTACTGCTGTACCCAAATGAATCATATCTGTTCTATCCTATTCTGTTATTCTAAAGCATTTTCCGAATTGTAGTTTGAATTTGTCATTTCAGCTGCTGGAACCTTCCAAAAGGCTTAATTACATAATTCATTCATAGTAGACCTACTGTAGCACTAGACAATATACATGTTGAGTAAGAGTTAGAGCTGAGGTATGCGGATGCCTATGATATTTCTCTTTCCACTGGCTTTTACCCCATGTCTAGTGTATAATAGGGAATGCCATTTATCAAGATGCACACTCTTTTGTCTGTGTCGATAATATCTGTCAAAAAAAGAAAGAAAAGATAAATCTGACATATGATCGATAGGTCTACTTAAATTGGTGGCTTACATCACACATGTCTGTGTCGATAATATCTGTCAAAAAAAGAAAGAAAAGATAAATCTGACATACGATCGATAGGTCTACTTAAATTGGTGGCTTACATCACACATGTCTGTGTCGATAATATCTGTCAAAAAAAGAAAGAAAAGATAAATCTGACATATGATCGATAGGTCTACTTAAATTGGTGGCTTACATCACACATGTCTGTGTCGATAATATCTGTCAAAAAAAGAAAGAAAAGATAAATCTGACATACGATCGATAGGTCTACTTAAATTGGTGGCTTACATCACACATGTCTGTGTCGATAATATCGGTCAAAAAAAGAAAGAAAAGATAAATCTGACATATGATCAATAGGTCTACTTAAATTGGTGGCTTACATCACACATGTCTGTGTCGATAATATCTGTCAAAAAAAGAAAGAAAAGATAAATCTGACATACGATCGATAGGTCTACTTAAATTGGTGGCTTACATCACACATGTCTACACTTCAAACAGTTATAGGTGACTAGAACATGCATTACCATTATTGGAGGCTAGTAAATTAAACAGGCATACTATATTACACAAGTTTGTGGATTTAAAATGTGCTGTAAAAATGGTATTCCAAGTCTAGCTTCACTCTGGCCTCTTCTGTCTTCTGCAGTGTAAATAGATTAAGTATGTATATGCTTCTTCTTTTCAAACAAAGTAATGATATGGAAACACCTAGGAAAAGTTGTGTTATTTAATATTTTTATAAATTGTTTCAGTATCATTATTTTCTCCACAGCAGCAGTTACCTGTGCTAAGGTAGGCTTTGGCCTTATCAAAAGAGACGTTTCGGCTAATGCAAGTGATACTGTTCGGATAACTGATGGACCGTTGAAAGGCCGAACAGTTTTATCTTTTTACTTCAACCTATTTACTTTCTAAAGAAAGATGTTGCCCATCTGTACCTTTCTCTCCATCGGAACATGTTTATTTTTCATGTTCCTACTTGAGTGATGACCATAATTACATGATTGGCAGGGAATCGAACCCAAAACCCGAAAAACCTGAAATTTCTCTGAACCCAAACCCAAACACAGATTTTTAACGAACACGAACCTGTATTACGGATATCTTTAAAACCTGAACCCGAACCACAATAAGCGGCATTTCGGGCTCGGGTCAATATATAGATATCTTCTGCTAAATTTCAATTTTCGAGGTGGCGAGAGACCAAATGAGAGCCAATTCCCCCCCCCCCTCCCCCTACCCCACCCCGATAGTGGTGTGGCCTTAGTCAGTTGTTTCATCATGTTGACCTTCGATATTTCCTAGAAACTAATCCTTAAGCTTCGACATTGATGTCCTTATTTAACGGTTCGTTGCCACTCAGTACCCATAATAAGTCCTTTCAGTAGCAGTTCTGACTTCAGATATAATGGGCCACAAGCATTGCAGCAAGATTCGGAATTGTTTCAATGATGACAAAACTTCACTTACTTCAAAGTGTAAAATTGAGGGATTTGAGGCAGTCCTGAAGGTAGGATGTTTGTTTACGTATTTTAGTTGGGTTTCTTATGTTTCATTTTTGTTTGTGTGTGTGATTGTTTAATTGTATTATTATAGAGAAACATAATAATATGATGGAGTTTATGATTTGTTGTAGGTCTTACACGTTTAATGGTTACCTACGTTAGTCAGTGTGCATAACGGATGTACATTATTTTTTTCTTATTTTAAATGTTAAATATTAAAACACATGAATACTAGTTATACATACATACATAGCTTTATGAATTTATTTAACAATTTTAAGCTTTTGCACCCACATTTATGGGAGCCAATTTAGCTCAGATTGAAAGTTTTTGGAAGTAAATTTACCACCATTTCATGTGAACTTTAAATTATGAATAATAATATGTAATATCATTATTCATTATTCATAATAATATCAACACGTTTACAAGACTCGGTTAAAATTTGAATTCAAATTACTATAATAATTGTTAGGAATTGTTGCCGTAACTTAACTAGCCGCCTTAAACCGAGTCCTAGTGGGGAAATATTTTTTATATTGGAGCATTTTTGTCTTATTATTATATTAACAATGCAAATTGTTAATATACAAAGCATATTTTGTACCAGTACTCACGTATGGAGCGGTGACTTGGCCAGTTGGGGGAAAAGAAGAAAAAGCAATACAAGCAGCAGAAATGAAGTTCCTAAGGAGTGTGGCAGGAGTGACCAAGATTGATAAGATAAGGAGCTCAAAGATAAGTAAGGAACTTGGAGTGGAGAGTCTAAACTTTAAGCTGGGAAAAGAAAGATTGCGGTGGTTTGGCCACATGAAAAGAATGCAGGAAGACAGGATCCCGAAAATTGAGTTTGAGAAAGAAGCAGGGAAAAAGAAAAGAAAGAGGGGAAGACCAAGACTGAGGTGGGAAGAAGTGATAGCAATGGACGTGGAAAGAAGAAATGCAACTTGGGAAGAGGTCAATCAGGAACGATGGTGGGAAGATAGAAAAGTATGGACAGAATTTGTAGAAAGAGCAGAGGAAGAAGAAAGTGAAGAGGAGGAGCCGGAGGAAGTTAACATGAGGGAAGCGTCAGGCATGGCCAGCCGGCTTCGATGTACCTAAGGGCCAGAATATGATGGGATTAATTTCCTATCCCCTACCCGACTTCATTGTTGGACACAGGGAGCAGTTATAAAAAAAATAATATAATAAACTATTATTATTTATTAATAGATGTATTACATCATGAGATAATTTATTATTCCGTGTAAGGACTGCTGTAGAGACTAAATAAAATATTGCATTTTAAAATTATATTTTATTTCAACATACACAATTTGTATTGGGTATAATTTAAAAAGAGATTTCGAAAGAACCTTTCGTTTCTCCAAAATCCGAACCTGAACCCGTATTTCTGATTTGGAGCGAACCCGACCCTGATGTTTACTTGAACCCAAACAATTTTTTCGGGTTTGATTCTCTTGTGATTGGCCAAGTGAAATATTCCCAAGCTGGCAGCACCAACTCTAATCATTCATTGGTTGGGTTGGTTGCTACATGGACCGATTGGAGGCACTGCACGCTTTTTAGTTGGGCACTCAAAGTGGCAATCTTCCATAGTTAGATAATTTTCACTGAAACTGCTTGAACCATAAAAATTGTAATTTGGTGGCAGAGTATTTAAAATATATATAATATATATATATTTAAATATTTATTCAAGAAACACTCTTGTCGTAGATGTTATGTGAAATCCAGAAATAAAAAAAAGCCACATACTATCTTAATGCACCACATCCAGACATTGAATTGCCGGTCCCGGTGGTCTAGGGGTCCTGGCGCCCACCCGGCAAGTGGGAGACCTGGGTTCGATTCCCAGTCGGGGTTGGTTTTTCAATTTCTGGATTTCACATAGTATATATAATATATGTATATATAAATATGTAGGACATGTACATTTTTGTACCTTTTTTGTTAGGTTTAATGTTTCATAGAATAAAGATTCCCCAATCAAATTTGGTCAATACTTTAATACAGTAGTACACTGTACAGTATATTGAAGTTCAGCATTGAATAATTACATTAATTATTCTCTTTGCCTTTTCCACTTTATTAGAACTTACTTTTACCAACAGTATCATGAACCAGTACATAAATAATGTTAAGATCTGCTAGTAAAGAAAGACTGATTACACAATCCATGACACTCATGTTGGACATGGACCAATTTGAATATCTTCCGACATTGATCACTTCCAGACATTTGTAGAGAATTATAATCTACTAAGAAAAGAAAACAATATTGATAGAATATATGTGAACAATTAAAATCCCCGCTTGCTCCTTGACATTGGCATCCCAGATACAGTAGTTGAAAAAGCATCAGCACTGTCTATTTCAGAAATAGTTGTGAACTGCCCTAGAACAACCTAGGTCTAGAACATAAATACATTTTGCATTTTCTCTACTTGTTGCCAAAATAGGCCTACATACTTCTTTAACTTGAAAGTAATAATGGTGTGTCATAGGGCTGGGAGAAAACGGTTAATTTTGTAAACGTTTATTTTTCCGAATTTTTCGCGTTTAAACGTAACACCCCTCCAGTTCACAAAATGATGCCAAAAAAGTGAGTTATAATGTTGCGAAAAAACATGTTCAACGAAATAACACGGTTGATTTATTATAATATTCATTGTTGATTGTGTTCCCCACCGTTGTGTCCAACTGTCCACAGTCATTTTGACTCCACTCACTAAGCTATGCCTCGTCGGCTCCTCGAAGAACTATTACTATTACATAGGAAAAATCTGTGAATTGGGTTTTGACACGGTTAAACGTGTATAAATGTTTGTACACGTATATTTTCTCGCGGGCGTTTACACGTTTAAACGTTTACACGACTCAGCCCTAGTGTGTCATGCGGCCTTATGCCGAATGAATTGGATTTCGGTTAATAAAATCAGGGTTGGCACTGTGTGTAGCCTAGATTCTATTGCTCTTTGTGGAAACTCTACGCTTAGGTGACAGGAGTCCATTTTAAGTACAATATTGTATTCTATAGGAGTTCCAAGACACGAAAACGAACCACGTGTCATTCACAAATGACATCTTGGCCAATCAAAGGACTGTGGCTATTTCAAATACTAGTTCAGTAGTTGGTTGGTTAACACCTCATCTGTGATGCCAACGTTGGTAAGATAGAACAGAGCCCCTTTATACCCCGGGTTTGCATGTTACAATTAATAAATACTAATTTCTACATAAATTTGCAAGTTTGCATTGCACTTAAAACACACCTTTTGCTATCCATATTATTGATTAGATAAGCCAGTCTTTGTTTTTCTGTTAAGAAACCGGTATAAATAGGCGATCCTTTTACTTAATTCTTTCCATTTTGTGGGTCGTGCAATCGGATATATACCATGCTGCAACATCTTTTTCTTACGAAGGAGAACTTGATACTCGTTTCCATTAACTCCTCTTAACCAAGATGGCACATTATAAAGAATTCTTGTTGGGTGCAGATTCTCATTACCAAGAATGTCTATGTAGTCGTTTTGACCGAAAAGTGCACGTTTCTCGTGCCAGGCATCAGTAGGCCGGTAAGTTGGCATTGGCAACTTTTTACCATGAACAACATGTGGCAACGTTCCACCTTGTAAAAGTCGCTCCTTATAACCATGCCGGCGTTTAAGGGGACCTTGGGCTATTTTTTCAGCATGATACCTGGATCGGACTCCAGTTATCTGTGGACACCATGTCCGCTGGACTATCTGTGAGAATGCACCCAAAGCCCAACTCATTTTGATGACTGAGCCTAGTACTGGCCTGGTGCTGAAGTGTGGCCTATGGAAAGAACAAAGAACAAGATGTGTTAAGCCTAGAGCTACCAATAGTTACAGTCTATTCCTTCATAACCGAGCAGCGGTGTTTGAGGAAATCAAAGAGGACGTCCCGAAGCGCTTAGTCAATGATCTGTCAATCATGCGAATGTTGTGGTCGATGCACTTCCATTGACCACCGAATTGGGGTTGCGCACTCAACCGGAATAATAATTCATGTCCTAGTGAAGACATATTTTTAAGATTTCTTCATTTTCGAAACTGTTTTTGAGTTGAGCAACTCATCTGCATTGCAGAATGTTTTCAATCGAAGCTCTACGACCAAAATTTGCATTTTAAATTAGATAAGATTACTACTTACCCAAAGCAGCTATAGTAATCCTATTCATATTTAATATAAAATGCTAATTTTGGTCATAGAGTTTTGACTAAAAACATTCTGCAATGCAGATGAGTTGCTCATCTCAAAAATAGTTTCAAAAACTAAGAAATCTTAAAAATGTATTTATTAGGACATTAAATATCCTTCCGGTTAAGTGTGCAACCCCAATTCGGTGGTGAATGGAAGTGCATTGACCACAACATTCGCGTGATTGACAGCTCATTGATGAGGTCCTCTTTGATTTCCTCAAACACTGCTGCACGGTTATAAAGGAATAGACTGTAGGTAAGCCTAATGTGTGTGTTAATATTTCCAGAGACTTGTGATGGGGGGGACCAGGTGCAAGAAAGTGTAAGGAAAGAATATAGGGTTTGTTATGAGAAATCTGAAGGAAACTAGTAGGGAAGTAAAGAATAAGGCTTACAAGATGGGGGTTCAGTCTATTTTGGAATATGGGGGGCGGTGTGGGATCCATATAGGAAGGGGGAGGTCCTGGAGCTAGAGAAGGTACAGCATAGGGCGGCAAGGGAGGTTACAGGATAAGTAAGGCGATGGAGTGGAGGTATGACATGAGGAAAATAAGTTAGGGAATGTGATGAGGGGTACAGCGTAGGGCGGCAAGAAAGGTTACAGAATAAGTTTGGCGACGGAGGCATGAGATGAGGAAAATAAGTTAGGGAATGCGATGAGGGTTTATGATAGCGTTACAGGAATGATGGGGGAGCTGGATTGGAAGTCTTTAAGTCCGGTGCACACAATTGACCTTAAGTGATTATTGACTACTGTATTGACTAGGTATGACTAAGCTAAACTTCAAAACCTGCAAGGGCTCCTTTCATTGGCTGTGCGTGAAAGTCCTGCGCACTGATTGGCCGTGACTAAAGTTTGACCTTGATTTGACTAAGGAATTGATAATATTTCAATTCATTAGTCAAACATGGTCCTATCCTTTTAGCATGTGAAGGTTAGTCAAGGACATCAACTCTAGTCGTAATTTGTGTGCACCGGGCTTTGGAGGAGAGATGGAGCAGTGATAGGATGTGTAATCTATACACAGCAGCTGGGGGAAAACCGTTAGCAGATTGCAAGGAGTATACAGATGGAGGGGGGATCATAAATGGAAGTTGCAATGACAGGTGGTTCAGAAGTGACCTGGGTGGGTTTGGATTTGTTTAAAGGGCAGGGAATGTAGTGAGTTACCCAAGGAGGTTGTTGAGTGCGTATCAGTAAGGGAATTTAGAAATAGATTGAAGGATAGGCAGTGATGAGGAATTGTGGGGGGAGGTTTAGATAGGTTGCCACCGGACAGTTATGGCCATTTGCAGCATAAGTGTTTAATCTAAAAAAATCTAAGATGGGTTCACACACTTTGCGAAGGATGATGGCAAGGAGTTGAACTTGCGGAAATGTGTACACCTAGGCTAGCATTCACATGAAACTTTAGTGAGAAGGTTAACGACTAGGCCTAGGTACCATAGCGTTAAAGGCCCACTAAACCCTCACATTTTGTTTAAAACGTGTAATTGTAAGCCAGTCTGTAACGGTTAGTGCATGTGTCAAGTTGCCTAGTGTATCAGGGCTCTTGCAATCCAAGAAAAAGTGTTTCGCCCCAGGCGTTGTGACGTCGACCAAACTACGCGCTACTCGCTGCATATGGAGCATCCTCTGTGTTTCGAGGCCCGCGCAAATATATCTCGTCGTCCAGACCCACTTAATTCAATTGAGCACAAATCGGACATACCACTGAATTCGTCTTACTTCGGTCTACACGATGAATGTTTAAACAACCTTCTACCATTTATGCAACTTATTCTATAAAATGTGAAACATGAAGCAATTTCCACATAATTTAGTTGGAAACACAACCAATTTCAAGCTAATGTAATGAGAAAGTAGCTTTAAAAATCAGAATTCCAACCAACCTATCATGTTAACTGATATGTTTAGATATTACAAGCAGAAAACCAGCAAGAAATTGATGAACATTTGGCCGATTATCGTGTGTATATAACAACGCGTGTAGCGGCCTATTGCCTGATACGTCCGCGAATATATCGAGTGAGCTGCGTAGATCGAGTTCAGTCAAACTACTGGTCTTTACTATCGACTATAAAAACATTGTACCGTATTGATTTTGTCTTGCGTTGTATATGTATAGTCATATATCAATGAGTGAGTGGGATTTCTACCAGTCAGGCCTGGAAATAATAATAATAACTGATACAAATATATTACATAGGCCTAAAGAACACGTCAAAACTACAATAATCGTGTGTGTCATGGTTTGGTTGTGTGCGTGTGCGTGATTTACATATTATTCGTGTTTGCATCATCACAATTATTATTATTGTTATTATTGGTGGTATTGTTACTTTCATTATTACATTACATTATTATAAATATATATAGACTTTATTTTATTATTGGCATCAATGGAAATTCTGTAACTAAAAATTTACGGAAACTAACATTACAAATCTTGATAACCGCAATACTTATATTAATAATATCAGGTTCAAGCTGTTTTGTATCTTCTTAGTAACTGTAGTATTATTTTGTATTTCAAATTCAAAATATAGTTTGTTCAGTTATTCTAAGTTATTTTATGCGCTTTTTATTTTTTTGTATTAAAGTATCGATAGCAATAGATTGAGACAGACAACTAATAAGTTTATAGTTGAAACATTTTATTTTGTACAATGTACAAATGCGTTGATGTTTTCAGCCAAGCTATTAAAAGCTTGACAGGCCATGCGGCTTTGCCCGCGCTCACCGAGTTGTACTCCGCGGCAGTGAACGGACAACACGCATTATTATATAGGCCCCTACATACGATAATCAGCTAAATTTTCATCAATTTCTTGCTGGTTTTCTGCTTATAATATCCTGACATATCAGTTAACATGATAGGCTGTTTGGAATTCTGATTTTTAAAGCGAGCTCTTCATTACATTTGCTTGAAATTAGTTGTGTTTCCATCTAAATTATGTGGAAATTGCTTCATGTTTAACATTTTATAGAATAAGTCGCATAAATGGTAGAAGGTTGTTTAAACATTCATCATGTAGACCGAAGTAAGACGAATTCAGTGGTGTGTTCGATTTGTGCTCAATTGAATTAGGTGGGTCTGGACGACGAGATATATTTGCGCGGGCCTCGAAACACAAGAGGATGCTCCATATGCAGCGAGTAGCGCGTAGTTTGGTCGACGTCACAACGCCTGGGGCGAAACACTTTTTCTTGGGTTGCAAGAGCCCTGATACACTAGGCAACTTGACACATGCACTAACCGTTACAGATTAGGCTTACAATTACACGTTTTAAACGAAATGTGAGGGTTTAGTGGGCCTTTAAGGCTAAGAAAACATAACTAACATTTAGCCTTAGGTCAGGGTGCATAATATCCCGGCAAGGAGCTTCCCGTTCTCATTCCCGGGCAATGTTCAATTATATGCCCTAGCCAACTTTCATGTTCTTGTTCCCGGAGCGCTTTCGTAGCCTCGTTAGCTTTTAGTCCCTAGGCCTAGGCCTAGCTTATTTGTTATACTCAGCATTTTGTGTATACCAAGCACTCTCATCATTGAGCAGGAAGTATTTTTTGTATTATTAGTATGAATTGTAAGCCTATCCAGTAGCTTTGTACTAAATAAACATGATTTACTTTAAGTTAGGTTATGATGCCCCGTGCAAGTTTTGAGCTTGATATCTACAGTCACGATTTCCTGGAACCAAGCATAGGGCTTAGGCCTAGCCCTAGTCTACGAAAAAGTTTGATAGATAAATATGAAACGAGAAACAATCATAAATACCTTTTGTACGGCTGTTTGTACGCAATGCAAGAAAATTTAGGTTGCTCCTTTTCAATATGCACAGCCTGTTATTTATTTTTCATGTGCCATTCCCGAAGTGGTGTTCGCGGTTCTTCATCGTAAAGGCGGCGCTTAAAATGGTCGCACGTGTGTTCCATTTAGAAAAGTGACACTTCCAAAATTGTTTATCAACAAGTTGGTGTTGATTGTGCCAGACCGTGTAGTGATTAAAAGCTTAAATTTTCTGCCAGTATTCACACTAGACTAAAATGTGAGGTTGAAATAGCTCAGGAAATATGATTAGCAGACATCAGCCAGAGCCGAATGCCGTAGGCCTACTTAACCTATAAATTACTCTTCTGCTTTTAATGATTTAACAAAATAATCGATTTAACGTAATGGAAAACACACAACTACTGGTTCCGAGTCCAGTCTCGTTGAAGTCGTCATTTACTTTATCTAAAATTGAACAATTAGACATACCTACATTACCGGAAGAGTTTTTAGAACTAAGTTTTATAGGCCTATCAAATGACATTTCCCAAGAACGTTTAGACCAAGACCTACCAATAGATGAATCAAATGAAAAAATAATACAAAATAACTTTCCATTTCCTTTTTCTAATGGGCCGATTTTCCTCTCTTCAATCGTAGATGCCCTTTATTTAACCAAGGGTGATGATGTAAAACAGATAATTGACCTTTCTTTGGATTTTTCAGAATCTGGTATTGAATTTCAGCCTGGTGACACCATTGGAATTATTCCTTCTAATTCATCTAGAGAAGTAAATCAGATTCTGAACTGCTTACAAATTACAAATTTTTCTGACTTGAAGTTTGCACTTCAGGTAAAACAAGATACGTTGAAGAAGAAAGCTACCATTCCACCATATATTCCCATTAACAAAACAATACGGCATGTTCTTGAAACCTGCTTGGATATTAGAAGTATACCCAAAAAGCTTTTTCTCCGTGTTCTCTTAGAGTACACGTCCGATTCAGTTGAAAAGCGACGTATTCAAGAATTATGTAGCAAACAAGGTGCAAAAGAATATTCTGAATTTATTATTGAAGCTAGAGCAACACTACTGGATATCTTGGAGACATTCCCTTCTTGTCGCCCACCTGTTGAGAGGCTCTTTGAATTTCTTCCACGACTTCAGGCTCGCCCATATTCCATTGCATCTTCACCATTGGCTGGTCCATTGGTGCACATAGTGTTCTCTCTTATCACACTTTCTGGTTCAAACTTGGTGAAAACTAGGCATGGGCTCTGCACTGAATGGCTATACAATATTTCTAATCTATGCTCAAAGGTAAACAACTTAGACCTTACACAACAACTTACTGAACTGAGTTTAGAAAATGAAATCAAAAGTAAAAGATCAATCCCTTTGTTTTTAAGGAAGAGTAACGAATTTCATCTTCCCAAAGATCCTCGTACACCTCTTATTTTGATTGGACCAGGAACTGGCATTGCACCTTTCATTGGCTTTTTACAACACAGGGAACTTCAGTTAGGAAATGGAACCTTGGAAGTGGGAGAAATATGGTTGTTTTCTGGATGCAGATATTCAGATCGTGACTTCATATTTGAGGCACATATAAATAACTTTCTGAAAAGCAAAGTTATTTCCCGTTTATTTGTATCTTTTTCAAGAGAAAATGTAGAGGGACGGGCTAAATATGTACAAGATAACATCAGACTCTATAAAAAAGACTTTGTGGCTCAATTGTTGGATAAGAAAAGTACTGTCTTCGTTTGTGGAGATGCCAAAAATATGGCAAAAGATGTCTGGGAGACAATTACATCAGTTCTTCAGAGTGAAAAGAGTAAGAACTTGTTTTTTACCTAGTGCAGTGTTATTATTATTTATATTATATTATAGGCTTTTAAGGCTGATGATCAAGTCTTATTTTTTTCCTACTTTCGATTGAAAGTTGTACGTAGATGGCTGACCGACCAATCATCGTAGTACACTTGACTTGTACCAACCTATTTTATGGTTAGCCATTCTTAAATATGTTTCCAATAACAGATGTGTAATACGGTACTTTCATTTCAGTCTAAAAGCCAATTTTCCACTATTTGTTATTTACATTCCCATTTGAACTTACATTATTGACTTGTTTTATGTTCCTTGATAGTTTGTTGCAAGCATATTATCTTATGCCTGCATTAAGGCCAATCCAACGCCAAGAGGAATAAGTTTTCTCACAAGCTGCTCTGCCGTTAGACCTAAATCTAAAAAAAACGTAAAACCCAAGGTTACAGTTAAAACGGTTGCACAAAGAACCGCAGAGTGCCACCAGTCACGCAAACTACTCTCGCGCCGCATCCTATCTAGTAGCTATTATTGAACATTTGCAACGGCTTACTATTTTAAGTTCATCTCACAAACTATGTATTCATAATCAAAACTGGTGAACAAAGTTACACACAAGAATGCTGTACTATTACGCTAAAAGACATTTAGAATGAGTATTTTCTGTTTAAAACCATAGTAGGCTACTGTACTTCAAAAATACATTGAAATTTGGGTCACATTAAAAAAAATATAACTGGTACAAAATAAGTAACAGAAAGTCCCGATACTCTTTTTATTAGGTTAACGTAACGGTGAGTGGAGTCTGGTACAAAAATTAGAATAAGCCGATTATGTAATTGTGTTCTTTGTAACTTTAGGGAGATATTAAATGGCCAGTGCGCCCGTAAATGGGGACATACCGGTATAGATTTTTTTCATTTTTTGACAGTACCTTGAAAATTTTCCATACAACCAAAGATTACTGACTAGAGAAGATGTTTCATCGCCGTGTTAAAATATCTGCGCGAAATTTTTCGAAATTTTCTAAGTCTCACCACTAGTACGAATTCTCAACGAAAGGAGCGCTAGTTCTGCACGTTTGACCAAGGTCCACTAAATCCCCTGGTGGCTACTAGCAATCTAGTAGACCTTGCGTTTGACTTCGTTACCGTTAAACAAGGTCTACTAGATCGCTAGTACGTGCCAGGGGATTTAGTGGACCTTGAGTTTTAAACTTTTGGAAGAGCGACTCTTGCGGTGAGAATTCGAACTACACGTCGGACTTAGAAAATTTCGGTCAGACACGCGCAGATGAATTCCCATATGAATGAAACATCTTCTCTAGTCAGTAATCTTTGATACAACTGACCAATAATAATCGAAATCTTATTTACTACAGAACAAGACATGTCTGAATTGGCCTTAAACACTGATCGTTGATATTTTTTGAGTTGCACTCACTGATGAATAGTTTGTTGTTTTTAGTTTTCTGTGTAAAAACAACAGTCCTTGCCTATATTTTATATACAATAGGCTATATAAGTATTACAAATATAAAAGTCAAGTTTTTGTCACCTTTCATTTAGTTGTGTAACACATATGAGTGTGTGAACAAAGACTTAACAATATCATTATTGACCCTACACTAGTGGTTCCAACTTATATCATCTCACGGACCTGGCAAAATGATAAATTCAAGGACCGGCGCGGCTACAAGGGGTAGCCCCAGCCGCCAGAGGTGAACATGTTTTGGGTGTACTTATACCCCAAAACAGTACAGCAATCTGAGCAAATAAGCCTTATTAATACTGTATTATGCAGGAGCAGCTGAAAGAATGTACACAAAAAACATAATTCAAATTATCGTTAATAATATATTAATACATTACTAAATATTATCGATTGTAAAACTTGTTTGTGTTTGTTATAATTATGTGTTACTAACAATTTAACCTTGGATTGCGCGTTTATAATCGTTGTGGTTTCTAGTCTCGGGTCGTTCATTGCCGTCAATGCTCTGGGTGCTTGTAGTCGATATTGATTGATTTATAAGCAAGTGTCCCCTCATAACAAAACGTAATACTAATTTAGCTATTCATACCGAGTACGTGTAAAATAATAGTGTGTAAAACAAATTTTTAAAATATTTTATCCATTTCTAAAATATTGTCATAATTACAACAAATCGGCAGTAGATACATTGCCGACCGGAAGCAATGAGTTCGCAAACCGGTGCTGGTCCGCGGACCACCGGTTGGGAACCACTGCCCTACACCATACTATGTAGGGCCTATGTCCCATATTATGAGTCATGTTGTTTGTTGACTAAAGTTTGATTTGCTGTAGCACACATTTACATTCTGTACTCAAATATACCCTTTTCATTTTCAGACATATCAAAAGAAGAAGCATGTAGTATCCTTAATAACCTCAAGAGTGAACAAAGGTATATCCAAGATATCTGGGTCTGAATGTCATCCAGCATAAGTAAACGTCAATTGAGTTATGCTCGAACTTCACCATCATCTTTAAAACACAACAAACTGAGTTTATACAATAATGTGTCTGTATCCAGTTCTTGCAAACCATAATCATATACGTTTCAAATTCACAGTTAATACATTTGCATAGGTATTGCACTGTATTTCGTGGCTGCCCAAACATGATATACAAATGTTATTATTGTAAAACATAATGCATTGTGACATATTGGCTTATTTGTATACTATTTCATGTACACAAAACTTAATATAACATTAATATCGTATTCATATGAATACAATTAATTACATAATACAAAGAAACACACTGGAGTCTAATTTATGTAACCTACAATCATGTTCCAAGGTCTAGTTTGGTCAACTGACAATTGTTTTAGCTTTTGGTTGATAAATTGTGTACAAGGATAGCATGGAATGTGCACAATGGCTTCTTACTTTCTATACAATTTTAAGTTTTCTAAGCACCTAAATTTAATGAGACCCCTAAGATGCCAAATTAAGAAACAAAACATATATGTAGTGTACAGTGAACCACAAAAGTAAATTTTTGTTTGAGGTGGTTCTTTGATATGTAACATTGTTGAGAGTTGACTCTAATTAATAATGACAATAAATAATATTTTATTTTGTAAAATTGAAAAAACATGAAAAAGCTCATTTTTGTTTGCAAACCATTACTTAAAAAATTTGCTACCTGAATACAGACCCATGGACAGCTGCATCCTCTTCCTACACTCCTGATATCAATTGGAATCTTGTGAACCGATCGACAAAACGAAAACATAAAAAAAGACTGCCTCCGTGTTGGTGCTAAACTGATTTTCTGCAAAATCCTCTCGGGCTTATTTAAGACCTGCTAACGAGTTTTTATTACGCACAAATGGCTCGGAAAATGCTAGCACATTATGTATGGATATGGACGGTCGATACATATCCGTGCATCGGGTCTGAAATTTGTATCGCTTTCACCTGTTGGCTTTTTGTTCAATGGTAGTTTGCACGTGAATGATATGTGTATTTAATCGAAATAGTTTTCAAACAAAATCAATTTGATTCAGCGAGCGAAGCGAGCGTCTCAATTAGACCTTTATGGCACTTCGTTCTGATTTTTGTATGTTTTTTTGTTTGTTTTTTGTTTGTCGATAGCGGTCGAATAGAAAGCCCGATCAACTGAAATTTGGACCATCCACAAGTCTTGATGTGGATTGAAGGTGTATAGTTTTGTGACAAGGATAAACAGTGGTTTTGAAGAAAAATCAATTTTTATTAGAAGTATAAATATATTTAATCGTCTACCACAAAACATAAGGGATATTAAGGATAGCTCTAAATTTATAAGAGAATGTTGGAGAGAAAAAGCTAAGCACAAAACTAAATGAAAGAGTAACTTTTTGGGATGGAGTGTGAGGTGGTACATTTCATTTCATTTCTTTCTTTCGTTCTATCTTACATCTTATTAAACTATAACTTGGGCTACATATAAGTATACATCTTGCCCTACATTTTGTAATTAAATTGTATCTTGTTGTATGTTGTATCAGTATCAACACTAATGTAACTAGGCATATATAAAAGAATGTAACTTTGTATGTAGTTGTATTGTATTGAAATTAATATTCTATAGTTGGTGTTATGGTTGTATTTGTAATTATCCATAAACCATATTATACTGTATGTATGTCCATATACTGTATTTATGTGTTTATGTAAATGAAAATAATAGCATTTATGCTAATAAAGATACTACTACTACTACTACTACTACTACTACTACTACTACTACTACTACTACTACTACTACTACTACTACTACTACTACTACTACTACTACTACTACTACAACAAAATCGTTCAAAAAGTTACACCATAGTTACTAGAAAATATTTTTCTGAAACAAAATGGCGGCAAAATGTGAGATTGCCATATTTTTATGGTCACGAATATGTTCATGTTATGAGGATCTGATAAGTATTGGCAAAGTTACTCGAGAATATTTTTCTGAATCACAGTAACAGCAAAATGTGAGGTGGATAATTTATAGTAAATTTTTGTCCGGACACGAATATACTCAGGCGCAGACTGGCTAGGGATGCCGGGATGCGATCGCATCCCGGGCTGCCACCAGAAAGTTCCTATGATGTAAATACTTCTCTGTATATTGCTAAAAAAAATCTTAACCCCACTCTATAAGTATTATTTTGAAATATCGCGCGCCGCGTGACCGCGACTTGGTGACTAAGGGCCATGGTAGAACGATCTTACTGGGCTAGGGGAGTAAAGCTGGGCTGGGGAGTAAAGTATCGTTGGACCATGACTAAGGGCCCCCGTCGCCCAGGAAACCTTGTCAAATCCGCTCGCACGCTAGCATTTTGCGAGTGACAATATTTATTATTTAGTACTTGTCAGTCACACTAATGGCCGTATAGGCCTTCCTCGAATATCGTTTTCTTAAAATTTGAATAACGCGCCCGGTAGTGCTACCTCTGTTAATCGCGCCCTGAAATCGCATTTTAAGCCATAAAATTCAATGCAACCCCCAAAAAAAATGTTATGCCTTCGGCGTAATTACCTCCGCCGGCTGGGGCTTCGCCCCAGACCCCAGCTGCGCCACGCAACCTCTTACGGGCTCCCCCCCCCCCGAAACCCAGCATCCCAGGCCTTTTTATCCCAGTCCGCCCCTGAATAAACTTATCTAATCACAATCTGATATGTATTAGAGGCAGAAATGACATTTCTATTGCTATCAATAATTAAGTGTTAGTAACGGTAAATGACAACGAAAATTCTTAGCAACACACATTGCACAGCATTCAAAAATGTCGGGAAGTATAGAAAAAAGAAAAAAATTTGCAATGCGCATTCTTGAATTGTTGTTAATTTTTTTTTTTTTTTAGCTTTGAGAACTTTTCGCCAGAAAGTTCGTAGATATAGACACGCTCGCTTATCAACGCGTCACACAGAGCGTTTTCCTAGTTACTACATCACAAACATTAATTTCAGTAAACTGGTGCATGGCTTATAGCATTCTCGACACTAATAATATCAAAGTATGACATGTGTATGTAGTACTATTTTGTGGGGGAAATGGAATAATCCACTCATAATATTAAGGAGGGACAACACTGAAATTTCTAACTTCTAAAGTTTCCATCAGAATTAGATGTGTTTTTGTGTGTGCATTAATCAATGGCTTAGATATTAATAGCAACAACAAAAATTTGAAAAAAATAAAAAATGGTATTGTTACAAATTTTGTATTGTTGATTCAACAATGAATTAGCCGGGACATTTTCACATGAGCACCAAATACCATAATTGATATATACTAGGAAAACGCTCTGTTTGACGCGTTGATAAGCGAGCGCGTCAATATCTACGAACGTTCTGGCGAAAAGATCTCAAAGCTAATAAAAACAACAATTAACAACAATTCAAGAATGCACATTGCAAACATTTTTCTAATTCCCATAGCTATTATAATTCCCGAAACTTGTTGAATGCAGTGCCATGTGCGTTGCTAAGAATTTCCTTTGTCATGTTTTCGCCGCGGTCCGCCACCGTTACTAACAGTTATTGACAGCAATAGAAATGTAATTTCTGCCTCTAATACGTATCCGATCGCGTCTAACTTAGTATATTCGTGACCGGATGAAAATGTACTACAAGATAGCCACCTCACATTTTGCTGTTACTGTTTTTCAGAAAAATATTTTCGAGTAACTTTTGTGTAACTTTGCCAGTATTGATCAGATAGCCATTAAATGAACATATTCGTGACCGGAAAAAGCTTTAAAAAAATATGGCTATCTCACATTTTGCCGCCATTTTGTTTCAGAAAAATATTTTGCAGTAACTATGGTGTAACTTTGTAACTTTTCAAACGATTTTGCCTCAAAACTATACACCTTCAATCCACATTGAGGCTTGTGGATGGTCCAAATTTCAAGTTGATCGGACTTTCCGTTCGACCGCTATCGACGGACATAAAAACAAAAAAAAACAAAAACAAACAAACAGAATGAAGTGCCGTTAGAGTATAGTACGGTACAAAAAAAAAAAAAAAAAAAAAAAAAACAGAACGAAGTGCCATAAGAGTCTCGTGGAAACGCTCGCTTCGCTCGCTTAATATATATATATTTTGTGAAGCTTTATATAACCATTTGAGGTACACACAGATGGATTATTTTTTCAGATTTAAAATACAGGAACAAATTATTTTTTACTTATAACAATTATTTAGATTCTTCGATTTCCATTGCACATTAAGGTTTAGGATTTTTTTATTTTTATTCTAGCAAAGGTAATAATTATTCCATCCGATGGGACCTTCCTTTATTATTAAAGAATATTCACTTAAAGTTTCACTTTGATTGCTCAAATATTGTAGACACTAAAATGTCCCACCTTCTGAAAAATGTAAAAAAAAATTGTTATCCCAAGGGATAACTTTTTAGTTTAGTAAGTTGTGAAATGATCATAGTAATCGAGTTCAAACAAACTTAAAAAACAGATATCAATAATGAAATGTAAGTAGACCTATTGTGTGTTAAATCTTAGGTTTAGAACACAACATAATATTTGATTTAAAAAAAAAATGCAAAAAACGAGATTTTATTTAGAATTTCAGTGTTGTCCCTCCTTAACCAATGTCAATGTTTGATATTACACTCATCTAAAAAATAAACATGGTAACTGTATTTGATTTTTTTATTTAGTCCCCATATTACACTCAATGTTTCACTGCATGTATTTCATTTCCTCTCCCTCCTACTAAATTCTCCTTCTCTCTTACTTTATTTTGTTTAGAGGGGGGGGGGGGGGAGAGCATGACGCAATCTATTACTTATTAGCGAGGATTGCAACATTCAATATTATATATTTTTTAGCTTTTTTCAGATGACACATAAGTACATATACAGGTAATATTATACACAATTGAGAGCTATTGCCTGATGATACCTCTACGAACAACACAATATCCATACAGCTCGCATTGTTTAAGGAACAACAGCTGAATGGTTCATTACGCATTAGGAGGAATACAACACCACAGAGGTGCAAGAAAAATACCGACAGTATTAAAAGTGGGGCAGCACCTGTACGACTGTTCGGCAACAATGGGCTATGCTCAACAATGGCCATGGCCTTGCTCGCGATGGTATAAAGAAGCTAGCTCTGTCTTCTAAAACATCCGTGTAAGTGGTTACGCCCACAAATATAAGGTAACGTCTTTATTTCAGGCTAAGGAAGCTGAGCTTTGTCTTTTGGAAACATCCTTGTGGGTGGTTACGCCCACAAATACAAGGTAACGTCTTAGTTTCATGCTTTTAAAAAACATATTTTAAATTGTGTTTTTGGGCATTCACGTTTAAAACGGTTCCCGCAATAGGGAATGCTCATACGATTTTTTAATTGATTTTTAAATACGACGTCGCATAGGCCATCTAATAACAATATGTTTTTAAATTTTGAAAAAACGGATCAGTCTATAGCTTTGTTTGTTTGTCCAGTTTCAATAACACCTGGTACATAGTTGTCCCTTAAAACCGTTTTTCAGTCTTGGTGTAAATGTTCCAGTGGCAAATGTACTGCGTTTTTTTGTCCGGGTGTAAATTACCACAACCGTGATGGGAGTAAGAAATCTACACCTGCTTTTTGAGGAGTGGGTGCAGAATATCAAGAATCGCGCCAAAAACTTTGTATACAAAGACAAACCATCATGGAAGATATCGTTAGCACTAGTGCTTTGATTAATAAATATGGGACCAGGGTGTAGGCCTAGGCCTAGGCATAGTCTTACAAATAGTCGTAAAGCCCTAGAGACTTACGCCGCGTCCAGAACGATTACTAAGACTATGTTTAAGACTAACGATTTAACCAATACCTACAATTATTGTAAGTAGGCCTTCAGCCTAGGTGTAGGATTAATGAATGAAATGAATGAAGTTATTTCTCTATGAATGAAGTAATAGAACGAGAATTGGGATTAAATTCGCCATTTTCGAATACGCCTTGCAAATGTGTAAAAACCAAAGTCTACTTGATCTCCGCCTAGCGGAGGCTCGTCGAACTCCCAAGTTGGCACAATACAAGGCACATGTGTGGTAATGGTGTTTGTTTGTCCATGTGGACGGTAGGTGAACCTTGTGCCCCCATTTCCGTTTTCATTACGTACATCCGGGTGGTTATGTACCAGGATTTCTGTACCTGGTACTGGACAAACAAACGAAGCTTATGTCTCAAAATAATTGATTTAGTAACGATAAATAAAAGGGCGCGAAAAACGAGCCGCCACCGCCATGTACAGTGGATTGGACGTCATGGTTGTGTCTGTGTACGCTCACCGCCTCAGCGATTGGTCTGTTACGCCACGTCTACTGAATCATGACGTCACAGCCACATGTACGCGTTTCAGATCCCCGAGTTTAAACTTCAATAAATGCGACCACATAAAACCTATTGAAAAATGTATTTTTTACTTGGGACTTGCAAAATGCATGCATTAATATACTTTGTGTATCATATACTATTAAATTAAGTGCTTGGTTTAACAAAAAAATCGTGTAAGCATTCCCTATTGCGCTTTATATTGTTTTGTTTGACATAACGGTTGATTACGAATAATTTATGATGTGCAGCATATTTTAAATTTATCTATTTGAATGTGTGATTTAATTAGACCATTTCAGGTTGTGAATTGTTATAGCTGCTATGGATTCGATTAGATCGAGATATTAGAAAATATTGTGCATTATTGATGACTATTATATTCGGGTTACCTATCGAGAGAATGTGATATATGAAGATGAAAAGCCGCCATATGATATCCATGTCCAAGCCGGGATTCGAACCCGGAATGCACGAATCGCGCTGTTTCCCATATAGACTGAATCGGCTCTCATCGGCTCGGTATTCAAATCATCATGTTGTTCATATATTTGTGTTGTTAAGCGAGCGAAACGAGCGTCTCCATTAAACTTTTATGGCATTCGTTCTTTTTTGTTTTTTGATGTCTGTTGATAGCGGTCGAACGGAAAGTGATCAATTTGAAATTTGGACCATCCACAAGCCTCGATGTGGATTGAACGTGTATAGTTTTGCGGCAAAATCGTTTGAAAAGTTACAAAGTTACACAATAGTTACTGTAAAATATTTTTCTAAAACAAAATGGCGGCAAAATATGAGATAGCCACATTTTTACAAAGATTTTTCCGAACACGAGTATGTTCATTTTATGGCGATCTGATAAGTATTGGCAAAGTTACATAAAAGTTACTCGAAAATATTTGTCTAAACACAGTAACGGCAAAATGTGAGTAAATTTTTGTCCGGTCACGAATATACTAATTTTAACGCGATAGAAGCAGAAATTACATTTCTATTGCTGTCAATAAGTTTTCGTAAGTGGCGGACCATGTTGAACGAAATGACAACGAAAATTCTTAGCAACGCACATTGCACAGCATTCAACATGTCGGGAACTATAATAGCTATGGAAATTAGAAACATTTTTGCAATGCGCATTCTTGAATATAGTTAATTATTCTTTTTATTAGCTTTAAAAACTTTTCGACAGAAAATTCTTAGATATGGACACGCTCGCTTATCAACGCACCACACAGCGTTTTTCTAGAATATTTATTAAGAGTGCTCGGCTGTTATCTCATCTTAAACACATGGAACATGGGTCTCACTATAAAAGCCGCACGAAATTTACGTTTTTAATTGATATCTTGAGAACGCTTCACAATATTTAATAATGTATTAATTGACGTCGGAATTATTTGTGGTTTCGTAAAAACTAAACAACTGGGCCGGGATTCACAAGAGGTGGTACTAAGTTTTTTTTTGTCTTAACTCTAAGACCGGCTTACTTTGAATCGCTTGTGAATCCAGTCCCATGCCTGAGAACGAATTGTAAAACATATTATTGGATTGCTCACTGTGTCTTTGTTCCGACCGGAATGAGTAACTTCTTCATGTGACCTGGGCCTGTGTTCACAGGAGGTTGAAAGTTAGGCCGATCTTAGAGGTAAGATTTAGACCCAAAAAATACTTAGGACCACCTTGTGAATCCGGGCCATGGATTCTAAACATTTCAAATATTTGTATCGTTGCCGGGCATTATTAACTATAACTGTAAATTAATTTAGATTTTAAAAATACGTAATGATTAAATTTTAAAAAGTTATTGTTTTTTTTATTTTTGTTTGTAGTTCTTACGAAAGCACAATGCGCGCAGTTATCACTTTTTCAATAATGTGAATTGTTCTCGCACGGTTTTCATAGCGAGATTACCCTTGCTTTACTATACTTAAATAATCTTCTAGTTCAAACTACAAGCACGAATAGACTGTTAGTTTGTCACTAAATCACACACTACCTTGTAATTGTTGTTTTACTCCTTTTTTTACCTTCAAGAGTTTGCACGCGCTTTCCTTGCCCGTGTACCAAGCATACACACAGGCCATGAAGCTGGTGCTGCTGGTGGTTTGCTGCAGTGTGGTAAATCTAGCCGCGGTTCAGCCTTCTGGTAAGTAAATGAGAGCTCTATAACTTGCAGGGAGAGAGCTTTGTTGTCGGGGTTATCACAGGTCAGAGGTCATGACTCGTCACACACAAGTTTGGAGGTTCTTTGTTCGATTGAGATGGTCAGTGTTAGCACACGAGGCTCCAGTTCGGGAGGTAACCAGTTTGATACCCGCTACTGGCAATAATAACTGGAGGTTTACCTACAAGCCGAATGACGCGATAAAGTTAGAGGATATATTTTCATATTTGATAATCCATTCACATGTTTTTTTATTAAACAAATACTTCAAAGGACTGCAGTGGCGTATCCAGGAACTCACAAGTTTGGGGGGGGGGGGAGGGGGGTGAACATCGCAACTGGTGGGGTCTGGGTGGTGAGAGCTCCAGCGGCGGCAGAATCTGGTTGCCAAAAGACAATTTTTTTCTTCATATTTTACGCTGTGAACGCTATAGTCCAGTGGTACTCAAACTTTTTTCCTGGAGGGCCACTTTTCCAAAAATCCAAGTAAAGCTGGGCCGCACTAATACAAGTATGCAGTGGCGTAACTAGGAATTATTTCGGTGGGGAGGGGGGTTAACAGGGAAAAGTGAAGTAGCAAAGGATCTGGGAGCAAAGCCCCAGCCGCCGGAGGCCTTTTCGCCGAAGGCGCAAAATTTGTTCGACTAGGCTATTATAGATATTTTGTGCTTTTTCGAGTCAAAGCGTAAAACTCGAAGCATTACCCATTAGTTTTCATTACGTTACAGGTAACAAATACCAAGTAAAGTTTAGCTGGTTGGCGATATATCATAATTCATCACGAATACAATATTATTTTCATATCCAGCAAACAAGTAGTCAGTTAGGGACCCATCCGTCGCAAATTTAAAAATTACGTGTTTTTTGTTTTGTTTTGCTAATTCAATCGTCTATGTCTCCTGAACTCAATGATACCATTTGTTTGGCCATAGAGTGATAGCTGAACTCACAGTTATCTTTTAAAGACACGTATGCGTAAACATAACCTCATTATCTGGTCTTTTTCAGCGCAAATGGCTGCAGCTAAAAGCATTACGTGCATTACGTGCCATTGTGTGCCCCCCCCCCCCCCCTCAACATATTGCCATACTGCAATGAAGAAGTAGTGCTTAAGTTTACATATATGCCCATTCCCCAAAGCTCTCAGGCTGTTTGACATTTAAAAAAAAAAAAAGTTTTAATTTTTTTTTTTTTTTTTAAATTTCGAAATATTAAAATATTTTAAATATTCTATGATTTTCATATAAACTTTACTTTTATCTTGATGTGTTTAAAATTTTAACTGGTTTGGTTGCACCAGTTAAGAAGAGGAGCTGCGATATGATGGTGGCCCCTAAAACAGATGAAAAATCTATGTCCCACTTCAAACTGGATTATCTCAGAACATTTTTGTTTTGTGCTACGGTACATTTATCTAGAGAATGACCAAACAGAATTTCATGATTTTTTTTGGAGCATGTAAATACAACTGTTTTACAGAAACGCAGCACAGGAAATTGTGATAAACGTTTTCAAAGTATTTTTTATATTGTCGTTTGTATTAGGAAATGTCAATATTTTGATCAAAATTACTGCCAATTGTAAAAAAATTGCAATTTTTAAACCAAACTAAAATATATTTTTTTTTTCCGCTGCGATTTGTTAGAATAGATGTGTCTAAAAGATTTGTAAATATCAGCCTCCCTAGGCTAGCCATTCCTTCAGAAAAGGTACCGAAAGTTGGCTAATTTAACATTGCTGGTATAGGGACGGATGGGTCCCCTTAAAACGCAAAAGCTCTGAGCCGCAAAATTGTTCAGGAGGGCCGCAGTTTGAGTACCGCTGCAGTCGATCAGACATAGCTTACAATCATGAGTTTTATTTCTTAATCATTTGATGCTACTGGAAAGCAAAGCCATATCATAAAATTGTAATTTATAAATAGAAAATGGTATTTTCCTCCCTTCTTCAAAACTTCTCCTTCTCTCTCTCACACTAGTTTTATTTAGAGCATAGAGGGAGGGGGGGGGGGGGGGGGTGGGCGGCGACACATTGCAAGTCTATTCCCTTGGATGCCTCTCTGTGAAAGGGTGTTGGTGAACATTTGATGTTGTTGCTACATTTGAAAGCGGATCCTGTGAATTGGTGTCGGAAGGGTCAGGGTAGACATTATAGAGACGACGTGTCTAATACGTGTACGTCTTCCCTTCCCCAAATAGTTGATGGAACAAAATGCATTATAAATACTTTTTTATTTATTTTTAAGCAAGCGAAGCGAGCGTCTCCACTTGACTCTTATGGCACTTCGTTCTGTTTTTTTTTTTTTTTTTTTTTTTTTTGGTTTTTTATGTTTGTCGATAGCGGTCGAACGGAAAGTCCGATCAACTTGAAATTTGGACCATCCACAAGCCTTGATGTGGATTGAAAGTTCATAGTTTTGAGGCAAAATCGTTTGAAAATTTACAAAGTTACACCATAGTTACTGCAAAAAAAATTCTGAAACAAAATGGCGGCAAAATGTGAGATAGCCATATTTTTTTAAAGCTTTTTCCGGTTACGAAAAGGTCCTTTTTCCGGCGATTTGATAAATATTGGCAAAGTTACACAAAAGTTACTCGAAAATATATTTCTGAAACACAGTAACAGCAAAATGTGAGGTGGCTATCTTATAGTAAATTTTTGTCCGGTCACGAATATACTAATGCAAACGCAATCTGATACGTATTAGAGGCAGAAATTACATTTTAAATGCTGTCAACAACTGTTAGTAACGGTGGCGGACCGCGGCGAAAACATGACAGTGAAAATTCTTAGCAACGCACATTGCACTGCATCTGATAAAGTCGGGAAGTATAATAGCTATGGAAATTTGAAAAAAATTTGCAATGCGCATTCTTGAATATTGTTGTTCATTGTTGTTTGTATTAGACTAGCACTGAAATCTTTTCGCCAGAAAGTTCGTAGATATTGACGCGCTCGCTTATCAACGCGTCAAACAGAGCGTTTTCCTAGTATGTATATCCAATCGAGATATAAAACTGATTCACAAAGGAGGTGGGTTGATTTGAGGAGGACTGATTCATCAAGCATTTTACCTGTAAATATTTAAAAAAATATCATACAAATTGTAATGCTTTATAGAAACCCTTAAATAAAAAAAAAAAAAAGGACAATTATTTTACTTGTGAGAAATGTTTTCAAAACTTCGCGGGCAAAGTACAAATGCCGCCCGTATATAGGGTACGTTCCGAAACTAGCTGAATATGCCATTTCCGTGCTGAGGCCGTTCCATAACCTCCTGAATATCATAGGCTGGGCGTTCCGTAACTTCCTGCGCCATCATATTCAGCATCATGAAAACGCCAGCCGGTTCGAGCGAGGGCATCTGCCAGCATTCACAAATCATGGCGGCGGTTTCAAAATCCTATAATTCAAAAGCTCGTCAGACCTCGTCGTTGCCTGGGCCCAGGCAACGACCTGCTATTTAAGCTGTTCCGTTTCGGGTTCCCGGATCACATGGTTCACATGCTCAGATCCTTTTTATCACACCTTACCTTTGTATCTACCTGGCTAGGCTCTTGTTGTGCCTACAAACCCATCAAGGCAGGTGTGCCTCAAGGGTCGGTACTGAGCCCCACCCTTTTTAATATCTTCACATCAGACATGCCACCCATACCCCCAGGCGTCGAGATTCACCTGTTCGCCGACAACGATGCGGTGGCGGCCTCTTCCTCGTCGGCTGCACTCGCCGTTCACAAACTACAGTCGGGCTTGGACGTTGTTCATCCTTGGTACGAGAAGTGGCGCCTCTCATTGAACGCTGACAAAACTTCTGCAATTCTCTTCTCCACGGGACGAGGTGATCCACGCCCTCACCTAACCATTTCTGGCAGACATATCGCTTGGTCATCTACAAATCGCTATCTGGGGGTGGGGGCTGTGGTGGACAAGCGCCTTACATGGGGACCCCACATTGCCCACGTCCTGGGGAGAGCCCGCCGGAAGCGCTTTGCCCTTCACTCTCTCCTGCGATCAGAGTCTATCTCGGCCGAAGATTGCCTGCGTATCTACACGACGATAATACGCCCCACCCTTCTGTTATACGCTTCTCCCATATGGGGGGGTGCGGCCAAAACCCACACGCTGAAACTGCAGCGTTTTCAAAACATGGCTCTCCGGACTATACTCCGGCTTGCGAAGTTCACCAGAGTGGCCACCCTCCACACAGCCCTTGGAACGCCTCTCGTATCTGACCTTATCGCATCTCGAGCCAGACGCTTCTACAGTGCCCTGGTAACTCACCCTCATCTCACAGTCCATCAACAACTTCTATTTACGCCAAAACCCCTTGACAGGTTTCAACGCCCAATCTCCAGCACGGGCACACCTATGGCTCGCCCCGTGAGAATACTTAAGCGAACACCCGTCCATCCAAGAAGGGTGCCTAAGCGACCTAAGTGACCATCTGCTCGTCTCTTGAGGGCTTTCAAGGGTCTCTCAAATCGTCTTCCGCTAACAGCAAAGAAGAGGCGGGTGCCGTGATCCGTCACATGCAGTCTATAGTAAGGGCCCTGGATAGTTCAGCCCTAGACTGCGACGGCCCCCCTCGCTTCTACTGAGCACTAATTCAGTTTTCTTCTCGTTTTCGCACTGACTCCGTTGTAGCAGGCTCTACCCCCATTCATCCCCACACTAATTCTTATTATCATCCCAGCCCTCAGACTTATGCGTTTTTAATTCTGTACTCCTTCGTCATCATCTGCTCTAGAGGGCCCAGCCCGGGAGAGCGTTCCAGCCAAGTTCAATGTTGAACTATTGCATCTAGTAAGTAAGTATAAGTAAGTAAGTAAGTAAGTAAGTAAGTAAGTAAGTAAGAAAACAACAATTACAACAATAGAAGAATGCGTATTGCAAACATTTTTCTAATTTCCTTAGCTATTATACTTCCCGACATTTTTTATTGCGTGCAATGTGCGTTATTTTTCGTTGTCATTTCGTCTAGTAACTTTTATGTACCATTGCCAATACATCAGATCGCCATAAAATGAACATATTCGTGACCGGACAAAACTTTAATAAAATATGGCTTTCTCATATTTTGCCGCCACTTTGCTTCAGAGAAATAATTTTCATTAACTTTAGTGTAACTTTGTAACTGTTCGAACGATTTTGCAAAAAAAACTAATGGCATTCAATCGACAGCGAGCTTATAGATGGTCCAAATTTCTTCCAATTTCGTCCAAACTTGCTCGGACTTACCGTTGCGAGACATAAAAACAAAAAACAAACAAACAAACAGAACGAGTACACCATGAGAGTAAAATGAAGACGCTCGCTACGCTCGCTTAATGAGTCGCGCAGAGCCCCCGTATTCTGCGCTACGCCACTGGATAGAATAGTGTCTGAAGTAACTCATTGTGTAATTTGCTACTTTTCCAGACGGGAAACTGTTTGGTCCCAGTACGGCCGCGCCGGGGACCTTTACAACTGTAGACGGCCCCGTTTCAGAGAACGGAGACTTGACAACACTGTCGCTCGACGAGATAAAAGCAAGTCCTTCCTCATTGGCCGATATAGTGACGCAGGCGCCGACCGATGTACACCCATGTCTACGCAAGTGCGAAGTTGGTGCTCCGCCACTGGAATGTTTTTATCAATTTGAGGTACAGAGGCGGACTGGGGGGGGTAAGGGCCCCGTACGGAAAACAATTTTAGGGGCCCCGTTTGTGTAGAACGCATATAAACACGTTTAAAAATTGATAAATGATGATAGTTATGTGGAACAACGTTGAACTGTGAACACCACTTTAAAAAAACGAAATTGAAGATAAACTTTCCCAACACTGGCACTTTTATATTGTATATTTTAAACTATATTGTTTCTCAACCCTCTACAAAATTAATGCAATTTGTACTCGCAACGAGGACGAGCGAGCAGGATAGCTGGGGCGAAACCCTTGCCGCCGGAGGCAACTTCGCCGAAGGCGAAACAATTTTCGGTCCTGCATGATGCTTAGTGGCCTTAAACACGTTTTGAGGCGATATCCTATCATGGAAAACAATGAGACTAAAGTCAATAATGCATTTATAATTCCTTACTTAGCATAGAAGTTCGACTTCGATCCTGTCATTTGAGAAAGACTTATGGCTAGTGCAGCGCGGGATCGGATTTCAGTAGGCGCCGATAGATATATTTTTGCCAAAATGTTCGCTTTTGAAAATTTTGAACACATAAACACGCGATCAGCCCAATTTGTCATTTTTCCAAAGTTTACTCGCAAACTATCAAAAGTCACTCTCAAGTGGCGAGCTAGCGAGCAGTAATTTGGAGGATTGTTGTTTCCTATTAATTTGTTTAGAACGCATATTCACATGTGTAAAAATCGATAAGTGATGTTAGGTATGTGACACAACATATTGAACTGTGAACACCACTGTTCAAAAGTAAATTTAAGAAATATTTCCCCAACACTGGCAGTTGGATATTTAAAACTATATTGTTTCCTATAAATTTGTTTAGAATGTTTATAAACACGTTTAAAAATTGATACACGACGATAAATATGTAAAACACATATTGGACTGTGAACCACTTTGAAAATTAAATTAAAGACATAACTTTCCCAACAATGGCATGTTATATATTTTAAAATAAACTAGACGAGGAAAGCGGAAATCTTTGTAGCACTTGTAGATGGTATATTTGATACGTTATATCCCTTTCTATACACTGACATGAGATGACATATTATGCTCTTCTTATACTATTTGGTTCCATAATCTATATAGCGTAAGATATTTATTTTCAGGGGGTTGGGTGGTACGGGTACGTACGGGTTTCCGTAGTTCCGTACCTGCCAGTCCGCCCCTGGAATTATACCGATTGGTTGCATTTAATTGCACTTTGAATTTTTCTGAAAGGACGATAACATAAAATTGTTAAACCTGCCCTGTAGACAATTCCGCGCACTCAGTTCGATTCAAAACGCAAGTAACAAACTGTCACACGTACTTTTTTAAGAATACACCCCTTCTTTAATTTTCACGGTTCCATATGACAAATGAGAAAACTTTAAAGCAATACATTCCTTGCAAGAACCCACAATTTTTATCTGTAAAAATTGTTACGAAGTAAACCGAATTGGTCAACTCCTAGAGAATTTATTGCTCTTTCTTACGAATTTATCTTTGTTACAATAACCTAAATATTTCCGTTTTTCAAAGACCACCACATTACAAAAGTTAAATAAGAACATCTGAAAAAAGAAATATATATTGGAACAAAGAACAATCCATAAAAAAGTTCACATAATTCTCTATATTGGATGACATGTTTTTGTTAGCTTCTTGACCAGCAACTTGAACATGTAGGCCTACGCATCGGGGCTCCCGGAGGGTAGGTGACACTGTACAACATGGCCCCCGCTGTGCATGTTGCAGGTCGAAGACTACTTTGCTATGAGCAAAGCTTGCTACGACTGTCCTTCTAACTCAACCGACTGCGAGAGACCAGACTGTATCCCTACTGACGGAGCGCAGAGGTCACTGATCGTGGTCAACAGACAGCTGCCCGGACCCACTATAAATGTGAGTGGTGCAACCTACATAATGACAATATGTTTGATCACAAATCATACTTTTCTTTGAAGAGGAACCGCGGTAGCGTGCTAGTTTCACTTACATAGCGATAGCATGACACACATTTCGTAGCTTTAGCGAGAAAAGTACCTTTAAATTTTCCCGCGCCGCGCGAAATTGACCGGAACCGGAACCTCATATCTTTTACCACCTTCGGTCTCCGTTTTTTTTGGAGCAAGAATTATTTTTGAATGTGTTCGCGCTCCTCATCCTCTCGACCCAGTGTAGTCGGCCAGTGTAGTCGAACAGTGTAGTCGGCCAGTGCAGTTGGCCAATGTAAACGGCCAGTGTAGTCGGCCAGTGTAGTCGGCCAGTGTAGACGGCCAGTGTAGTCGGCTAGTGTAGTCGGCCAGTGTAGTCGGCTTGTGTAGTCGGCAGTGTAGACGGCCAACGTGTAGACGGCCAGTGTAGTCGGCCAGTGTAGACGGCCAGTGAAGACGGCCAGTGTAGACGGCCAGTGTAGTCGGCCAGTGTAGACGGCCAGTGTAGACGGCCAGTGTAGACGGCCAGTGAAGTCTGCCAGTGTAGACGGCCAGTGTAGACGGCCAGTGTAGACGGCCAGTGTAGTCGGCCAGTGTAGTCGGCCAGTGTAGACGGCCAGTGTAGACGGCCAGTGTAGTCGGCCAGTGTAGACGGCCAGTGTAGTCGGCCAGTGTAGTCGGCCAGTGTAGTCGGCCAGTGTAGACGGCCAGTGTAGACGGCCAGAGTAGAAGGCCAGTGTAGACGGCCAGTGTAGACGGCCAGTGTAGTCGGACAGTGTAGACGGCCAGTGTAGACGGCCAGTGTAGACGGCCAGTGTAGACGGCCAGTGTAGTCGGCCAGTGTAGACGGCCAGTGTAGACGGCCAGTGTAGACGGCCAGTGTAGACGGCCAGTGTAGACGGCCAGTGTAGACTGCCAGTGTAGACGGCCAATGTAGACGGCCAGTGTAGACGGCCAGTGTAGACGGCCAGTGTAGACGGCCAGTGTAGACGGCCAGTGTAGACGGCCAGTGTAGACGGCCAGTGTAGACGGCCAGTGTAGACGGCCAATGTAGACGGCCAGTGTAGACGGCCAGTGTAGACGGCCAGTGTAGACGGCCAGTGTAGACGGCCAATGTAGACGGCCAATGTAGACGGCCAGTGTAGACGGCCAGTGTAGACGGCCAGTGTAGACTGCCAGTGTAGACGGCCAGTGTAGACGGCCAGTGTAGACGGCCAGTGTAGACGGCCAGTGTAGACGGCCAATGTAGACTGCCAGTGTAGACGGCCAGTGTAGACAACCAATGTAGACGGCCAGTGTAGACGGCCAGTGTAGACTGCCAGTGTAGACGGCCAGTGTAGACGGCCAATGTAGACGGCCAGTGTAGACGGCCAGTGTAGACGGCCAATGTAGACGGCCAGTGTAGACGGCCAGTGTAGACTGCCAGTGTAGACGGCCAGTGTAGACGGCCAATGTAGACGGCCAGTGTAGACGGCCAGTGTAGACTGCCAGTGTAGACGGCCAGTGTAGACGGCCAGTGTAGACTGCCAGTGTAGACGGCCAGTGTAGACGGCCAGTGTAGACGGCCAGTGTAGACTGCCAGTGTAGACGGCCAGTGTAGACGGCCAATGTAGACGGCCAGTGTAGACGGCCAGTGTAGACGGCCAATGTAGACGGCCAGTGTAGACGGCCAGTGTAGACTGCCAGTGTAGACGGCCAGTGTAGACGGCCAATGTAGACGGCCAGTGTAGACGGCCAGTGTAGACGGCCAGTGTAGACTGCCAGTGTAGACGGCCAGTGTAGACGGCCAGTGTAGACGGCCAGTGTAGACGGCCAATGTAGACGGCCAGTGTAGACGGCCAGTGTAGACGGCCAGTGTAGACGGCCAGTGTAGACGGCCAATGTAGACGGCCAATGTAGACGGCCAGTGTAGACGGCCAGTGTAGACGGCCAGTGTAGACTGCCAGTGTAGACGGCCAGTGTAGACGGCCAGTGTAGACGGCCAGTGTAGACGGCCAATGTAGACTGCCAGTGTAGACGGCCAGTGTAGACGGCCAATGTAGACGGCCAGTGTAGACGGCCAGTGTAGACGGCCAGTGTAGACGGCCAACGTGTAGACGGTCAGTGTAGACGGCCAGTGTAGACGGCCAGTGTAGACGGCCAGTGTAGACGGCCAGTGTAGACAGCCAGTGTAGACGGCCAGTGTAGACGGCCAGTGTAGACGGCCAGTGTAGACGGCCAGTGTAGACGGCCAGTGTAGACGGCCAGTGTAGACGGCCAGTGTAGACTGCCAGTGTAGACGGCCAGTGTAGACGGCCAATGTAGACGGCCAGTGTAGACGGCCAGTGTAGACGGCCAGTGTAGACGGCCAGTGTAGACGGCCAATGTAGACGGCCAATGTAGACGGCCAGTGTAGACTGCCAGTGTAGACGGCCAGTGTAGACGGCCAGTGTAGACTGCCAGTGTAGACGGCCAGTGTAGACGGCCAATGTAGACGGCCAGTGTAGACGGCCAGTGTAGACTGCCAGTGTAGACGGCCAGTGTAGACTGCCAGTGTAGACGGCCAGTGTAGACGGCCAGTGTAGACGCGGAAAAAACGTAATGTTGTCGCACTAGATCGTAATACTATAACTCTACAGGTGTCAATTTACGTGCAATCATTCTATCAACTAGCCATGTAGTGCAAGGGATCACGTCAACACCACTATTTTTGACAGTGTATATTTTGCGTTGCTATAATTAGTATTTTGAATTGGTATAAAAAAGCGGGCTACTTTCATATGCAAGTAGGCCTATGGGTCTTGACGCAAACCTGAACCAGGCTACTCAGATTGCAACCTTGCTTGGTTGCCATGGTGGGTATAGGATCCGGATCAGGATTGCGTTAACACTCAATGACAAGCTATGCCGAGCTTGCTACCGACTGCCTAATCGTAATCGTATCGCAGGTGTGTCACGGTGATAGCGTCATCGTCGACGTCACCAATCTCCTCGTGGAGCAGAGCGTCACCATTCACTGGCACGGGATCCACCAAGTAGGTACGCCCTACATGGACGGCGTACCTTTGGTGACGCAGTGTCCTTTGGACCCCCAGTCTTCATTTCGGTGGGTTAATTGTTCATGCATGCCATGGTGTTCGGTCATGGTGTATCCTCATCAATTTAACATCTAAAACCTTATATGCTGAAAAAAGGTATCTCCAATTATAAATAACACGTCTAACTTGGACCCATAATGTTGATCGTTATTTTTACTAGGAAAACGCTCTGTGTGACGCGTTGATAAGCGTCCATATCCATAAGCGTCCATATCTACGAACTCTCTGGCGAAAAGTTCTCAAAGCTAAGAAAAAACAACATAACAATTCAAGAATGCGTATTGCAAAATTGTTTCTAATTTTCATTGTTTGACATTGTTGAATGCTTTGCAATGTGTGTTGCGAATATTTGTCGTTTGTTTGTTGTTTATTAAGCGAGCGTCTCCATTAGACCTTTACGGCACATCGTTTGGTTTGTTTTTTGTTTTTATGGCTGTCGGTAGTGGTCGAACGGAAAGTCCGATCAACTTGAAATTTGGACCTTCCAAAGCCTCAATGTGGATTGAAGGTGTATAGTTGGTGGCAAAATCGTTCGAAAAGTTACAAAGTTACACCATAAATAACTGTATACATAGTATAGAGTTCTGAAACAAAATGGCGGCAAAATGTGAGATATAGCCATATTTTTATAATGATTTTTTCAGTCACGAATATGTTCATTTTATGGCGATCCGATAAGTATTGGCAAAGTTACACAAAAGTTACTCGAAAATAAACACAGTAACAGCAAAATGTGAGGTGGCTATTACAGTACATTTTTGTCCGGTTGCGAATATACTAATTTAAACGCGATCTGATTCGTATTAGAGGCAGAAATTACATTTCTGTTGAAGTCAATAAGTGTTAGTAACGGTGGCGAACCTTGTTGAAAACACTATACGAAATTACAACGAAAATTCTAAGCAACACACATTGCACTGCATTCAACAATGTCGGAAAGTATAATAGCTATGGAAATCATAAAAGACTTAACAAATACAGACAAACAACTACTAGCTATAAAAACTTATCTGATAGAAAACTGCTTCTACAATATAAATGAATATATCAACAATGAAAAGGATGACATGTTTACCTATGCTTGCTTATAAGTATATGTAGGATAACAAATATGATACTGTCCACCAATCTAACCACTAAATTGTAAATAATTGTAAATATTTGTGTATGTGTATGTACATATAAATTATAGTAGATTTTTCTGAGTAGGTAATACAATACCTATGTAATAAGCTGTATATAGATGTAGTTATAGTACTAAATGACAACTCCAATGTTACACTGTAACCAAAAAGGATGCTAATAAAACTGAACTGAACTGAACTGAACTGAATTAGAAATGTGTTTGCAATGCGCATTCTTGTATTGTTGATAATTGTATTGTTGATAATTGTTGTTTTTATTAGCTTTGAAAACTTTTCGCCATAGTGTTCATATGGACACGCGTCAAACGGAGTGTTTTCTTAGTTTTAAACATTTGTACACCTACAAACAACAAGTATTTTCCGTTACAGATATCAATTCACAGCCGATCCTGTTGGCACTCACTTCTGGCACTCTCACCTGGGAGTCCAACGCGCAGATGGTATATTCGGAGCTCTCATTGTGCGCATCCCTATTGCGCAAGACCCCAACTCTCTCGCGTTCGACGAGGATCTTCCTTCTCACACAATCCAGGTCAGGGTGACACGACAGCACATATCGACGTATTCGTTGATATAACCAATAATATTGTTTTCCACATGTTGGTAGGCTACACAGAGACGTGTACTCTGATGGCGATCAGGCATTGGGTTTGAATTGAACCTATATTTCAAACCCAATGGATCAGGTTTCAGTGGTTCTCTACGCAAGAAGACTAAACAAGGTCCGTTAATCTCCTAGCGGAGGATCGGTAAACTAGTCTTGGAGTAACTAACGAGCCTCTGCCAGGGATATGACCTTGGGTAAATTTACCAAATAGGAAAGTTATTTGTAGCAATTAAACTATTCGGAAGATTTCAAGAGTGTCGATTGGTTGTTGTCATGGAGACAACAAGCTATTCGACGAATAAGTATAGTTATTGGGACATTGTAAGACTGGACCTAAGTGTTGTTTAATGTATTAAACCTTCTTTCAATTGTAAACCTCCCTAAATACCATATGATTATTTGTGCGTGGTTTGATTTGGGCTAGGTTCTGGACTGGGACCATGTGAGCAGTAGCGAAAAGTTTTTGAAGCATTACCACGCGGGGGGAGATAACAAACCATTGACATTGCTTGTCAACGGTCGAGGTTTGAACTACGAGGCTACCCCGACGTTGCCACATGTTCCTCTCGCTACGTTCAACATGCAACAGGTGTGTATATGGGAGACTATAATGAAAATATATAATCAGGGAATGTTGTTGGAATTAATTGTAATAATAATTTGTGTATGTTGCTTGCGTGTGTACAGTGTATGCGTTTTATATGTACATGTAGCCATGTGTTCATATGTCTGTTATACGCCATGCGACCAAAGTTAAAACATTTTCAACTTTCGTCGCGGCATCGCATGTCAATTCTTCACTGTGATTGGTCAAATATAATATTTGCGTACAGCGTATACAAAAACGTGGCTTGTCTACATGTGTGATGTGCATGCTTACATCCCCTCATACACAGCATGTTGTGCCACTACTGTAAAATGAACCATTGTTTATTGTGACCCAGGGTGTCCGCTATCGCTTCCGACTGATCAATGCTGGTTTCCTCAACTGTCCGATACAACTCTCAGTGGATAACCATAACATCACAATCATTGGCAGCGACAGCAGCTTTCTACAGCCGACAGAAGGTATGTTGTCATTTACATATCTTACCCCCAATTGTCAAACAGTGGCTTAAAAGTATGTCAAACGACATGCCCGAGATTTAGCTTAAAAACTGACCATTTCGAATCAAAAATAGTAATTTTTCGAGCTTATCATTTTTATATTTAACACTTTTAAGGGGTGGATTGTCCAAACAGCATTGGCCATCAATTTATCATAATCCATAATTGTTGGCTGTAGCCGCTCGATGGATAGCAAAGTCTTTGTGGCAGGTGTTTGAGGTCTACTTGATCTCTGCCTAGCGGAGGATCGTCGAACTCCCAACTTGCGAGTTCGACGAGCCTCCGCTAGGCGGAGATCAAGCAGACCTTGGCAGTAGCGTTAAAACAAACAAAAGGGACTGTGATGACAAAGGTCGGAGTCGGACCATGGTCGGACCTCCTTGGGTCGGACAATCGGTTGCTAGGCAGTTTCATTATTGTGTCTTTCTTTCTTTGATTGGTACACATTCAATGTCTGTCTGAAACAAAACACTGTAGAGCGACTATTTTTTTATTCGGAATTAACGTAATGTGATGGTTGCACTTGTGTACGTCATGGAGGCCCAACAACGTTGGTTATGACGTGACATGAATGAGAAACTGTGTTTCTAGCCGAGTCCCTTGTGAGTTACGCAGGGGAGAGATTCGACTTTGTCATCTCTGCAAGTCAGCCAGTCGACAATTACTGGCTGAGACTTCGAGGCCTCATGGATTGTGACGATAGTTTCAAGTCTGCTCACCAGGTGGCAGTGCTTCACTATGATGGCGCGTCAGACAAAGACCCTTCCGGTGACGTCTCATACAAGGCCGCCAACAGGCAGGGACTGGTTTGTACACTTGTTGATTTTATGAACCATTATCAGAATCATTATCAGTATCATTATTTGACAGTGGCAAAATAAAATCATCCTAGTCCATGATGATGGTAATTAGGGATGCTGTGCAATCTAAGAATTAAAATTGATATTTGCAAGCTAAAAGAAAAAGTGCCATGATTAATCCTGGTGTTATTAAATCTACGATTAACCTATTTTAAATGAAAATTCTAAAAAAAATGCCGTTTTTTCCACGACTGCCAAAATGCTTGTTCTCTAATTTGACTGAGTGTCAATGTGGAGCAGGTTTAGTTTGTTCGAGAAAAAGCGTTGATAAATTATCTGATGTGAAACCACTGTCTGGATTCAACAAACCATAAAAACAAGATTTTGCTGGCATTTGATTGGAGAAATTCCCACAGGAACTTAATGAAAACACCTTTGTTTAAGTTAGTTTAAATACACGAATTGACACCAATGTCTTGTCTTTGCGTTGACAGCAAGTAAACGCAGTTAACGTGGGATTGGATGACGACGGCTCGCTCGTTATACCGCAGCTCAACTCTGCGATGGAGGATGACGTCAGACTCAAACTGGAAGCAGACTTGACGTTCTATGTCTCCTACGACTTTTATCAGTTGGATAATCCCCTATTCCACAAACATTCCTTGTACGGCTATCACGAAGGTGAGGAACGAGTTTAGCAAGTCGAATTACTAGGTTAAAATTTAATTGTTTCAAACTATTCACCACTCTTAAAATAATTTGATTGATTGTTTTTTGGGGAACTTCAGGTATTCATGCCAACTATTCAATTAATTGAAAGATTGAACTAAGTATTATTCTAACAAATATTTTTTGGTAATATCCATGTTGAATTTTTCTGCGACTATACGAATGATAGGCCTAGTATGTACTGTGAAAATTTTTATCAGTTGCCTTGCACAGATTTTATAAAAAGAAACTATTCTGTGACTTATACGAGTGATCAAACTGGTTCTATTTCTCGTTGCTCTAGTACTTCGCGACAACGAGCGTATTCCGACCCCTCAGCTAAACCACATTTCAATGAAAATGCCTCCGTCGCCACTTTTGTCCCAGTTGGCGGACTTGGATCCCAACCTGTTCTGTAACGGTAGCTCAGTAAGTCCAGATTGCTCGTTCCAATACTGCGAGTGTGTTCATCTTCTTCGAGTTCCACTTGGGGCAGTGGTCGAGCTTGTCATCATTGACGAAGGTGAGACTTGATGTAGTCTACAAACTATAGAGCCTCTCTTATCTGGAGTAATTGGGACTAGTGATGACCTGGATTAGGAAAAAACCCAGATTAGTAGGCTCATCACTTTTGTATCACTTTATTATATTTAGAGGATGAGCTCGAACATCATTAGTGTTACTTTAAGGGTAGGAGGGTGAGAAGGAATTATTTTAAATGGAGTGGTGAGGCGTGCCTACTGTCTGCGCCATTTAAGATACCCACAAACATCAAATTTCACTAAAAACAAAAAACAAAGGTCAGCCTGGATTATCCATATCTTAAACTTCATATTACATGTATCTTGACCTGCTTTACCTCTCACCGTTTGTAATCCGTTGCTGAAAGGGGGGCCCCCTACATCGAGCCTCTATAGGCTCATTGGGGGCTTGATCAATAATTGTAAATTGTAAATGTTAAACATTCAATAAAGAACAATACAATACAATCCAGAATACCAATGTAGCAAAGCCCGGATTAGAGAGACTACTGTATAGGGTGTAAAATGATTCATGTTTGGCGCATTGTAGCACAACTGTTATGCAGGTATATCCCCTGTGGGCAACCACCCGTTCCACCTCCATGGGACGGACTTCAGAGTAGTGGCCATGGACCGAGTAGGCTTCAACACGAGTGTGGGGACTGTGAAGGCTCTCGACCAATCGGGAGGCATCCAACGCAAACTGGTGAAGGCGCCCATCAAGGACGTTGTAACGATCCCGCATGGCGGCTATACAATCGTGCGGTTTCATGCCACAAACCCAGGTACGGGAGTCATTCACGCTTGAACCTACCCCCAGCTTTACTTTAGACTCTGAAACACTCGCCACATCATCATGCTCACCCTCACGACCACCTAGGCCCACACCCTGTAACTATCATTATTATTATTATTATTATTATTATTATTATGATTATTATCACATCAACTTTTCTTCACTCTAGGCTTAGTCCTTGGATATTAAAACCTTAAACCTAGACCTTAAAAATCTGTGTTAGCGTTAACACAGATTTTTAAGGTCTAGGTTTAAGGTTTTAATATCCAAGGACTAAGCCTTTCGGTTCACATAGATTTTTGCTAAACACTGATAAGCACTGAATAATTTAATAATTTGACTGATGCAGTCGCTCTCCGATTGGCAAACGATAGTGACGTCGACGCTTCTGATTGGTTGGGTCTAAGAATTGAAAGTTGGTCAACTTCTTAAATCCTTAGACCTGGCTCTTAGACCTAGTGACCGTGTGTGAACACTATAATGTATTTAGCATGCTTCAACTTTAAACCTTAATCCTTAGACCCGTGTGCTAACCGAGCATATGAGCACAGATAAATACCAGTACTAAACAAGTTTTAGACATTTAGTTCCTTTACAAAATATGTTATTTTGACCAATTAAAAATCTCGTCATAAGTTTGCATTTAGCGTGATGCAGATACTTTACCATGAAATATGTATGTAATGTAATATGTATTTATAAATTATTGGCATGTAATACACTCTTACCATCACGATGCAACGGGTATATTATGTAAAATAAACAAACAACCAAAATAACGAAGCCAAATGTTCAGCAAATATTGGTTGAATGAGCAAGCAGACGACTGGTGTACTAAAGTATTTTTGACTTTTGTACATACATGATAGTAGGTTATTAGGTAATGAAATGGATCATCTTTTCCAGGTATTTGGATGTTCCACTGTCACATTGATTTCCACTCTGAAATCGGCATGGCTCTCATTTTCCAATTTGGGGAGCCCAAAGATTTCCCGCCAGTACCAAAAGGGTTTCCGCAATGTGGAAATCATATATAGTCACTGAAGAAACACCGAAAATATAATTATTAATTAGTATTAAATTAAATTAATATAATGATTAATGCAACTTCCTACACTATCATAACTTGTATGTGCCTCTTTGTATGTGTATGTTTGAACTGTTTTAAGAAATAATAATAAACTACTGTAAACATTAATTATCGAGCTTCTCGCTACGAGTCAACATATTATGCCAAAATATAATAAGAAATGCTCGCTCCTTCTCAATGTTGGTGTAATTACATACACTAATATACCAGGAATATCAATATCATTTCAATTTCCAAAGTATAAATTGTATCATTTCTGTTTATACTTACAATTGAATTTTTTCTACCCAAAATACTTAACATCAATACATGGTATGCATCACATTTTATGGCAATACAAAATAGTATGACCTGGCTACAATGTACCATGTGTCACTCTTGTGTCTGAAATGTAAAATTTGGGACATAAAGACAGGAATTTCACAAAACCAAATCTATAAATACATGAGTGTAAGTAGGAATTTTGCGAGTGGGGGTGCAGAGCAACTTAAAAAATATTTAATGATAGTGCTACAGTAGGCCTACCATGGAGGAGAGGGTATTCTTAAAGCCCTATAACACAGCTGAAGATATTATTTCTCACATGAGAAAGATGGGACAACTACAATATCAATGGTTTCAGCCAAGGGCTGATGGGGGGGGGGGGGGGGGGGCGGGGGGAATTCCTCTTTTGTGGCCCCTGTGCAAATGTCCATGAACATTTCACAGCAATAAACATGTATTTGTATGTTTAAATCTACATGATATTAAAACTATAGGCACACTGGCACATGTGACGGGGACAGAACACTTGAGCCATTTGACTAATACAAAATTACGTTTCTAAAAAAATTTAATTCGGGAAAAGCAGAATTATTATTGTTATTAATTGTTTAATCTTGTCACCACAAAACCACGTCAAGAAAAAAGAATTAAATTTAAAATGTCTCTTTTGACAAGAAACGGCGTCGACGCTAGCAAACATTATGCTAAAACACTTAAAACCCTAAGAAATCTTGTGCTGCAAAGAGCCTTCTAAACACTAAACACTACTAACACGTCAATTAAACTAAACTAAACTAAACTTACACGTCAAAAGTTTGCCCCATGTGCTTCTTGCACAGTTAAGGGAAGTGGCTTACTGGACAGTCTTTAAGACTTAACTCAAGTAACACGTCACACGTCAAAAGTTTGCCCCATGTGATTCTTGCACAGTTAACGGAAGTGGCTTACTGGACAGTCTTTAAGATTTAACTCAAGTAACATGTCAAAAGTTTGCCCCATGTGCTTCTTGCACAGTTAACGGAAGTGGCTTACTGGACAGTCTTTAAGACTTAACTCAAGTAACACGTCAAAAGTTTGCCCCATGTGCTTCTTGCACAGTTAAGGGAAGTGGCTTACTGGACAGTCTTTAAGACTAACTATAATGTAACACGTCAACGTCAAAAGCTTGCCACATTGAGCTTGAGTATGCGAGTCAAGTATGCAAGTGCAACAGAAGTGTACAAGTATGCAAACTTTCAATCAGACATTGTCTGTACAGCAAAACTGCTAGGCACTTAAAGATAATTATAAATTGTGTACAAAGTTTGGAAAAATATGATTTTATTTACATTATAATTTCACATTATAAATAAAATGCAAAAATACCAAAAACCACAACAAAGGCAGGTGAGAAAAAAATAAGAAAGGTAGTTTTTTTGGCAAACAATCTTTTTGTGAGCTGATACATTTGACTTTCGAAAATGTCTACAATACGTAATTCTGTTTTTTAAATATTGTAATAAAAAAATGTTGATGCATACTGTGGGTGTCTTTCATTCTGCCTCTGTCATCACAAAACACACAATTATCCGAGACTAAGGTAGAAACAGAAATACGCTGTACTACTTAGGCGAAGCATGACATATTTGGCATTTTCCAGAAACCTTTTCACAGGAAGTGTTTGACTTTGGTGTACTATATAATTTTGCGCAATAATTGTCAAACACATACAAACGATGAGTAATAATTGATTGTTTTAGATAAGCTAAAAATAAAAATAATGAAACCGATGATTACCAGTTTTTACAAATTTCAAAATGGAAAGAATCAATTTTCTGATTGATCATCAGTCATCACCGATTTTTATTTTTTAGTAAAGTGCAACAATAGAACATTTTGTTTTTATGCTTGGAGAATAGTGCACAGTTTAGAAAATAGGCCATCAGTCAGCAATGAAACATAGTAGGTCGGTCTGCTAACATCTCATGGCTTTCCTGCATTTTGTCGACGTTTAATGGGGGATCTAAAAACCTGCCACACTTATTCAAAGAATAACACTCTCTTGTGTTCCTTCCTTGATGTAGGGTACATACTGTAATATATATTTATGCAATACTAGAATGTAAAGCAATGCAAGTACTGCAAGTCAAACTTACATTACTCAAAATATAGAAACTATATACATAAACATCTTCACAATGGGAAATATTCTACAATTAAGTGTACGAACTGGTCACCAATTAAAATCAAAGTGCTTAACAAGTTTGTTTTAAAAATTGCTATTGCACTGCAGGTACACTAATATACCTTCTACATGCTCCACTTAAATGGGTGTCTTAATTAAATGGCCATTTAAATTAGAATTATGGTAGACTATATGGAACATGTAATTATAAACATCACTTTAAGATATCGGTATTGACGTATGTAGTGTGTGGTTGGCGTATAATTGAGTATGGAAATTTACTACATGTGGGTACATTTAAAACTAAAATTCTTTGGTCAGCCAGGCAAGTGCAGTTGATAACTGCTGCAGACTGTGCAATAGCAGTAGCACACATTTACTAACTCATTATTTTGTGTGTAAGATATTGTTCTTAAACTAATGTCATGTTAATAACATGTAGGCTAGATTACAGTGCATGGCATTGAATCTCATAGTTCTAACTCCTCCTAGGCATAATGGAAGGAAAAAAGGGCGACTTCAGATGAACCAATTAATTCATAAACAGAAAACACATATGTAATATAAAAAAATAAAAATAACATTTGATAGATTCCGCATAAAACGATACTAAATTTGCTTTACACTTACAAGAAGCTGTGTGTGCAAAAAATCAATGAGTTGTATTTTAGTTAAACTATTATATGCTGGGCCTTTCATATTTCTCCTAAGTAGGCACGTGCAAATATTATTTTTTTAGTCTGAAATATATTTTAAATATTGTCCCAGAAAGTTATTTTGAATAATTTTGTCTTGCACATATTTTAAGAATTAAAGTGACCAATTACAATTAGGGGGCATAATTAAATTATTATTTGTTTTTTAACGAGTACTCGACAACTATGATCATAACTACCAGTGCATATACCATATATAGGCCTAGAGCAATTCATGTTGACTGCCCCCACATGAAAGTAGGTGATCTAGAATAATGACAAATATTATTCACAATTCGAATACTCGCACACGATTACTCTCAAGTAACTTAACTCAAGTAAGTCTAGGGTGACCATAATTCTAAAACGAAAAACTGGGACACGTGGAATTGTGATAATATGTACTTCACGCGGCCTGTAAGAACTCTGGTGCTGAGTCACAGCTGCCGGAGGCAAATATCTTTTAGAGTATTTTGGACCTCAAGATAGCCATTAGAGTGATTTGATCAAAGAAGGCACTAAATTACATATTACAAAAATTTGCAAAGAAAACACATTATTAATGTTTAATTTTTTTAATATTAAAATTTGTTACATTTTTAATTGTTAAGCGAGCGTCTCGAATCTCGATAAGACTTTTATAGCACTCGTTATATATATTTTTTTTACGTCTGTCGAAAGTGGTAGAATGGAAAGTGGGATCAGCTTGAAATTTGGACCCTCCACAAGCCTCGATGTGGATTGAAGGTGTATAGTTTTGTGGCAAAATCGTTCGAAAAGTTACACCATAGTTACTGGAAAATATTATTTTCCTGAAACAAAATGGCGGCAAAATGTGAGATAGCCATATTTTTATAAAGATTTGTCGGAACACGAATATGTTCATTCTATGGCGATCTGATACGTATTGGCAAACTTACACAAAAGATACTCAAAAAATATTTTTCTGAAACACAGTAACGACAAAATGTGAGGTGGTTATATTTTTAGTAAATTTTGTGTCCGGTCCCAAATATACTAACTTAAACACGATCTGATACGTATTAGAGGCAGAAATTACATTTCTATTGCTGTCAATAAGCGTTAGTAACGGTGGCGGACCATGTAAAAAACACTAGGAAATGACAACGAAAATTCTTAGCAACGCACATTGCATGACATTCAACAATGTCGGATAGTGTAATAGCTATGGAAATTATAAACATGTTTGCAATGCGCATTCTTGAATTGTTGTTTTTATTAGCTTTGAGAACTTTTCGCCAGGAAGTTGTTAGATATGGACGCTAATCAACACGTCAAACCGAGCGTTTTCCTAGTGTATAGTAATAATAAACTGAACTGATGACTCCTAGGCTGGTTCGTCGTATCAGTGATATGAGTTTCTATTCTGTTACAAGAACTGATTTTCAGAGGACATAGCTGCACCATTTATTATGTGTCTTGTTGCTATGTCGTCACCAAATCTACATTTATGCCTGTATCACATTGATTACCTACGTTTAATTTCACAGAGTAAAAAACTTTATCCCAAGCCAGTAATCAAACCATAAATAAAATAAATAAATTCACATTTAGAGTCTACCCACTCAGTAACGAGACTGATTTTTAGTGGGGGACTAAAAAAGCGACAAAACCGACCCTGTAGGCTCCTAACACCATCGGCGAGTGAGTGATAACCAATCAAAGATCGATATCTTAAATATGAAACACATGAATCAGTGATTGGACAGTGCGAAACACCTGCGGACAAATGCCAGAATCAACAAGGCAACAGAACAACTTTGAATTTATTGAGTGCTGCGTTGCTAGGATGGCTCCAGAGTCACTCTTTACTTATTCTATTATAGACCTTCAGCATTGAAAGCAGTGAATAAACCTAACTTTACTTAGTACATTTTCATTAGTAAGCAGTGTCCCATTATTAGCAGTGACATTTCTATTGACTTGAAACTTTACTAGCGGCAGAAATTTATCACTTTGATGCAATAATAATACTACAACTTCCTATTGTGTCCCATGTTTTCACAAATTAACTCCCCATGAAAACTGGTACTAAAAGGATTTCTTCTCTCACCAACCACGTAAATGTGTTTCACAAATCATACTACAGAGCCTATCAAGGATTACACATCAAGTAAACTTGAGCCCTGTATGTTTAATCTTTACTACTTTATCACATATCATTAAGAGTTGCAGACACATGGACTAAAGCTATTAGAAGGGTCAATGTCCCCATTCAAGTTTCCTTAAATTCAAGAACAAACACAAATCAAAGAAAGCAAAGCAGAGCATTGTTCTATTTTATTATCTACATAGGTTTGGATGCTTCTTTGTTCTTAAATTCAATTAAACTTGAAAGAAACATTGTATCATCTGAATTGGTCTTCATAATATTTTCAAATAGAGATGTCATAGGGTAGGAAAATTTTGATCTGGTTCCAGACCTTACAGGAATCGGCTTACCCGAATCCTGAAAGCCTAAATTATGTTATCTTATCCTGGTAACCAACTCCCCCCCCTCTCCCTGAAACCACTCGGTTGAAGACTGTTCTCTGCCCGTGTCAGCTGCCGGCCGCTGTGTGGGTTGGGCTCTGTGCGGCCGCTGTGTGCGGGAAGGGAGAGAGAGGTTGTGAAGATGGCATCCCACAACTCGCCTGCAGTAATCACAGCGTGTACTAATCAGCAGCCCGCTCGCCATGTCCACAAGCAGGAATTCACTGTAGATTCAACGAATGTAGTCGCGGAAATATCGTCGCTTAATGTTTTTTTGTTTTTACAAATATTACTACCCGATCAAGATTTGAATCCTAAAAATGAATTCGGGTAATTTCTGGATTTGGGTTATCCTGTATCCGGGTACCCTATGACATCCCTACTTTGAAACAACAAAACCGAAGTGTACTGAAGAATAAATGAATCATCTACATTAAAATGAGTGAATTACAATTTGCGAAGAGACCTGGGTTTTTTTTGTCCGTGCTCTGATAGGTGTGGCTAGCTAGCTGCTATGCTACATTTGTGACCATGCAGCAGACCGCCACCACCATATGAACAATAATAAGGCACTCGACTAAGCCAGCGGAACTCGTCCAGTGGGTTAACCAGTGGAAATTAAGAATAAAGGGAGGTTTTACAGAAAACTATGCTCTGAAGAATAGATTTGAGCCATTGTCCTAGAGCTTTATTAGAAAAGTAGTCAGTTTATCCTACGCAACAGTGTGGCGATACCATTAACGCAATCTATTGAATGAACTGATTAGAACAATAACAACGTTGTTATCAATGCAGCGAGAAGCAGAAATATATACGTTCAACAGTATTAAAGGAAACCCATATATTAGGTCAGGGTAGTTTTGCTTTGTGGTCTGCCTATGATATGAGGCGAGTAAAAACCAACACTGCATGCGTGAGGTCTGTATGACACTGACTTACACTAGGGATGTACCGATTCCGATGCCAGTTCTTAAGAATCGCCGATCCTGAGCCTCAGTTAAAAATATGCCGATTCCTCGATTGAAAATTTCCCGCGTTTTCCGAACATGATTGTGGTAAAGGTTGTATTTAGGCCTATACTGCTGTAAGATAGCGCTTATAGCAGAGCAGAGCGCAATCGAACACTGTCGTTGGAGCGAGATGCGACACAAAGGAAATGTTTCTGAAGGGAGTAAACTTGCCTAGCGCCTGCAAGTGAGAAGCGAGATATCAATGATGTTTCTCTGAACACGGTTTGAAGTTTATGTTCAACATTTGTACAAAATTCTCGTCTATAATTGACCTCAATTATTGAAATTCAATTTAATTGTTCACATGCGTTCAGATTTAATTTTTGTTAACGAAAATGCATGAGATTTTTTTTTAGTCATTGCATGTGGACAAAATAAATAAGCCTAGTCTAACTTGCAGCCTGTGTGCAGTGAATTGGTATCAGTACACCCAAAATAAATAAGCCTAGCCTACCTTGCAGCCTGTGTGTGGTGAATTGGTATCAGTACACCCAAAATAAATAAGCCTAGCCTACCTTGCAGCCTGTGTGTGGTGAAGTGGAATCGGTACAGCCCTAGCGCCTACATTTCAACAAAACATACAACAAAACGTACATGCTAAAGCTTAAACTAGGAAATGTGGCACACAGGTATTGTTCGTCAACCTCTAAGAGACATTGCAAGCTAACCCACATGTGTGGTTAACATGTTTGTCATTACAATTTCTAAAACACCTTAAATTAACTAAGCAATATGTATGTATTAGTCAATACAGTAATAATAAATAATGAAACATACATTGAAGGGGTTACAGACACTAAATATAAATATAATACAAAACAAGTTAATGTTGCAATGAATAAAATACTTATACACCATGTTTGTATGAATATGTATGCAATTTTTTTATTTTTATAATATGCTAACTTCTTAATGTCAATACTTAATTTGTTTATCCGTTTAGTTTCCACTAGGTCCACTTATTGATTATGTATAACAATACAAATTGGGTAATACATGTTTTCAGTCAACCTACCCTGCAAGTGTTTTATTATCTTTCAGTTTGATCTGTTTTCTTCTGGATATTATTGTTTCAACACGCAAACTAAAATTATATGTTTCTGAACTAGGGAATTGAAAACCAGTAAGCCTATACAATAGGGAACTGTCTTTCATTACCAAATTTGAATTTTTCACTACTAATAAACTCAAATACAGACCTGTTAAGTTTTTTTATGTGTCCGGCTTTTATTTGCGCTAACTATGAACGTGCAAAATTTGAACCCGGCTTTGCGCCGAAAAACGGCCATGTGCCATGGCAGGTGGGCGTGACGTCATGAGGTTTGGCGAGGCGGCGAGCTGTCAGTGCGGCCTCTGACAGCTGGCTACTTGTGTCACCAGCTCCTCCACACATCAGCAGATGTGTATAAATCAATTATGTCGCATTACAAATGGTGCATGGTACCAATGTGTACAAACACTACTTTTAGAACACCAGACAAAATACTATTTATTAATGTTCCAAAAAACCCAAATAAGAGACAGGCGTGTTCAAAGCTGAAAGACGTGATGTAAGCAAACACGGGCCCCGTCTGCTGAATCCACACTTTACTGGACCCTTATTCAGTAACTTTACCATTTCTGCCTGAAATGAAAGCAGCCGAAATGAATGGAGGCAGAAATTATTTGCCCGTTTCAGCTGTTGCCAAAGATGGACAAAATAGCGATTCTATAACAGCGCATGAAATGTGTATATGCTTTGGGAGGACATCACAAAGCGACTGAGCCTCCGAGGATTTAAGCCAATCAGAAACTGACAATATCATGATTTAGAGGACTGTGATCACTGCAACATAGCTCAAATCAAAATACGTTAACATAAACCTACACAGTTACATGAACGCGTTTTTCACAACACAAGGAACAACCTAAAATGCCCTATTTCTCTATGCTAGGAATTTCTCTATACCCTAGGATCCCTACAAGGTAATGTCTAGGTCTACGCCAATATCTAATTCTGTCTTAACAGTGAATTTATATGTATCGGCTTAGTAAGTAGTAATACGGCAGTCCTAATGATAAAATAGGCCTAGGCTTGAGTTGTGGATGTAATATTTCTCTAACTGCGCCGACCGAGATTTTCCAATAATAAAAACTGTCTCAAATGAAAAGTGAATGTTGTATATTGGTATTTTTTAGGGCTGCCCAACGATATCGATAATTCGATACAATATCGATAAAAGATAAATAATTTGATATCGATATAGAATTAATATATCGTACATATCGCGATATCGAACTTGTGCCTAATAAGCTAATTGATACAAAAATCCGATTACGTTTCACGTCACGCCAACCACAACATCGCTGTTTTGTGTGGATATTTTACAATTTGAATAGTACAACAAACAAATTGACACACATAGTAAGACATGTCAAAGCTAAAATATTACTTAACGTAATATTGTTTAAAGAATGACCTCTAGCTGGCCTGTAAATCCTAAAAACAGACGAGAAAAGTTTTGATGTGGCGATATCGCCGATATCGATACGTCACTTGGAAACTTCGATATCGCGACGCGATATCGATATTTCTTCCCGCGATATCGATATGATTTTTTTTATCGCTGGGCAGCCCTAGTATTTTTCACTCATTATAATGGAATTTGTGGTTTGTGGTTTGGAGCACAGTATCAGGCATAAACAGTTATTATCTACTCTTAATATTACGGCTGATTTCGTTTCACCAGTAAAAAAGCTACTGAAACCATTTCAGGACCACGGAAATGGATTCAGGCAGAAATGGGCACCAAAACAGTTACTGAATCGCAATTATCCGAACAAGGTCGAATTCAAGAAGAAACCATATCAGGACCTACGAAAAACAAGTTACTGGATAGGGGTCCTGTTGTGAAGATCACTTTACTATAAGTGTAAGCCTATAGTATATACATATTGCTACACCCTCGGCCTCACCTCACAATGACATCACAACCAATCAGAGTGCGTACTTAGATCTTTGTGCGGGAAGTCCAAATCCTGGAACTTTGAACATGCATAGAATCCACAGATTTCATTTTTTATGTTTATTTTAATTGCAATGTATATTAAATTGAATAATACAAAATAATGACTAAATACGTGTAAGATATATTTGAAATCAAGGACAGTTCCCTATTGTTTGCATAATGTAATGTTGCTGAATGTACCGTACCGGTGTCAAAACATGTACGTTGGAGCAATTCACTCACAGTCTGGCCATGGAGCTGAGTCATAAGACAACAAGGAATTAAGTATGCTCAAATATTTGAGCAAATTTGTTGAATTTGTGAGTGAGTGGTGAAATATTTGAGCAAACTTCATTCCTTGTTGTCTTATGATTCAGCTCATGGCCAAATTGTGAGTGAATTGCTCCAACGTACATGTTTAACATCGGTACGGTACATTCAGCAACATTACATTATGCAAACAATATGGAACTGTCCTTGGTTTCAAATATATCTTACACGGTTAAAGAGTAAAAGTGTTGCAAGTTCATGTTAAAAAATACAACGTCTGCCATAAAAAACAAGTTGAAAATAATAAATTATTACAGGAGCAGTACAATATTTCATGACCACATATCAAACTTTGAATGGAAGACATAACTTTAGGAAAGTTATCGCTCAACTCAGTCAACTGTCACAAGAATGTTCACAATTTACAAATAAAGAAATGATCTATAGATAGGCTTCTTGCACGTGCCTTTTCTCACAACTATCCCTAAGAGTCCATTCCATTATTGATTGTGCAACTGAAATATGAACTCATGTACTCACACATTGACATTGTTTATTGTTTACAAACGTAGTAGGGATGGGATAGTGTACACGTTTACTGTTTTCATCTAAATATTAAACGCATGGACCTGTGCAGGCCGCTCACACAGGGTTAAACTGCGTGCGACCGACGGCGCCGCTGAACCAACGTCGTACACGAAATGCATGTGTATAGTGCACACACTAATACGCGCGCAAAATTTTTTGGGTAGGCAAGTACGAACGTGTACACGCCTTTCACAGAGAGAGGTTACACGTTTACTGAAGTACATGTTTTTGCCCACCCCTACAACGTAGGTACTATAAAACAAGGTCTATCTGGGCCCAAATAAAATATATAATTCGCTAGTCGTCAATCTATCGATTCTGCCAACCTACCTCTCAACACTTACTTTCTACTACATACTTTATTTTTTTTTCGAGGACTTTTTACTCACACTGTCCTGTCTGTAAACTGAAGAAGAAAATAACAGAACGAGTTCTCGTAACGTTCACTCCTTGAAGGATTCTTAGCTGAATTTATCTCTAGAATATAGACATTGTGCTGTTTTCGTTTTCTTTTTTGTATGGTTAAAAAGTTCACGTTTGCTGGGGAGACAATAAATACGTACTTTGATGCTAAAATATATTTTCATAACCATAAGATATGTTTCTAAGTAGCATGTCAATATGCAAGTGATATTGCAATGTAGTCAAGGGCTAAATTAAAGTTAAAGTTTTACCACATGGTGTTACAATCCAGATAACAAAACAAGCATCCTATAATAGGATAACATTATAAATGCCTTTCGTATTGCATAGAAAGGAATACACAGCCGCTTCCATAATGCAAGTCTTAATCAGAAACTATACTTATCTACTAACAATAATATTTTAATAACTAGTAGTAATCGCATTACAAAACATTTGAAATAGGATATTATATGTGTATATATATATATTATAAAAAAAACTAACAATCTGAAACGACTGCAGTCAGTCAAATTAGTATAAAATAACATATTATGCTTAACTTTGACTCTTCAAATCATTTGGTTATCACGCCTAAATAAAAGAGTTATAAAAGGTAAGTTCAATTAGGCCTACGCTTCAGGGGCGCTCGGAGCGTTGCATCGTGGGCCGTCGCCAAGGCAACGGGCGGCTCGCGGTCAGACACGGTGGGGACGTCGCGTGCACTGAATCACATCACGCGTAGTACGACGGGGGGATGATCAGGTCTCCCAGTACCGCCAACTGTTCCTCGGTGAACCGGAGGCTGTGTTTGGTCCAGTCGTCGTGATGCGTGCGCTTGAAGTTGCCCAGTGTCTTGCGTATGGTGGACTGCAACAAACAGAACACGGGTCAGCGGTGGGCCAGGCAAGGAGGTACAGTAGAGTGTGATACGCAGCACTGTGCTTACCGGTATGGGCTGAGGGTCGCTAAGATGCGCCCCCAGAATAAGGAAGACGTCTGGCACGAACTCGGGCACATCGTAGGGGTACGCGTTGACGAACGCACACAGGCCGAGGACTCCCGAGTGTCGGACCTGTTGACAGAGGTCAACGTGATAGTAACGACATATAGTTTCAAGTGAAAGTCATCAGACATTCAAGGGAAGCATCGAGGACTTTTACTTGCCAATGCTTTTTATAGCCCTAATGAATTTCATCGGCTACTACATTCTAATTAACACATACAAATAAAACGACAGTAGTGGAACATATTAAATTTAAATTTATTTTAGCATTTGAAGAGATGAAATGAATTTAAGTTGTGTTGGGATAATATGCAATTGATGCTTACCTTTGATTAAGATAATGAATTTGAGAGTTGAAAGTTGGCTTTGAAGAAAGACAGACACACACAATACAATAATAACATGGGGTTTTGACATGTGGTCTTGATCAGACAGAAGAAGCTTTGACTCCTGCCTGCTAATGATCAAAGCTTGTGTTGAAACATCTGGTTACATTTGCATTGTCTCTTCATTCAACTTGCAAATCTTCCTCATCAAATTCATCATCTTACTCGAAGGTAAGCTGTTTGGATCAGTGGTGTAGTGGTGCGTATACGGGCGTATACCCCGTATACACACTGCTCCGGCTAAAACACTTTCGTATACACACTGGTTTTGGTTATGATACGAGTGATACGCAATGATACGGTCGTAACATGCCTCGAATGACGGACACATTATTCACGATTGTCAGCTTTTCTCCATTGGTCAAATTGTGCTCTCTGGCACTGGCATTTTTTTTGGCACAAGGCCTCAATTCCTCTAAGACCACCCCTGGATCTGGGAGTCCCGATATTCATTAAGTCCCGCGTCCCGCCAATACACCAAGTGGGATACAATTGTCTCGCTCGACAAAAATATTGCGGTGTCAATTATCAACAGCCAAGTATCAACAGATAAACCTATATACGGGCCACGGGCGGCGTGTGCGTCGCCAAACCACTTCCCAAGCCCCAAAACGTATTCCTGAACAATTCTCGTCAGTGTTCCAATTATTTTTGGGGATTTTCTGGTTTTGCACTACAAAAACTGCAGTATTTCGGGATTGCATTCAGTCCGGTATTGGTATCTAAAACGCTCAAAACACACTCTAAAAAGCATGTTTTTTCTAAATCGCCTGCGGCGCCATTGTTGGGGGGCTCTGCCCCCCAAACCCCCCGTCTTCTTTTGTCTGGAAAGATGTGTCTCTCCAGGTTCCCACTGAAGCGTATACGTACTGGTAAATCTGGCACTACACCACTGGTTTGGATCCTATCTCTACTCTGAACTACTATTCTAGCTAGGGATGTGCGAGTACTCGAAAATTCGAGTCGAGTCGAGTAGTTGCCACTTGACTCGAGTGTTCGAGTATTTTTTACGAAAGTCGAGTCGAGTCGAGTAGTTGTCGACGGAGCCGCCGAATCCGAAAGGTTTAACTTTCTGGCAACAGGTAGCGCTACCAACAAATCGCGCAAGAATCGATTGTAAAATCGATATGTTTTAGGCCTTCTAGGCCTACGTGACGAGCATGCGGGCCCTGTCAGCTTATTTTTGCCGTCATAAACACCACTGTAACCATTGTGGATATTGATTTCAATTTATTTTAACGCAATATCCGAATGTAGAGGCTTATTTAAGTCGTTTTTCATGAATCCGTTCTTGATTACGTGCTGCGTAGTGAACTGTCAACAGGCGGCCGCTTCCATTGCACTCGCTTGCGTCTATCGCGATCTCGCTTCCACTCGCGCGTCCTGCGACTAGCGCTTTCTCTCTCTCTCACGGCGGCCGATAGCAGCCGACACGGCGAACTACTTCGTTGCGTCTCGCTCAGACCATTGTTCTCTCGCTCTTTCTCGTTCGGCCGCATCTGTTCCGTTCTCACTTGCCGAGTGCCAGCCTGAACCAAGGGATGGCTCGCGCAAAGTACGCGCGATCTGCAAATATTGGGGGGGGGGGGGGGAGGGCGCTTGAGAGTGTGGGGTATCCTTTGATACGGGTCAGTTTGGACTAAAAGGGGCCGTGGACGAATATTTAAGTATTTAAGCAAGCAGCAAGCATAGTTGAAAGTTCCCATTTAACATCATTTTTTTAATCAGTTATTTTAATTTAACCTGTTACAAAAATTAACTGGTTAACCAATATTGTAAGGTTAATAGAAGAGTAGAGCCCCTCACTCATAAACGCTACCTATTATGGGTAGATCAAAGTAGGTGGCATACTGCAGTCTAATTTATGCAGTACTGTGTAAGAATGAAGGTCAGCAAATTAATTTTCTAATATGAAAAGGATGGATGGAGACTCGACTCGACTCGACTCGATACTCGCGAGTATTTAAAACTCGACTCGATACTCGACTCGAAGTCAAAAAGCACTACTCGCACATCCCTAATTCTAGCCAATTGACATCTAACAACACAATAACCCAAGTAATATTAAAATCACAATTAAAAGTATATGCATGTACATATGCATTACAAAATAACAAAACAATTAGGGTGGTGCAAACCGGTTCAAAAATTGGTCAAACTGAACCTCTTAAAAAAAGTTTGGTTCGAAAAAAAAAGTTCGAGTATTTCAAACCTTTCAAGATTAGGCCTAGGCCTATGCTATGCTATGTATTGATCTAGTTCCCAGCTATAGGTTACCTTAACATTTATGTCTAATCCGAAAAACAACTCGCAACAACACTTCACAATCTAAGCAGTAAGCATATTATTTAAAAAGTACGCCGCACTCACACAACAAAGCCTAGACGAGAGGCATCGAGGTCGCGTCAGATGACGACTGTGTTGAGGCCTACTGAGTTAGATGTTGTTCGTTCGGCTTGTGTAAGTTCATAATTCGATTCGATTTCAAGTGTCATTTAATCGATAGGTCGAAACTATTGACGAGCAGCGCGCGCCTGTAGGTAGAGTGTAAAGTGTATTGCAATGAATCTCTGGTCCTAGGATCCCGCCCACCTTCCCCTACTTCACTCCATACCTCGAATTGCCGGCTCGAGCCAGCCGCGAGGGGTACCCCGCCGAGCCGGCGATTCGAGGTATGGAGTGAAGTAAGGGAAGGTGGACGGGATCCTAGGACCACAGATTCATTGCAATACAGTGACTGTGAAACGCGGGTCACGTCAAAGTTGTGTTGTAGATTCTATAGTGTATTGAATACACTATAGAATCTACAACACAACTTTGACGTGACCCGCGTTTCTAAAAAGGTTCAAGGTTCGGATAGAGGTCACAATTTAAGGTTCGCACAACCCTTGTAATTATAACCCAGTAACTCATAGGGTCAACACAAGGTAACCTACTTGATTCATCCACCAGAGAGAGAAAGAGAGAGGGAGGGGCTAAGCTCACCTTGACCGCATCGATGCTGGCTGGGTCGGCCACCAGACCATTCTGTCGCTTGCGTAGTTTCGTCTTGGCCTTGGTCTTGAACTTTTCCTGCGAGGACACAGACAAGATACAACATTCAATTTGTGTAATAGTACATGATGACAACAGTCAATTTGAGAGTGTGAGGTAGCTAGCCCTACTTCAAGATACGTAAAACTAGAGGTGGGATGTCCTATTTGTAAACAAAATTAGAAAATTTAAATAATAATCGATGTAATGTAGGGGTGTGCGAGCCTACGATTTTTAAGTCGAGCCGAGTAAAAGGAAAAAAGCTTGATTTTCGAGCCGAGCCGAGCCTTTGAAATAGCGTTAATTGTAAATTTACGGCTGCATTTTATTTCAGTTGATGCAATGCGATAGGAAGTGTATGTATACCGAAATTTTGATACTTCTAAGATCATGTACATCTTTGTTTATAACATATTATGTAAGTTACATAATTATATTATTATAGGGTTACATAATGTTATCCTACCCTATACAACCCTGTTACTGTTGCACAGAAGGTTGGTAAAACAGTTTAGTTGAACTGTTTTACCGACCTTCGGTTGCGCTAGCGATGGCCATTTAGTTCACAGTACCGACCATAGATCGCACGGTAGTTGCATTATTAGGGAGCTTAGAGAGTGTATGAAATAAATACAGTAACAACAAATTTTAACTTCTCGACTTGTTTTTTAAAATGCATTTGTGTTTCAGTAGAATATTAGGACATACTTAAGTAAACTAAATTTCAAGTGAAATATTGATTTTATTGCAACTGAAGCTACAAACAGATCAAAATTCCATACCACAATGTCGGATATATATAACGTTATAATACAGTTGGGGTTACTTTGTACTCAGTGACGGTTGCAGTCCCCTTACCATTGCTCAATGTTTGTCTCCAAAAAAGGGGAACAAAGTTTGGCTAGAACTTTCGTGAAAATTAGAGCTAGATGTTTATTGTTTACTGTGAAAAGCAGAAAGCATCTGTTTTTCTAATCGCAGAATAACGAAACATCGTGCTGCATCTAGAGATGTAACATTTTATTCTCACGAGATCGGGGCCTAGGAAAAGCCCAGCTAGGCCTAGGCCAGGTACCCAGAAAAGTATAGGTCTAGGCCTATACGTTCTCTTAAGTCTATGCTGGGCCTAAAACCCCAAAATTTTCCAACTTCATCGTACTTGCAGACATCTAAATATTCGTTTCTGCCTTTTGGATTCTTCAGTCTGAGTTTCTAGAAAAATATAATTAAAACCGCGCGACTACTGACATTTTTAGGCCTAAACCTTGGCCTAGACAGCTCGGCTCGAGAATATCGAGCCGAAAATGAAGCTCGGCTCGGTACCGAGCTTAAAAAAAGCTCGAAAAAGCTCGTTAATTCGAGTACTCGTACACCCCTAATGTAATGTGAAAATGCCAATGTCACATTATCATTATTACGAAGAAGTTGCTAATTACTAGTGTTGCCCAACGATATTTTTTCAATATCGATATCGGCGCCATTTCGACGATAATATCGAATTTTTTTCGGCGGTAATAAAACAATACATAAGAAATCATAGTCAATTTAAAATGTTTTTGCCGTGGCCTGCAGTACACGTTGCTGCAGTTAGTGATTTCACGTCTATTACCCCCCCCCCCCCCCCCCCCCCCGGGATATCACAATAACATCAACTTGAAAATTTTCCGCCCGTGGCCTGCAGTATGAGTTGCTGCATAGCGATTAAGGCTTGAATTCGCGGTGTCGCGTGATGACGAGTCAACTGTCCGGGATCGGCTATTGACAGCTGTAAAAGTATCAACACAACATCTGAACAACAACATTCTTCTCGGAAAGAATTTGGGGTTCCAGGTACAAATAGTTGAATGGATTCAATGTCTCAACGCAAACAAAGGGAACCCGCCGGCCCGTGCGGCCATCTGTGTGTGGGGTGGGGCCCAGGGGGTAGATGTGCAGTTATAAACTGCAGCAACGCGTACTGCAGACCGCGGGAAAAATACTTCAAGTTGACAATGATATCCTCGAGGGTTGGGGGGGGGGGGGGGGGGGGGTTAGGTACTCAGTGACAACGCTGCAGCAACGCATACTGCAGACCATAGCGGAAATATTCTAATATTTTGAATTGACCACGATATCGCGATATTTTCGATATGACACTACCATATCGATATCGAAATTAACGGCGATTTTCCCACGATATTGATATCGTAACAAATAATCGATATCGTTGGGCAACACTACTAATTACTAGAGGTGTTTGTAAATGGTGTTATGTTTTCTTAAATTTCATTTATAGATTTAATAATTTCGATGTTATGGCGGTGTTATTCTTTTTTGGGAGATTTTCTACAGTAAATTTCACCAGAAACATGTTTAAATTAAAAAGAAATTTTCATGTAAATCAATAATTGTATAATTATTGTAATTTGGCGTCTGGGAATCGAATTTCAGCAAAAATAAATCGTTGATCTTTTTAACGAAATCATCGTGAAAAAAATATTAAGAGCGAAGGATACCTCTACGTCAAAAACCGCAGAAAATTTTAAAGTTTTAATTATATCTCAAGATTGGAACACAACATCAAAAATCTGAGACTACATAGCGCTGTGGTTTGGTAAGCCCTACACACTGAATGATAAATGTATTTAACGTTATCATCAGTATGACTGTGATAAGTAATTCTTTAGTAATTTAAGTAAATCGTTATCACAGTCATACTGATGATAACGTTAAATACATTTATCATTCAGTGTGTAGGGATTACCAAACCACAGCGCTATGTAGTCTCAGATTTTTGATGTTGTGTTTCAATCTTGAGATATATTTGAAAAATGAATATTTTCTGCGGTTTTTGACGTAGAGGTATCCTTCGCTCTTAATTCCCCACGAGTGTGTTGTAATGACGTTTGACGGTAATAATAAATATACTTTTTTTTAAATTTTTATAATATATTAAAAACAATCGATATTTCGTGTTATTTCACTCTTTAATACAAATTTCGATGTTATGACTGGAAATTGACGGATTTCGCGAATTTTCGCGGTGAAATTTTGACGTTTTTAAGGTGCCCATCAACAGATATACACTTTGTTTATCTCCCTCTCCTTTATCAACACTTTTCGCGATTTCGCGGTCCGCGAAAAACAAACACCTCTACTAATTACCATATGTAAGCATATACCCTAAAAATAAGTGTGTATAGGCCTAAAGTATAAACTGTGTTTACCATACAAATAATAACAACCCAATTTTTTTCTTCCAAGTATTGTGATATCCACGTTTTTGATTCTGTGGTAGGCCTAGACTTAACCTGCATAACAAATGATAAAACTCATTGCTCAGTACAGGGCTTCCAATGACAATAGAAGCTATTAAATAATAATTAATAATTGAAAACAGGTTTGTTTTCAACTCAAGTCATTTCTAAATAAATCAACGTTTGGTTCTGTTCAGCTTTATAAAATGCGGGGTACCGGTATTGACTGCAGTTGACATATGTACGTACCAATAGTTCGTGCTTGGACAGAAAGAAGTCACAGTGGAGAAGACCACCGAGGACTTGGGCTGCCTTCTCTCTGACGTCCAGCCAATCGTCTTCCAGCATCCGCAGGACAAGGCTCAACACCTAAAACCAAGTGTGTACTTGTAGCCAATCAAATTGTTGTATTGAATTGATCCATAAATAAGACATTCTTACAATGGGCACATACATTATTTTTCCACACAACACTCGACACAGTATCACATCCATAAAGCGCCACCATTAACTTCAAAACAAAACTGTTGACGTTTTCATATGGCCGCAGTCACATTACTACCATGCCCAGTAGAGATACGCTTCAAGTTTCCTTTTATACATGGCCTCGGGCATTTCGTCAAATACCGTATTGACCCGAATATAATACGGGTGTGGATTTTGGAGCAGCCAGTGGGGAAAATATTATATATCTCGAATATAATACGATCAGGATAAACAACAATACAGCACATCAGCTACTGCCGCCTTGCCGGCGCTGCGAGCCAGCTGGCCAGCGCCCGTGAGGTAGGCATCCCCGCGCTACAGTAAACCTGTTACGAACACTCGATCGGGGCTGTCTAGAACGCATGGAACGATGTCGCGAGTGAGCCAGTTGGCCAGCGCCCGTAAGGTAGGCATCCCCGCGCTACAGTAAACCTGTTACGAACACTCGATTGGGGCTGTCTAGAACGCATGGAACAATGTCGCGAGTGAGCCAGTTGGCCAGCGCCCGTAAGGTAGGCATCCCCGCACTACAGTAAACCTGTTACGAACACTCGATCGGGGCTGTCTAGAACGCATGGAACGATGTCGCGAGTGAGCCAGTTGGCCAGCGCCCGTAAGGTAGGCATCCCCGCGCTACAGTAAACCTGTTACGAACACTCGATTGGGGCTGTCTAGAACGCATGGAACGATGTCGCGAGTGAGCCAGTTGGCCAGCGCCCGTAAGGAAGGCATCCCCGCACTACAGTAAACCTGTTACGAACACTCGATTGGGGCTGTCTAGAACGCATGGAACGATGTCGCGAGTGAGCCAGTTGGCCAGCGCCCGTAAGGTAGGCATCCCCGCACTACAGTAAACCTGTTACGAACGCTCGATCGGGGCTGCCTAGAACGCATGGAACGATGTCGCGAGTGAGCCAGTTGGCCAGCGCCCGTTAGGATGGCATCCCCGCACTACAGTAAACCTGTTACGAACGCTCGATCGGGGCTGCCTAGAACGCATGGAACGATGTCGCGAGTGAGCCAGTTGGCCAGCGCCCGTAAGGTAGGCATCCCCGCACTACAGTAAACCTGTTGCGAACGCTCGATCGGGGCTGCCTAGAACGCATGGAACGATGTCGCGAGTGAGCCAGTTGGCCAGCGCCCGTAAAGTAGGCATCCCCGCACTACAGTAAACCTGTTACGAACACTCGATCGGGGCTGTCTAGAACGCATGGAACGATGTCGCGAGTGAGCCAGTTGGCCAGCGCCCGTAAGGTAGGCATCCCCGCGCTACAGTAAACCTGTTACGAACACTCGATTGGGGCTGTCTAGAACGCATGGAACGATGTCGCGAGTGAGCCAGTTGGCCAGCGCCCGTAAGGAAGGCATCCCCGCACTACAGTAAACCTGTTACGAACACTCGATTGGGGCTGTCTAGAACGCATGGAACGATGTCGCGAGTGAGCCAGTTGGCCAGCGCCCGTAAGGTAGGCATCCCCGCACTACAGTAAACCTGTTACGAACGCTCGATCGGGGCTGCCTAGAACGCATGGAACGATGTCGCGAGTGAGCCAGTTGGCCAGCGCCCGTAAGGAAGGCATCCCCGCACTACAGTAAACCTGTTACGAACGCTCGATCGGGGCTGTCTAGAACGCATGGAACGATGTCGCGAGTGAGCCAGTTGGCCAGCGCCCGTAAGGTAGGCATCCCCGCACTACAGTAAACCTGTTACGAACGCTCGATCGGGGCTGCCTAGAACGCATGGAACGATGTCGCGAGTGAGCCAGTTGGCCAGCGCCCGTAAAGTAGGCATCCCCGCACTACAGTAAACCTGTTACGAACGCTCGATCGGGGCTGTCTAGAACGCATGGAACGATGTCGCGAGTGAGCCAGTTGGCCAGCGCCCGTAAGGAAGGCATCCCCGCACTACAGTAAACCTGTTACGAACGCTCGATCGGGGCTGTCTAGAACGCATGGAACGATGTCGCGAGTGAGCCAGTTGGCCAGCGCCCGTAAGGAAGGCATCCCCGCACTACAGTAAACCTGTACCGAACACTCGATCGGGGTGTCTAGAATGCATGGAACGATGTCGCGAGTGAGCCAGTTGGCCAGCGCCCGTAAGGAAGGCATCCCCGCACTACAGTAAACCTGTTACGAACACTCGATCGGGGTGTCTAGAATGCATGGAACGATGTCGCCAGTGAGCCAGCTGGCCAGCGCCCGTGAGGTAGGCAGCCCCGCGCTACAGTAAACCTGTTACGAACGCTCGATCGGGGCCGCCTAGCACACATGGAACGATGTCCGCCCCGCCTGTGCTCGTGCTAGCAGTCTCGCACAGAACACAACAACGCATTCTAGCGGAGACATTGCGCAGCAGAGCGCTGGCGTGGTGTATAAAGTCTCCGGTAGAGTGCGATAGGTTTGAGCACTCGCCACGGAGTCGTGATTCGTCGATCGGCGATAGTGACTATGTATACGCGCGCGTGGGAATCTGAATTCACGCTTCGAAAACCTTAGACCGGAATATGATACGAATACGATTTTAGATTATTTTTTTTAGGGGAAAAAACCTCGTATTATATTCGGGTCAATACGGCATTTAAAACTGTTAGATGTTAGTTAGCATTGCTTTGTGAGAATTTATGAGTAAAATTGTCTTATATTATTTTTGTATGTGAAATGTATAGCAATAATGCTAATAAAGAATTTACATACATACATACAAAACTTAAAAACTGTTACTTGTCGGAACGTTAAAAGAAAACAAGAAATACTGCGGTAGCTTATCTTTCAATGTATCTATGGGTGTCCAAAACGGGGCAAAAATGGCGGGCTCATGGTGTAAACTCATGCGGAACTCCACTGTACTTTACACACATCTGAAATGAGGCGAATAGGGATGGGCAAACACGTTTAATAGCCTAAACGTTAAACCTCTTTTAAAATTTGCAATTAAATTTTTTCGTCATCCTCCTACCACCAAAATGAAAATGACAATACAGTTTATGTATATGCCTATTTTCGTTTAGTAATTATATTATATATAAATTATTTGATTGACAATTTTCCTGTACACTTGAAAGGGTATTAAAAAATATATGTAATTCGTTTTCTGTAACTTATTTGAATTAATATAATTTTATGGATGGAACTACTAAACAGCTTCCTGGTAACGGAGGAAGTGATCGCGAGGAAGATGTTGAGGAGGTGGTTGTGTCAGGCCTGGGTAGCCGGCAACGAAGAAATGGAGTACTTCGCTACTCCCCCCTGCCCTATTCGATTTGCTGTTGGAAATGGGGTTAAGATATATATTATTTTATGGAGATAAAACAAACTTACATAGGCCCTACATACATACATAGTTACATAGTTACATACATACATACATACATACTAGGGATGTGCGGGTACCCGAAAAACGGGTATTTTTCGGGTAACAAAATTTACCCGAGGTCGGGTCGGGCCGTAAATTATGCCCGAAAAAACCGGGTCGGGTAGCCTAGGCCTAGTACAACATAATTTCGAGGTTATGATTGGTCAAAATTGTGAATTTCAATATGAAGCTGCAAGACGAGGAAGCTTGGGAGGAACTGATATTTATATGAGGATGCCTTACCATTTCATGAATATAGTGTAGCCTAGGTGAATAACAATATTTCACCATGATTTCACGATGTATTTGACATTTGACCATGATCTAAACAAAGATGGCGACCATATGCCAGAACTCCCCACCGCCTTCTTGGCGGAAATAGCGTGAAATACGGCGGGAAATTCAAATTTTCAAATAATTAGAAAATTGGAATGTGTTGAAGTAGATTCAGATTCAAATATCGTAGATTCGTACACAACTACATTTTATGTAACGTATTTTCTATTGATTGATACATTTTTATTAATTATTAGTTTTTTACACTACCCGACCCGACCCGAACCCGAGCCCGCGGGTACTTGAAGTACCCGGCCCGAGCCCGACCCGAACTCAAAAATCACTACCCGCACATCCCTAATACATACATACATAGATACATACATAGATGCATGCATGCATGCATACATTCATACATACATACACTTTAAATCAAGAACGTTTGTACCTGTGGTGTAAAAAAAATGAACGTTTAATTTCACTCTCAGGTTTAAGGCTTTAAACGTCCCACCCTACGAGGCTACGAGGCCTACCTGTTCCGTCCACACCTGCTGGCTGAGAATGGTGGGCATGTTGTGGAACACCATCACCTGGATGAACTCTAGACAGGTGACACGCGCCGTCCACGAACAGCTCTCTGATATGGTGGACAGGGTTGCCAGAGCGACGGGCATGTGTTGCGGCAGGATCAGCACCTGGCTGAGGGAGGCGAGCATTGCCGTGCAGGTCTTGGCCAGTTCCTCGTCACCCTCGTAGCTCTCCATGCAGCAGGCGACCGGCAGCAGTGAGTAGAACTCTGGGCGGGCGCCGTAGTGTACACGGCCTATACTGCCAGTCACCCAGCGACACACTGCAACACAAACACTTACAGTCAGTGAGACACACTTATAAGCCGTAGTGTACACGGCCTATACTGCCAGTCACCCAGCGACACACTGCAACACAAACACTTACAGTCAGTGAGACACACTTATAAGCCGTAGTGTACACGGCCTATACTGCCAGTCACCCAGCGACACACTGCAACACAAACACTTACAGTCTTGAACAACATTTTGGATTTACCACAGTAATTTTGATTAACAATATATAAAAGTGATTCAGTTTTAACATAGTAGAAATTAGTTCCCTGCCAGGCTGGGAGTTTGTAAAAAGTTGGCTCGAATTTATACTGAGGCACAGCTATGATCGGTAGACTTTTCACTAGTATGATATTCTCAGTATTGAAGGTAGAAATCAAAAACAAGTCAGACTAGGGCACGGCTACTAAATTCCACGTGACTTTTTCTTTCATTTCTTATCAATATCATTATAGCACACAGTCAAATATTGTGCAAATGTTCGAAACATTGATATGATAAATCAAGCACTTGAACCGAAGCTTAAAAAAAGTTTGGTTCAGTTTGGAGTTTTTAACGGACACACATCTCTTCAACACACAATACAATATGGCTGCTCATGTTGTCTTGAATTGCATTCAACATAGGCCTACGCATGTATTTGCAACGTGAGTAAAATTGACAGTACGTATTTTTATTTTCCCAGAAACCCTCTCCTGCTAGCTCTGAGCCTTTACCCACACAAACATCAGAACTGTTGTAGAATATCACCCAGAGTAGGCCTATAGTCCAATGTTTCCCGTCAACTCACCCGTCTTCAACAGCCGAATGGCGACTTCTTTCTCTTCGCCGTCAACTTTTACGTTCCTCATCATCTGCATCGTTTCGTTGACAGTCTCGCTGACAGAGTCTGCCGCTTCTCCGCGAGCAGAGTCTGTAACACGTGCAATTTAACTGTCAAGTGAAGTATAGGATTTTGTTGCTATGGAATTGTTTTATTACACACTATTTTCCATAAGAAAAACAAACTCCATAGCAACCATAACAAATCCGTCGTCTGCGACTATGCATATGGCCTTAAATGTTCACAATACTATTGGGTCTTGATATGTTTTCCACAATGGGATAAGTGCTTGAAAACCACCACAGTAAAACCTCCTTAATTCAAATTTAGCCCTAGATGTATATAATTCAAAGAAATGAACTAGTCCCTGCTAAAAAGAAGAGAATAAGCCTAAGGCTTAATGTTTAATGTTCTTTTAAGTGAAATTGGGGTTTTTAGGGTTCACTTCAATTTTGAATTAACGAGGGGTAGGCCTATCTTAGATGGATCTTAACTAGTGATGCGACGATTAAGCTTTTGTTTAACTGATTGATCGATTCCAAAAACCGTTTTTTTCCAGTTAAAAACTTAAAATAACAAAACTTTGAAAACCATCATTTATGAGGCCAACTGGCTTGAGCATTGCAGTGGAATGTCGTCGTAGTGCAGGTCTCCCCACCCCTTCCACTGCCGGCGTGCGCGTAGGCCACTCAGCATGTGCACCAGCCAGATATCGTCATGAAAGGCTGGATTACATGGATTTTAGCCATTTCTGATTGGTGGGACAGGGGATGTAGTAATGTTTTGAGTATTATAACTGGGTCGGTCAGCTATGCAAGGATTGTGCATGGTCGGCGGGCCTAATTATATTTGGTTCCAACCTAAGAAGCACCCTGCAAATCTCTAACCTCAAAGAGAGGCGATGTTATTGCGGAGATCATAAATGTCAATCAGCCCCATTATTCAGCAAAGCACTCACCTACTCAGCCGGTACCGACAGCTGAGTGTGAAGAATGTCGCCTCGACTCGACTACGGACGCGTATCGCTCTCTGTATATAGGGGAAGGTCCCTTTTTGTAACTGTGTGTCCACCCCGTTGACTCTCGCTTGAGATTTTAGATAAGATTGACATTTACAACTGTCAACAAAGGAGGTGACGGCTAAGTCACCCTTTGTGTGTAGTGACTGGCAGGGTGCTTCTTAGGTTGGCACGCAGAGTACTTAAGTAAACAGATGATTGGGACAAGCGTCTGAATTCATTACATAATGTACGCAGGTCAGCGGTTTCGTCCAAATCATTATCTGTTTAATTCTTTACTTATTATTGTTACGATGTTATTGTTGTCGGCAATTCTTCGCCATGGCAGGCGATGACGTAGAGAGACGTGACAACGGGAGAGGGGGGTTTGTAACCGAGGGGTGTAGACACTAGGGGAAGTATCAAGAACAGAAGCCGAAGAGTGGGTATCACGAGGGACTCGAAGAGAAGACACCTGGTCCGCGAGTCGTCAACGAAGGAGTCCAGGAGCCAGGAAAGCCAGCAACCAACCACCGTGAGAGCGGGAAGCCGGGGCTACCACTCGGTGAGTTTAGGACTGAGTGCCTGGCTTGGATAGGATGAACCAGTTATAGCCCAGGCCACATGTTCACGGGTCTTGGTTGTTGCTAAATTTCCTGGACTGTATAAACGTAATTTTCACTGTTGAACCATGGTTATTCATTGAATAGCCTGCATTGTGAACAATCCCGCCACACGATCCCTGTGATTCGCACGGCAGGGCTAGAAGCAAATCGCTACGCCCATGTCACGATTACAGGGATAATCGTGATGATGTTCGTTCGTCAAGCCTGGAACTGCCGTGGTACATAACAAGCTGGTGGAGTGTGCCGGTCTCGTTTATTTTAATTTATTCGAACCTGTGAGTAGGATTTTGGGTTTGCAGTTTTATTTTGGTTCATCAATGGGAATTAGTTATTCACTTGTGTGTTTGACAACGCACATTGTTTGCATGCGTGGATGTAGCATTGCGCAGAGAGTGCAGCGTCGGGAGTTTTTTGTTTTATGCTGATGATGGCATAATTATTCGCGTAATATGGGTCACTGCGGTTTGGTTTATTCTGCTGATGTCTGGTCAGTGGCAGCATGAATTTTATAACTCCCAGTGTTTTTGAGTACTGGTTTATTTGTGCAATGTAATTGTGTTTGAGTTAATTCTTATGAATTTCCTATTTGGGAGGGGCTGAGGTTCGGGTCCCCAGTGATCGGGCACTACGTTCTTTGCTACGTCGTTTGGGTGTGCCAGCGATAGGGTTTTTGTCATCTCGAGAGCGCTTGTTGGAATGGGCTCATATTCAACAGCTGATTGAGTCCCGTCACTTTCCTAGGGACGCTTTGGGCGTGCCTCTTCCATCGGATAGTTCGGACGACGAGGGCGGGGGTGAAGGGGCTGGTTTACCAGAAGTTGTTTAAAATTTGGATAACATGCAGTCGTTACAGGTCGTCCCTAGTGTTTACCGCCCAGCTGAGGAAGATGCGCATAGGTGGATGGGGTGTTTCGAGCGTGCAGCGAAGGCGAACGGTTGGATCGACGTTAAGATGCTGTCTATGTTTCCAATTTATTTACGCAGCTCAGTTGGTATGAGACCATCAAGACACGGGCGGCGACAGAGGCTCCGACCAGGGATGGGGCACCAGCACCGATGCAATGGCCAGCAGTTAAGGCTCATTTCTTACGGGTGTTCGACAAACACAAGGGGGAATTGTAGTATTGGCTGATCACGTTGGGCCAACACACACAACGGTTGGGTGAATCGGCCGAGGATTACATTTTTGATCACCTACGGCTTTGCTATCGGGTGGTAGAATCATGAATGCAGAGAGGGTACAGTGGTGCAATCGTGGTTTGCGTCCGGACTTGGGTGAGGGTATTGTTGGTAAATCATTCGCTACTGTGGATGACTTGCTTGCAATGCTGCAACAGTTGAGGCAATTAGGAATGGGTCTGTAGCTGGGACGGTGCTTCCCCAGTTAGCGACATCTGTTTTGCCAGCGCCAGACACGGTTGTGTCTCAATTAGCAGCGTTGGTTAAGGACTTGACTACACAGGTGTCATCCCTCACTAGTAGAATAAATCAATCAGAGGCTAGTTCGGGGGCGGAGCGGCAAGGAGGTTCTGATCGCAGAGTGGGAAACCGTCGCACTAATCAGAGAACGACGGAGGATAATCTTGTGTGTTTTCACTGCAAGAAACCTGACCATTTTGAGAATGATTGTCATAAGCTTAAGTCTATGCAAGCTCTGGCCTCCCAATCTTCTTCACCAGAAACTAGTAACGCCACCGGAGAATGAGACATCTCCGGTGAGGGTAACTGCTGTCTGTGTTAAAGGGGTTCTCACCCGCTAGATTTATTTTTTACCATATGATCTACTGCACCACACCAATCGATAATGAACCATTAAACATCGTAAGTTGAAACCTGTGAATTGTTAATAATTAATGAAATTTCTGGTTAACTGCCGCGGCGACTGTTGGTGTCAGCCGGCTTTTGGTGCGAGTGTACTCGAAGCGATATATCTAGACGGCCTTGGTGTACTCCATTCGACACCGCATAGCAGACCGTGTTCATTGTGCATGCGTTGACTATTTCCCCTCCCAATACTACTACTCTCTCTCTCTCACTCTCTCTCTCTCTCGCTTGGCTTACTTGACACCAACTCGACAGTCGACACCCGCCGACTCGACGTGCACAGCAACGCTCAAAACGAAATGGAGCACCCGATTACACATCTTTATTTTGTACCTGAACGGAAGCTCCGATTACAAAACCAAAATAATCGAAATACGCAGAAAAGAAAGACGCAGCGAAAAGTATTACATCATTTTTTTTTTGGAGCAGAAACCTCCAAGGTCCCAAGGCATACAGGTCGTCCCAATGCTATTTCTTATGGGAGATTTTCGCCGATGGGACCTAGCTCGAAAATCACTAACTTTGATATTTTTTCCCCGGGTTATGGTGAACCCGATTTCTTTTCATTTAGTCGCTAATTTCATAGCTAATCAGCCTTAGTACGACATATTTTTTTGGTGTAGGGGGTGAGAACCCCTTTAAGGCTGAGCCTTCGGGAACAAAGGGGAAAGTTGTGCAGGGAGGCCTGCGCACGTTAAGGGGATGCTTCGTGTGTTGTCAATTGGGGCACGGGAAGCGTCGGTGTCTCCTTAGGCACGTACTTTCCACAGGCGTGAGTATTTGCGTCAGTTTCCGCCTATCTATGCCTATGTATGTGTGTTTGTAGCATTGCATTGTCATTGTAGCATAAAGTCGTCTTATAATAACTTTGGTAATGCTTTCGTCATCAATCAATGACGTGTTTACGGTCTCGGCCAACCCGAGCAGGTATTTGAATTAACTACGGTCGTTGGTTGGCTACCGCTCACCCACCCGTGACGGAAGCATTACCGAGGATGTTGTACGATGACTATAACAACTTTCAAAGCTTGCTACACCACAAATTGTGAGTGAGCTTGAAAGTGTATAAGATAGAAGGCTAATAAATGAAATGAAATGTAAAGCATACACGGATGTGGAAAAAAAACAGACATAATCAATTTCGCATTTATCGCATATATGCGACATATCTCTAAACATCATCATTCTACTAACCTTAATTTTATATTTTTAATTGTTGTGTAAATTGTTGTCATTGATGATTTAGGCCCGGTATTATGAACTTCGGATAAATATTTAGTCGGCTACTAGTTTGTCTTCACCATGACAACAACCAATGGGAAGCCTGGATGGCATGGATAAACTAACTTACTAAATATTTATCCATAGTTTATAATTCCGGCTCTTAGAGGACTGATGATAGATAGGGATGCAAGAAAATGGTTTTATTTTTCTTCACTTTTCGTTTGAGAAATTGAGAATTATGGTGTTTTGTGGTGTTATTGTTTTTTTTTAATCGAAAATCATGTTTTTACATAAAATCATTGATAAAACTAAAAAAGGTTACATTTTCTAAGCTATTATATGTGTATGACCCTAAATGTACATAGTGATGGGCGTCAAAGATTAGATTAGACTGCAGAGAAGTAAGTGGTGATGATGCGGACTGCTTATTTTCGCTTTTTATCTCGTAATTCTTGTGAAGATTTGAACGGAAGGGAATACAAAATTACGAATTACTGTCAATAATGGTGTTATTTTGCTAGAAAGTGGCAATTATGGTGTTACATCGCGAATAAACTCATAATTCGTTTTATAAGCATTTTATGGTGTTATTTCGCGATTTGAATCTGAATCCCAGTGACGCATAACGTAAAGAAATGTTGAAACCAGCACTCCATAGTGTTTTGTTACACTTTTCGTTTTATCGCGCATTGCGAAAAACTTGCATCTCTAATGATAGAGGTAAAGATCCTCTTCCTTGATTATTTTGAAAGTGGTCTAGGCCAAATGTCACAAAAGTAGCCTCCAAAGGGGACCAGATAATCTGGGAGGGTCTACCTTATACAGGGGCGAACGGCACAGTGTGGGATATTTTCACAAAAGTAGCCTCCAACGGGGACCGGATCATCTGGGAGGGTCTACCTTATACGGAGGCAAAGGGCGTAGTGTGCGATATTCTCACAAAAGTAGCCTCCAACGGGGACCAGATCATCTGGGAGGGTCTACCTTATACGGAGGCAAAGGGCGTAGTGTGGGATATTTTCACAAAAGTAGCCTCCAACGGGGACCAGATCATCTGGGAGGGTCTACCTTATACGGGGGCGAACAGCACAGTGTGGGGTATTTTCACAAAAGTAGCCGCTAATGGGGACCAGATCATCTGGGAGGGTCTACCTTATACGGGGGGCGAACGGCACAGTGTGGGGTATTTTCACAAAAGTAGCCGCTAATGGGGACCAGATCATCTGGGAGGGTCTACCTTTACATGGGCGAACGGCACAGAGTGGGGTATTTTCACAAAAGTAGCCGCTAATGGGGACCAGATCATCTGGGAGGGTCTACCTTATACGGGGGCAAACGGCACAGTGTGGGGTATTTTCACAAAAGTAGCCTCCAACGGGGACCAGATCATCTGGGAGGGTCTACCTTATACGGGGGCAAACGGCACAGTGTGGGGTATTTTCACAAAAGTAGCCTCCAACGGGGACCAGATCATCTGGGAGGGTCTACCTTATACGGGGGCGAACGGCACAGTGTGGGGTATTTTCACAAAAGTAGCCTCCAACGGGGACCAGATCATCTGGGAGGGTCTACCTTATACGGGGGCGAACGGCACAGTGCGGGGTATTTTCAAAAAAGTAGCCTCCAACGGGGACCAGATCATCTGGGAGGGTCTACCTTATACGGGGGCGAACGGCACAGTGTGGGGTATTTTCACAAAAGTAGACCCCAATGGGGACCAGATCATCTGGGAGGGTCTACCTTATACGGGGGCGAACGGCACAGTGTGGGGTATTTTCACAAAAGTAGACCCCAATGGGGACCAGATCATCTGGGAGGGTCTACCTTATACGGGGGCAAACGGCACAGTGTGGGGTATTTTCACAAAAGTAGCCTCCAACGGGGACCAGATCATCTGGGAGGGTCTACCTTATACGGGGGCGAACGGCACAGTGCGGGGTATTTTCACAAAAGTAGCCTCCAACGGGGACCAGATCATCTGGGAGGGTCTACCTTATACGGGGGCGAACGGCACAGTGTGGGGTATTTTCACAAAAGTAGCCTCCAACGGGGACCAGATCATCTGGGAGGGTCTACCTTATACGGGGGCGAACGGCACAGTGTGGGGTATTTTCACAAAAGTAGCCTCCAACGGGGACCAGATCATCTACCTTGTACGGGGGCGAGCTGCGTAGTGTCGACATTCTTAAGGCCCAGCTGGTAGAGGACGCTCAGTCTCGGAACCACTTCCGCAACAAAGTCCGCAATGGGTGGGGCTCCCGAGCAGCTGCCCTGGCCGATAACCAGGTCTGTCTCGAAGATGTTCACCAGCATGCTGCAACACGTCATTCAACGCTACAATCTAGGGATATCCACAATAACGTATGCAACCAATCGGTTCTCAATCACATAAAAAAAAAAAAAAAAAATGTATTTTGCTGTGTAAGGTTTTCTACAACAGCGTAGAACTTAAATTAATTTTTTGAGATTGCTTTTGTCCAACATAGCTTAATATAATTTGAATGTAAGTAATCAACTAATGATCAGCTTTTCAAATGCATTTTATTCAAGCAAACACTGTAATATACAAGCTATCAGTTGTAATACAGGACAGTGGTCTTAATTTGCAACGACACGTATGGGGTGTTTCTTCAATGTTAAATGATATGATTTAAATAATATAACATTTGAATTTCAGATTAATTTGGTTACAATTATAGATTTAAATCATAATTAAGTCTACTACATATGTTATCAATACACTGATGCGTAATTGCTAGCCTTACTAACACGTTTTAAAATACAAAAATAGCATTGAACAAAGCAGCCATCATCGCCGTATCACCACTTGCCGCTAGGAGCGCTAGTGTTGCGTGTCACCGCCTTCTCAAATGTGAAATATGGACAGTGTCCAGTATTATTCTACTATGGTATTTGACTTAAGCCTCCCACTTCAATGAAATAGCTTGCAAATCAAAACCAGAGCGAAACTATTAACGTCACACATCTAGTGCTTTTAGCTTGACGGAGATGGAATGAAACAGTATGGACTAGGGAGGGAGCCACTTGTAAGACAGAGAAACCTTGAAGGATGGAAGCGTGAAGGCGAAGGAGGCGTATTGCAAACAACGTGTGTCGGCTACCTGGCCAGTCTCTCCCGCACGTTCTGGAAGGGATGCGTGAGGTAAGGCTTGAAGTACGTGAGCAGCCTGTGGAATAGTTCCTGTAGCCGCCACTGCTGTTGGTTCACCGCCCCCTGGAGCGTATACATGCGGCCGCACTCGATGAACGATGCCTCGTTACGGAGTGGGTCTTCCATCAAGAGCTCCAGCAGCCAGTGGTGCCGGTTCGGATCTCTTCGTTCCTACGCAACCGCATTAGCCACATCATAATGTTGTTCACATACAGAAGGTACTCGTGTCCCCACTCATTGAAAACGCAACAGAATTTCATATAAACAATGTCTAACGGTTGTTAAATTAAAATTTAATATCTTGAGGGAAAAAAAACATGAGGGAAGCGTCAGGCATGGCCAGCCGGCTTCGATGTACCTAGGGGCCAGAATATGATGGGATGAAGTTCCTATCCCCTACCCGACTTCATTGTTGGACACAGGGAGCAAATATAAAAAAAAAAAAAAAAAAAAAAAAAAAAAAAAAAAATCTTTTAACAATGTAGCCTACAACTGGTAGAATGTACAACAGGAGACAGAATGTAAATTACTAGAAAAAATACTAGTACACTTTTTTAACTGGTAACAACATACAAATGAACACATTTCCAATACACATTTCACAAGGATAGGTATTTAATTTTTCATGAGAGGAGTGATAAATATGCAAGTCAGTTCAGAACTACACGTCACAAACACATCACATTGAAAAAGTAGTGATTTTATATAATGTGACAGGGGAACCCCCCATTAATGCATTACCAAAATTGTTTTCCCATATCAACCTGGTTAATATATATAGTAGGGATGCACACAATAATCGATATTCGATAATCAATATAATTTCGATAATCGACAAAGAAAATATTATCGAATTATTTATACGATAATCAATACAGCGTCGATAATAGGAATAGTATCGATATTTTTCATTTATCCCGCGCTGGCACGGCTCGACAAAACCTCAACCGCCTCGCAGACTTGTTGTCGCCGACAGCAGGGGTTGCTGGCCAGTGAGTCAAGCAGTGAGAGAGCGCGCAAATGTCTATGAGCTAAAGAGGGACTGAGACAGCGCTACGTTTTGTAGCCACGGCTAGCCACCCGCTGTGTTTTACTTTTAGTCCTTTCTATTCATTCATCGTGGTAAGTGGCAGAAAAAAAGATCGCGTAGACAAGTAAAAGGTGTTTTGTGTTCCGTTTTGGTATTGGTGCTTGGCGCTATTAATTAATAATCAGTGAATTAAACGCTAAATGGCCGTACTGTTTAATTTCCCGCCCGAGGTATCCCATTTCATCGAATGTTATGTTTGTTGTATCAGCAATCAACAAACTGCCTCGATCCAACCGAGACTCTTGTCGTCGGCTCACGGCTGGGATTTACGTGAGTGAAGGAGTACATCGAGTTGAGAGAGCGCGCGGATAGCTTTGAGCTAAAGAGCGAGCGAGATATCGCGCCTCGTAGGCATAGGGTCGGACCAGCAGCGGCCGAGCGGTGAGAGAGCGCGCGAATGGGTATGAGCGTAAAAGCGAGTGAGATAGCGCGCCTCAGCCTCGGGGCCTAGCAGTCGTGCAGCGTACACTTGCCACTTGGGTGTCACTGTCAGCTCTCCGTCAAGAATTGTCTGTTTTGCCGACATTATCGTTCGATATTATCGATCGATAATGCAGTCACCTTTTCGATTATCGATAATTTTAATTTTATCGATGTGCATCTCTAATATATAGTGTATTCTTGGAGAGGCCAAAGAGGCTGAGTTAATTGGAACTCAGAACAAGATGTTCTAGTGAGGGAAGGGAAAAAGTCTAGAGGGACGACAGCTCACCTGAGAAAGTAGATAGGTCGCTTTGAGAAACATATAGATGAGAAGACAAATAAACTGAGACGTTTCGGCCAACTAGTGGTCTTGATCACTCAGAGTGAGTAGAAAAACTAAACTAAACTTAAAACTAGGGTGAATTTACATGATGCAGGCGCTGTCGTGGGTGGTGGTGGAGGGAAGAACTAAGGTAAACTCAGGTACAGGGAACAGGGCGGGCGCACTAAGTGGGATTAAGGTTAGGGGGCTGGCGCGATCTAGTGATGTGTTGATGAGACAGTTCCCAATGTCTCAGTTCTAACTGTATTTCGCCAGCAGCGCCTTGATGATGCGAGTGGTGAAACAGTCCTTGAGTGAAAGAGCATGTGACATAGCATGCTGAGTCACTGGTTTTTATCTACATCCTGCTGGTTCATACTTTGACGGTGGCCTGTCATGCGTGTTCTCAGGTCATTGGAGGTTAGGCCTACATATTCTGCTGAACACTAAGTGCACTTAAGCTGATTAACCACATTGGGTGTAAGGCAGTTCTAGTGACGGTAGATGGGGTAAGATTTACCAGTGGCGGCATCCGTTGTGAATTTTTTAGTGTGTGTGTGTGTGTGTGTGTGTGTTGTGTGTGTGTTGTGTGTGCGTGTGGGGGGGGGGGGGGGGGGGAGAGGGGGGTGTATGGGGCAAGTTTTGCATCTGGGTTTCGATGTCGAGAGTGGCCAGCAACCCCGGCTGTCGGCAACAACAAGTCTATGCAGGATTGAGGCGGCTGAGGTCCGTGCCAACGCGGGAACAATGGAAAATATCGATAATATTTCTATTATCGATTATCGGCAGTGTATTGATTATCGAATAAATAATTCGATAATATTTTCTTTATCGATTATCGAAATTATATTGATTCTCGAATATCGATTATCGTGTGCATCCCTACTTCCTACACTACAGTCGCGTGCGTGGCACTTTCTGTGGTACATACTTCAATTGAACTACCTGTTTGAAGCCAACAAAGAAGTTATACACTACAGTCTGGCGTGTGGCGCCTTGTGTGGTACATGGCTATAAATACGAGGTCAAATGGTTTCGAATATCATTCAAGCATTTGAAATAAAAAAATTGAAGTATGATCTGATTATGCATCACCATTATAAACAGTATGCTTATTGAAGTAGTGAAAGTTTCACGTGCCAGGGTTGTTTGGTTTGGGTTTTATGACCGATTGAATGTTTCTGTTGAGACGTCACAAGGCCACCCTCAGCCGTCGGTCGGAATCCCACCCGTAGTAGAGAAGGGAGAAAAGGAGGGGAGGATTTTGAGTACTCGCACACCCCTATTGTATGATCTTTCTAAAAACTCAATTATGTAGAGCTACCTAAGTAAGCTGAGTGTTTTGTCCGTCATTAAGCTCCAGCATGTCACTGTCAGCATGTCACTGTCAGCATGCATGTATGTCAGCATGCATGACATGCCACTTTCGGCATGTCACTGTCAGCATGTCAAGTCAGCATGCATGTCACTGTAACCATCACTCACCGAGGCCGTGGCGAAACACACCCCCTAGTCCCCGACAGTCTCGACGGTCATGTCAGCATGTCATGTCAGCAGGCATGTCACTGTAACCATCACTCACCGAGGCCGTGGCGAAACACGCCCCCCAGTCGCCGACGGTCATGTCAGCACGTAATGTCAGCATGCATTTCACTGTAACCATCACTCACCGAGGCCGTGGCGAAACACGCCCCCCAGTCGCCGACGGTCATGTCAGCACGTAATGTCAGCATGCATGTCACTGTAACCATCACTCACCGAGGCCGTGGCGAAACACATCCCCCAGTCGCCGACAGTCATGTCAGCATATCATGTCAGCAGGCATGTCACTGTAACCATCACTCACCGAGGCCGTGGCGAAACACATCCCCCAGTCGCCGACAGTCATGTCAGCATGTCATGTCAGCAGGCATGTCACTGTAACCATCACTCACCGAGGTCGTGGCGAAACACACCCCCCAGTCGCCGACAGTCTCGACGGTCATGTCAGCATGTCATGTTAGCATGCATGTCACTGTAACCATCACTCACCGAGGCCGTGGCGAAACACACCCCCCAGTCGCCGACAGTCTCGACGGTCATGTCAGCATGTCATGTTAGCATGCATGTCACTGTAACCATCACTCACCGAGGTCGTGGCGAAACACACCCCCCAGTCGCCGACAGTCTCGACGGTCATGTCAGCATGTCATGTTAGCATGCATGTCACTGTAACCATCACTCACCGAGGCCGTGGCGAAACACACCCCCCAGTCGCCGACAGTCTCGACGGTCATGTAGCATGTCATGTTAGCATGCATGTCACTGTAACCATCACTCACTGAGGCCGTGGCGAAACACACCCCCCAGTCGCCGACAGTCTCGACGGTCATGTCAGCATGTCATGTCAGCAGGCATGTCACTGTAATCATCACTCACCGAGGCCGTGGCGAAACACACCCCCCAGTCGCCGACAGTCTCGACGGTCATGTCAGAATGTCATGTTAGCATGCATGTCACTGTAACCATCACTCACCGAGTCCGTGGCGAAACACACCCCCCAGTCGCCGACAGTCTCGACGGTCATGTCAGCATGTCATGTCAGCAGGCATGTCACTGTAATCATCACTCACCGAGGCCGTGGCGAAACACATCCCCCAGTCGCCGACAGTCATGTCAGCATATCATGTCAGCAGGCATGTCACTGTAACCATCACTCACCGAGGCCGTGGCGAAACACATCCCCCAGTCGCCGACAGTCATGTCAGCATGTCATGTCAGCAGGCATGTCACTGTAACCATCACTCACCGAGGTCGTGGCGAAACACACCCCCCAGTCGCCGACAGTCTCGACGGTCATGTCAGCATGTCATGTTAGCATGCATGTCACTGTAACCATCACTCACCGAGGCCGTGGCGAAACACACCCCCCAGTCGCCGACAGTCTCGACGGTCATGTAGCATGTCATGTTAGCATGCATGTCACTGTAACCATCACTCACTGAGGCCGTGGCGAAACACACCCCCCAGTCGCCGACAGTCTCGACGGTCATGTCAGCATGTCATGTCAGCAGGCATGTCACTGTAATCATCACTCACCGAGGCCGTGGCGAAACACGCCCCCCAGTCGCCGACGGTCATGTCAGCATGTCATGTCAGCAGGCTTGTCACTGTAACCATCACTCACCGAGGCCGTGGCGAAACACACCCCCCAGTCGCCGACAGTCATGTCAGCAGGCTTGTCACTGTAACCATCACTCACCGAGGTCGTGGCGAAACACATCCCCCAGTCGCCGACAGTCTCGACGGTCATGTCAGCATGTCATGTCAGCAGGCATGTCACTGTAACCATCACTCACCGAGGCCGTGGCGAAACACACCCCCCAGTCGCCGACAGTCATGTCAGCAGGCTTGTCACTGTAACCATCACTCACCGAGGCCGTGGCGAAACACATCCCCCAGTCGCCGGCAGTCATGTCAGCATGTGATGTAAGCAGGCATGTCACTGTAACCATCACTCACCGAGGCCGTGGCGAAACACACCCCCCAGTCGCCGACAGTCTCGACGGTCATGTCAGCATGTCATGTCAGCATGCATGTCACTGTAACCATCACTCACCGAGGCCGTGGCGAAACACATCCCCCAGTCCCCGACAGTCTCGACGGTCATGTCAGCATGTCATGTCAGCAGGCATGTCACTGTAACCATCACTCACCGAGGCCGTGGCGAAACACATCCCCCAGTCCCCGACAGTCTCGACGGTCATGTCAGCAAGCATGTCACTGTAACCATCACTCACCGAGGCCGTGGCGAAACACACCCCCCAGTCTCGACAGTCATGTCAGCATGTCATGTCAGCATGCATGTCACTGTAACCATCACTCACCGAGGCCGTGGCGAAACACATCCCCCAGTCCCCGACAGTCTCGACAGTCATGTCAGAATGTCATGTTAGCATTAGGGATGGACGAACCTTGTTTTTTTAATTTCGAACCGAACTCGAACTTCTGAACAAAAAAAGTTCTGAACTTCGAACTCGAACCGAACTTCTACGAAGCGGCTTGAAAACTGAAATATTGCACAAATTCAGGAAGAAAGGAAAGTAATCCCAAATAATGTTCTTTTTTGTATCTGTGGACATAGGCCTAGTCGGCATTGGCTCCGGATTGTCCTCATTTTCTTCACTGTCCATGATCAATTTAAAATTTGTTACAAGTCTTCGAAACAAGATGTGAAACTATCTAAATTCGCGGTCATAGAGAATTCGCGGCCTTCGTCGTTCGTGGTCGTTCGATGTTTGGTTGAAAGTCGATAGTCGACATGCGCGAGCACGAAAGATCAAAACAAATTCTTCTCCGTACGAAGCGCTGCAATCGTGAATATATTTGTAAAGTAACCCCAACTCCATAAAGAACGTATTTTATCACGATTTTGTGTTATAGAATTTTGTTTTATTTGAGGTTAAATTGTGATACAATCTGTATATTATACCAAATTCCATAGTATTCAATTTTCTTTTTGTCTCGACTGAAATAAAAATTATTAAAATATGTAATGAAAAACTTGATAAATTGTCGTTACTGTATTATGTATACAGAGCCCTAGTCAGCAACTCGTTGATCCTGTAGCGACAGCCATGCTACCTACCAGCGTTATTGCGAACCATAACAATAACATAACCTGCATCGGCATCGCTTGTAGGTCGACGAAGACAAAGAAGCAATCATAACATGATGATTGTGCACATAAAACCATTTAATTACGTGTTTAACTTTAATGTAATGCATTTTCTTGCATAATTTGCCATATTAGACCAGTTGTTGACGAGGAAGGTTGGAGGAAACATAATATAGGCCTCGTCATGCCGTGGAAGGCATTGAGCCTAGGCCTAGGCCTGTGCGTAATGAATTTTCAAAACATTTTCTTTCGGCAAGCGTTGTTTACTGTTGTGTTGGCGGTTTTTACGAGGAATAGGCTAAAAAATAGTTAAAACTGACTCAGAAAAGTTCGGTTCAAGTTCGAAATTTTTATAAATCACGAACTCGAACCTTAACATTCGAACTCGAACCGAACCGAACTTCAAAAAAAGTTCGGTTCGAGTTCGGAATTTCGAACGTTCGTCCATCCCTAGTTAGCATGCATGTCACTGTAACCATCACTCACCGAGGTCGTGGCGAAACACATCCCCCAGTCGCCGACAGTCTCGACGGTCATGTCTGCATGTCATGTCAGCATGCATGTCACTGTAACCATCACTCACCGAGGCCGTGGCGAAACACACCCCCCAGTCCCCGACAGTCTCGACAGTCATGTCAGCACGTCATGTCAGCATGCATGTCACTGTAACCATCACTCACCGAGGCCGTGGCGAAACACACCCCTCAGTCCCCGACGGTCATGTCAGCATGTCACTGTAACCATCACTCACCGAGGCGGTGGCGAAACACACCCCCCAGTCGCCGACAGTCTCGACGGTCATGTTGACGAGGGCCGTCTTGATGAGGGGCTCCAAGTGTCGCCACATCGCCTCCACCTTCTCGTACGACCAGTGTTTCGAGCCTCGGATCAGTCCGGCGATCAGCTCGGAGGCGCAACGCTGGCTGCTCTCTTGCTTGTCGCTCACGAGGCGTTGCAGGTGCGGCAGGAACAACGCCAGGTGAGTGTCGCCGTGGTTACGGAACAGGCCCTGCCATCATACAACAATAATGCTGCACGTTAGTACTTGGGCCGAGTCGTCTAAACGTTTAAATGTGTACACATTTTTGCACACGTTTAACCATGCCCTGTGATAAAATGACAGTGAACAGTTAGTCACAAAAGGTGGTGGGTATAATCAACAATGAATACAATAAATTATAAAACAAACACATTAATGATGCGTTTATTCGCTCACCCGCATGATTTTATCAAACAAATATTTTAATGAAAATTCAAACTTGTTACGGATGGGCCGATTCCGATCTCGATGCATCGGTTTTACCAATTCTTCAGTGAACTGGCAAATAATCGGCTCACCGATTATTTCGTAAAATATTGCTGATTATAATCGCGAGTTCAAATTTTGCGTGAATCCGCCGTGCTTGGTGGCGAGAGCATATAGCAGCTTAAGGTCGATGCTCTTGGTGTGAGATGCGAGTTCCTATATAAAAGATTCACTGCACTTTATTAGCATAGTTCAAGGCATACGCTTAGATGAGCAAGACATTATGGTCAGTTTTGATGTAACGTCTTTGTTTACTAATATACCTATTAAGGAAGCGGTTAATGTGATAAAACAAAAGTATTCTGGAAATATTGGAAATACAGAAAGTTTGTAGATATGGACCACTAGATATAACCGCTTATCAACGCGTCACACAGAGTGTTTTCCTAGTTATTAATGTGTTATGTAATTAAAATAATGATCAGCTGAAGAATCCAAAAAAATAAGTGAAACGTAGTACAATGGTTAATGGAATAACACAGTCTACCACACTCTTCGCACACTGGTATGGTTAAGCAGTCCCACAGCCATCTGCATTTACACGACATCATAATCGCATGCATCAAGTGAGAGAGAGGTATTCGCACTCTCAAGGACGTTTGAAAGTGATGTTACTTTCCAATATGGCGGCCGTGCCGGGTTAACTTCTCTGTGTGACATTGGCGGTATCGCTGGAACGTTGATCACTAATCTCGTTCTAGCTGTTATACTCTTCATTTTGAAGGAAAAACTTATAGGAAAGCATAGATAGCTTACATGCCAATAGTCATCATAAAGGTTATTTCAAAATTATAGACCCAGTAGTTTACTTGTTATAACAATTCACGCAAAGCATTGGAAAATGAGCAAATTTCGTATTGTTTTCTCAACTTCAATTGTCGAAAAACTAATGATCGGATTTGGACGAGAGTTCCTTAAGAATATGTATCAATAATGTGAGATAATAAACAAATAAATTTTCTATCTAGAAGGTTTATTTGTTTATTTTCTCACATTGTTGGTGCACATATTCTGAAGAAACTCTAGTCAAAATCCGATCATTAGGTAGTTTTTCAACAATTGCAGTTGAGAAAACAAGAAGAAATTTTGCTGGTTTTCCGATTCTTTGTGCGAATTGTTATAACAAGTAAACTACTGGGTCTATAATTTTGAAATTACCTTTATGATGACTATTGGCATGTAAACTAAATATGCCTCTATAAGTATTTCCTTAAAAATGAATAGTATAACAGGTAGAACGAGATTAGTACTGTGTGGTTTGTGCGAGAATCCGCAGACAGTTAGAGCGCTAGACCCCGTTAGCTTAGGGATAATTTTGTCCGCTAGGGGCATATCGAAGTTTTGCGATCACGAATACTGACATTTGAGTGGGCAGGAATGCTCAGTGCTCACAGTGCTGCTGTCATACGGTCTCCTATTCATGGAACCTGTTTAACAACACCTGTGCATTAGTTCATTTTGTTGCCACCAGATTGCATACAGTCTCTTTTTAGTGTCGCGTAACACAGTCTACTCTGTCATACGGTCTCCCATGAGACAGTGAAGAAGTGGAGTCTGAATCTGTTCCATGGTATATGGTGATCCAATACTCTTCAACCTTTCTTTCACTGTAAGATTGTTCAAGGTTTTGGGCATTTATAATGAAAAGCTGTCATAGCAGTCTAGGGATGTAAACGGGTAGGGTACCTGTTACCCGCCTGGTACACACGGGTACGGTTTCAACTTTTCAATACCCGTTCCCTTATTCTGTTCAAAAAAAATTAATTCAACATTGCGATATTTCCCTACTGGCATCTTTGTGCGAGCGTACGAGCCGCTCTTTTCAATTTGCCAGCATTTTACTCGACCCCCCCCCCCCCCCCCCTCACAAAGCGCCGCTCAGACGGCTTCTGTAGGCCTATGGAAGAAAGCTGCGGAATGGTGGCCGAGTCCGAGGGAACGCACCCGCCCGTCGTAGCTTTACCGCAATCATGTTCTCGAGTTCGAGCTCGGACTATGACGTCATCGCTTTGACGCGGCCGACCACCGTTTTCATTGTACGCTAGCTACTACCGTAGCAGAGACGCAAGCTTCGAAGCTTTGTTGAATACTTCCACGATCGTTTTGCAGCGAAGACAATGCAACCTGATACCGTTTAACAATATAATGTCTCATTCCACAACTTTGCGAATCATTTGATTTGACACCCATGATGATAAAACGCGTGTTTAGTACTATTTACTATCCGGGTAGTCCCGGTACAGCGCGAGGGTACCCCGGTACAACTATTTCCAGGTATTGACATCCCTACGCAGTACAATGTATAGATTATTACAACATTTGTTGCACACTAAGAAATGGGTGAGCTGATTATGTAGATGATTATGTCAATGAAGACAAGAGGAACTAAATGGTGCCACCAAGATGTTATTATAGACTAAACACGATGAAGCGCTGAACTGATACCCATGGGACAATGTACGTACCTTGAACATGATAAAGCGCAGGGCGTTAAACTTGTCCTTCCCCTTCTTTTCCTCCAGCGACAGGAAGGTCATGAGTCGGGCGATGTTATCGGTGTCGGAGAAGAACTCGTCAACTTCTTTCTCCTCCGGGGTGAGTGTAGAGGGGTCTCTGTCCAGGGGGGGCTGCTCGCTACTGGGGGCGTACACTTGCACCTCTCTGCAGGACACAGATCACACCGTTTACAGCTTATAACTACCCCAGCCGATTGGCATCCATCAACATAACTTTCCATGCATTAATCTGATGCAAAATTTTGGATTTTTTAAGGCTGTTTTGTCCCACCCAGTGGAACTCACAATTTCTGTGTTAAAATTGCTTTCAAAAGCTTAAGGGTATAAAAAACTAAACCAAAATGTCATTCCATAGAAAATTTAATGCTCTTATGAATGTTTCTGTTTCAATACCGATTTCCGTTTTTCAAATTAACTTCTTTGATTGTCTGCATAAGGTGTGTTGCAACAACACATTACCGTTCAGTTTAATGAGTTCATTTTAAAACGGAGATGTTTATCGGAACCGAGAAACATTCAGAAGAAAGAGCCAGTGGTTCCGCAACAGACATACGCACGAAGATAGGCTCTACTCACTTGGGCCACACGTAGTAGCCGTGGTAGGGCTTGTGCAGGTATGGCGTGGTGTCCCATTGCTCGGCAGACAGGGGTCGACGCTCGCTGTTATACTGGACCCAGCGGTTGTCGGCCCTGTCTCCCGGTCTGGCAGTCGACGGGCTGTCATCGGCCGCACGGTCGGAGAACGACACAGACATCGGGTCCAGAGCTCGCTTCTTGTGCGCTCGCTTCTGCTGCTTCAGCGAGTAGACCACGCCGCGCAGCGCAATCTGCAGACAGGGCCACGTTAGATAGTCTACGAGGATCTAACTAGCTTCAGCACGGATATCTTGAGAACGCTTTTTAGTTTTGTATTGGCTAAACAATGAACAGTTAATTTACAAACTAGTTGTTGGTATTGTATACAAAAACATAAGTATTACTTATGTTTTACTTAACTACTTAAGTATTACTTTTGTAATTTGTTTCATAAGTATTACTTATGTTTTACTGAGTAAATGGCCAGGCACATCCAATATTTTATTACATTTGATATTATTTTCCCAATTTATAACATAGCTCAACTTACTATTTCCCCTCCAAGACAGTTTATATTTACCAGTACCCCTAAAACAATAGATAGTGGTTTAGTAAAACTGAACCCACTGTGAGCAGAATGACTACGCTATGTACAGCTTCAGAGAGGCAACGGAGAACGAACCCACCTTACGCAGCTCCAGGGAGTCGTGTATGAGGGTATGAAGGAAACATCGCACTATCCTAGCGGGATAGATCAGATCCGGATGGACAAGATCCCGAAGGAAACTCATGGCCATGGAGTTGAAGCGCCAGTGCCTGCAAGAACCAAACAAATCATGTATTATTTTAAAATGCAGAAGGAGTATATGCAGGTGTAATGTTGTTAACACATGGCTAATAATAGGTGGAGAATATAGTGCACTAATCCAGGGTTGCCACCAAGTCAATTTTTTTATCCTTGAAAGAAACTAAAAAAAATCCTGAGAAATCCTGAAAACAGTTATATTCAGCATTAGCATATTATAACTGCGAAGGAATGTTACAAATTTTTAGGTTTCATGCCGAAATATGTTATGCCAGCCTGATTTTCGAGAATCTAGTCAACATTACGTGCAGAAACGCATAAGAATCGGAATTTTCTTTGAATATATTTTAACGTTTTACTTTTACTCACCATAACTACCACTTGCGGGAAATGTTATGCAGTCACTTATGTTTATTTTTACTAGTACCTGATGTTCTTTTACTGTCTACATTGCTTTTTTAGCTGAATTTTTAAAAATGTATTAATTTAATGTAGGCCTATTTTTTAAAGACAGTAGAAAATCCTAAGATTTTGCCCAAAATCCTGTTATCCTTGAGACACTCTAAAAATCCTGAGACAAGGATAAAATCCTTGAAAGTGGCAACCCTGCACTAATCAATATGCATGATGAAAAGAAATTGCTCCTAAATTGTTTAATTTCATACTTTCTTTGCTCAAACATGTTTGCAATGCACATTCTTGAATTGTTATTAATAATTGTTTTTATTAGCTTTGAGAACTTTTCACCAGAAAGTTCGTAGATATGGACGGGCGCTCGCTTATCAACACATCACATAGAGCGTTTTCCTAGTACATTTCTAACACTTCAAAAATTCGAAATCCAAAAATTGAAGTGCGATCCGATTATATGAACGTTCCAGATGTTACGTAAGATACCGATTATGAGAAAAAGTTACGAAGTATGATCAAAAGATCATAAAACCCAAACCAAACATTCCTCGGGTGTGATACACGCTACCGGCACTCATGACTGAAGGCTTTTACTGAGATTTTACTCGGTCACAAATCATAAGGTGAATGCTAGGATTCAGTCATACTAACATCCCTTGGACATTCCATTGTAACAATTCCAAATACAGTGGAGCATCAATTATACGTTTTCCAAGGGCCAAACCGAAAAAAACGTAAAAGTACAAAAAACGTATAACTACAATTACATTTGTTTTCGTTTGCAATGAGTGGAAATAGTGACTCGGCAGTCTCCTCTTTCTGCAGTACAAAAATTCCCTTCACGGTGTGTTCTAGCGCACGTAGGAGCGGGGGGGGGGGGGGGTTGAAATGGTGCTTAGGCCTAAATATATATCTTACATGTTCCGTCGTGAAAATTGTCGTCTTTATTTCGAATAGTCCCAACCGAAAGTGATATCTTAATCATTTTATTCCAAATATCGTTGCTCGCCGTACCGTTTTTCAGCATCGATCGCTTTATTTTTCCCGTCCCAGATCAATATTTACCTCGATTAATCGTTTTTCGGTTATAAATGTCAACGCGGAAACAAGTTTCAGCGACGGCTACGTAAATGTTTTTAGGACGCGACTGTACGGCCGCGCGTCACCGGGAGACCGCTATCACGAGCTGGCGGCAGCTGTCGGCTCAGCGCCCGCGAGGGATGTATCACACAGCGCCCGCGCTCGGCCTATTACGTCGGCAAGGTCGGGGGCACGGATAATTATTGTAAATCAACAAATTGAAGAAACGATCAGATCAATACGTGAAATGTTACTATAAAATCAGAGGATAGTAATAAAACAACCAATCGACAAAACAAGCCATTATGAACAAGTGGTATCAATTTAAAAACACCAACAAACTTGGAACAATCTGCATGGACAGACAGACGCTCTGTGAAACGTAGTATGGTGGGAGGGGTGAGGGGCTGGCGCTATACGATGCCTCGGGGCTTGGGCTACCTGCCAAGAGCCGGACGTGAGCAAGGGTAGCGAATGGGAGGAGGGGAGGGGGGCGAGGTGGGGTGACCGCTTGACAATAACAACATTCCATTCTTGCGCATTCACAGCTGCATATCCCGAACGAGATAAAGCTTGCGCTTCCAGGAAGTGATTTCGGATGACAAATAAAACCAATTAGCGTATAATCGCTACCAAGATGTCTGGGGGGAACAATTTCTGTCGCGTATAACCGAGAATAACGTATAACCAAATAACGTATAATTAAATTATTTTAACATTGATTCTTATGGGAAATGGCCGGGACCATATGGAAATCACGTATAAATACAAAAAACGTATAAGTACGAAACGTATAATTGATGCTCCACTGTACCACATTACATAGGTAGTCCCCTCATCTGAGTGAGGGGTGTGAATATTCCTGGGTTCAAGTTTCCTACAAAAAATTAGTATTACTTTTAGTATTATTGTAGTATTATAAAACACTAAAACGATTGGGCGATTTATTTTTATTATAAATATTTATTATTTATGCGGGAAGCTGCCAACATTGCATTCACGGCTTTTTGATAATGATTTGATTTTAGACGGATTTTAGCGTTTAGGCGGTAAGTTTGTAGGCTCTTTGCAGAGTGATAATTTTCTACTGTATCTACTACGGTTAAATACTCAGAGGCAGGAGTTTATGGTATTAACGATAAACGCGATTTTCTTAGAAAATGTTTTATAGGCCTAACTACAGATGTGGACGTTTTAGGTAGGCCTACTTGTGGTGCTGGAAATGACATTTTTTTTCTCGCGAATTTCCGAGATTTTTAAGTATAGCCGCGATTTGAGCGATTCTACCCATTATTCACCAATGACGTTGGAATAAAATAAATTAATGACAAATTCGCGATTTACCGTCCAATTTTTACATTTTCGTGTCAACAGTCACATCACAGCCGCACGGCGTCCTTGTCAACGCACTGCACTCCCTACTTGAAGGGGATATTTAGGTCCTAGGCCTATGATGAGACCTGGTAGCTCTAAGCCTAGGCTCCTAGTCCTAGTCCTAGGCCTAGGACAGAAGCCTGGTAGGCCTATTTACCCTGCCTGGTGATACATGTGTTCTAATTTTTAGCCTATGCACTTCCCATGGTCTCAAAGTAGCCAAAAATAGAAACAAAATTAAAACCGCTATAAAAACGATTTTTTCCGAAATATTTACCACCAATTCACCTTTTTAAATCTTAAAAACGAAATATTCAAAAAAATTTCACCTTAAACTCCAGCCTCTGGTTCTACTGTAGTACAAGGCGTAGGAGTACTCACAGGTTGTGCTGATCCACGGCATCCATGAGGCTGTTGAGCACCCTGCGATACTGTGCGTGATTGTCCTCGTTGGTCCGCTTGAGTCTCTGCAGGCCGAGCGCGATGTCGCTCTCCTCCACCGCAGGAAGCGATGGAGCCGGCTTTGACTGCCACAGCTGGCGTGCCCTGTCCACGCACGTGTCAGGGATCTGAAGCAAGCGTTCTACTGTCAGCTTAGCTCTCGGCACAGTTTAGCCACGGCGCTTAGCCGGTTCACATACGAACAACAAAGTTTTAAGCAACTTCGGCCTAGATCAGCAGGAGTGTGGGTAGCTGCTCTCCTTCAAAATACTAGTTAGAGCACATGAGAGGTTTCAACAAGTTGTGTAACAGTTTATTTCTTCTCGTCAACTACTTGGATAAAAGTTACACGATCCTTTCGAATGCGACGTAGTGCTGAAGTTTCCCTTGGTACTTTTCAATAAGAGTGGACTACGTGCTGGTACTATGTTTCCCCTCCTCCCTTCCTCATCAACATTCATCAATCATCATAAATAGTCTGTTGAATTTGTGCTCGGGGCACCAACCCCCCACACTTCACTCGCCAGCTGCCCATTGGAATAGGAAAAAAACTCAGGGCCTGCCTCCAATCGTCGGCATGGTGTATTATCATTTATAAATTCCGTTACAGTAAAACCTACATGCATCTTTTCTCAAACGATCATTTTCCCACAAGTAAAGTCCTAAGTTATGAATAGTTACGCCAGAAGTGCTATATAAATGGAGGCCTGTGAAATGAGCATTATTTTTGTTTGTTTTAGTGTTTATTCTCAAAAATGTAGCATTACTGCATTAGTTAGTTCTAAAAAGGAAAATTTTAGTAATAATAAGTTTTTATCTGAAATTGGGGTTTTAGCAACAAAATATTAGTCGTTGACCGAAAATTGTGACCAAAAAACTAATTCTTTATTGATTGAGATTGTTCATTAACACTATGGATACAATAAAAACTAAAATAGGCCTAGTAATCAAATAGTAGTAGTAGAAGTAACGGCGGCGGACCGTGTTGAAAACATGACAAGGAAAATTCTTAGCAACGCACATTGCACTGCATACAACAATGTCGGGAAGTATAATAGCTATGGAAATTAGAACAATTTATGCAATGCGCATTCTTAAATTATTGTTTTTATTAGCTTTGAAAACTTTTTGCAAGAAAGTTCGTAGATATGTACGCGCTCGCTTATCAACGCGTCACACAAGAGCGTTTTCCTAGTATTGTAAGGGAGGGTTGAGCGGGGGGGTGGGGGGGGGAGCTCTCCTACTGAAATACAGTGAAACCTCCTTTGTACGTTTTCGAGGGACCCGAAATAAAAAAACGTGGTAACAGGAAAAGAGCACTATTGAAATACTTCAAATTTGTCTTTTCATACGTTTCTAACACTTAACCCTAGGATATGACAAAGGAATCACCTAGAATCTTGTAAAAGCTCTTATTATGGTGTATAATTTAGCCTCTGCCTACCAAGCCGCTCTTGTTGACATAACATCCCCCCCTACCCCCGACACCATGCTTATCTGAGAAGGGTCGTAAGCGAGCGTCACGCAACTGGGCTAGGCTGAGATGACGTAACCCAACATTTTTTCGAGATGGGTTGTAAAAAACTCTAGTGGGTAAAAATTAGGGATGTCAACGATTACGATTAAATCGATTCGATTAATCGATTATTAATCGAAAACGATTAATCGATTATTAGAAATAAATCGATTTTAAATTTTCGCACTTTTTAAAATTTAGTTCTCAAGATCTGCCGCCTATTCGAGCGCGAGCGCTAGCGCTAGCATCGCTATTGCTCAGTTTCATTTAAAGTAGGCCTAGGCCTAAGAACAGCAACAGCATAACTTTGCGTCATAATTTGAGCCGAATTTCCAGTCATATTTTGAATAGCTGTGTCTAGTCGCCTACCCTAGACCCAGCATTCGACGCCTACGATCTATAAAAATACGAGTTGTTATGTTTGTTCACAAATAACAAGAGAAGTAAGGTTAGAAAAGTCTCTACGATTTTTAGTTCACATCACGTAAATTTTAGTTACGCTGCACATGAAAATAATAATATTACGACGCATATTCAGCATACTTAATTACTTATTGGTTCAAAAAAAACGGGAAGTGAATAACTATAGCCCTTCAGGCCTAGCTAGGACAGAAATTATCGTCGAAATCTTGGACAGAACATAACAAAAATACTCCGTGACGTAAAATATATCGATAGTCGAAAAGAAGTCGAATTGCGAACTCGTGGCTTGCGCGGGCAATTCAAACTAACCGAAACCAGACCGAAGTTTGGAAGAAACTTGCTACTATACCGACATTTAACAAAACGATTAAAAATCGATTAATAATCGACTATGGAGGTGAAAGTGAATTCGATTATCGATTATAATAATTTAATCGTTTGACATCCCTAGTAAAAATATTGCTTTCAATACTTAGGAGGGTCTTTCCTCCAAGGCCACGTCAGGCCGAAACTGTCTCGACGTTTTGTTTTTACTTTTTTGTGTTTCTATCGACTCCGAAGGCCGCAACTACTACAAGGTAAGCTGTTGGTTCCTTCCTATCCTTCCCCCCAAGCTCAAACCTAGCCGTTAGGCAAACTTACACATTCACATTATGAGGGCAATAGGTAAGAGTAGCCGAAGTGCGATGGCAATGTTTAATTAACTCTGTAGTTTGACATTTGTAAAGAGGACCACTGGAGGAGGGTTTGTTATTTATGATAAGCAGGTAAAGAACCTCAGTGCCGGCAGCCGAGATCGTAGATAAAACGACCGTTTCAGAGACCCCCCTCCCATGTGGAAGGAGATGCAGCTGGTCAAGGTCAAGTCACTCACTGGCAGCTGGGTTGCATTGTGTTGAGCGAGGGACGGGGGTAGGGGGGGCGCTTCGCACAACTGGGATGAATGAATGACTAATGTGGTCGCACTTGAACAATAACAACTTGGAATTCGGCTCACTGGCTGGCCGGAAAAACCGATTATGAGAACACAGAAAACGTACTATTGGATCAAATTTCTCTAACGGACTGATTTTAGCAAACGCATTAACGTAAAAAACGTAATATTGGGAAACGCATTAAAGAAATAAATTATGCATAAATGCCATAAGGCTTCGCCGGGACCTCGTAAAAAAACAACATAGAAACGTAAAAACGTAGAAAAGCGAAACGTACAAAGACGGTTCTACTGTAAAATACAGCTGCTAATTAGTCCACACAAACAAGGAAATCTAAGAAAAGAAGACGAAATCTGAGAAGTCGACAGGTGGTTCTTTGTTGCTACGAGGCACACGTCATTAGCCAATCCACAGCCCGACCGCCCGTCAGAGGCAAGGGTGAAGGGCACTTAGCGAGGGTGAAGTACACGCGGCGCAAAAAAAGTAGAACCACATCCAAAAATCAAAACCAGTTTTTATCAAAACCGATTTTTGGTTAATCGATGTTATCACTACTGTTGGCCATGGTGGAATTTTTGTGAATGAAAATGTGGCTCCAATTTTAATATGTCTTATAAACTAAACTAATTTAATCATATTAAATTTCATGTCGATGTACTGTACCACATTATTGCCTGGTCAAGAGGTGTAGATTTTTGAAATCTTACACTGGTGAAAATTGCGAAAATCTGTAATCTTCAAGTCGAAGTAACTCAAAAAGTAGGCCAAGACTCCCATTTTTTTTTGGGAGATAATTGAAAAGCACACTTAGGGTAGTGCATATTGGGAATTTCAGCCAAATATCATATAAATAAGTGAAGTTTCAATGGAAATGGATTGACTGTAGCACATTCTACGGGTAAAATGTCGGCCTATAAGCCTAGTCTAGCATCTTCTAATGGTTCAGCCACCAATCACAAAATGGACACAACTCAGTGACTCACCTCAAGTTCAATGGTGATGGTGGGGAAGTGCTTGTGGACACTCTCGCCTAGAGTCTCCAACAGTCGTATCACAGACAGCTTCTCAGAAGGCTTGGCCCGTACGATGGCGGGCCACAGTAAGTTGAGGAGGCTCCAGTCGTGGCGTGTGATCAGCGGTGATTGCTTGGGACCAAGAAGGACGTACAGAGAACCCTGCAAGTAAACATTAAAACATCTTTAATAGTAAACGCTTAATTTTTTTTTACGTTGATTTATTTACGTTTATTTTTTTACGAATGTTTTGCACTTGAACGTAACACACTAAGGTTGTGCGAACCCACATTTTTGTATTTCGAACCGAACTCGAACTTTCTTGAATTTAAAAATCGAACTTCGAACTTCACTAAAATTTCGAACCGAACCGAACTCGAACCGAACTTTGTAAAAGGACACAACAAATTAAACAAGCTTGTCACTTTATGAATAATGTACTTTTTATTTACAGTTGGTTAACAAATATGAAATATCACATTATTTAACATGGCCTAGGACAAAAAAACTGAAAACATGAATATGGCAGGCCTAGGCCTATAAAGAGTTCAATTTCAATTTCAATTCAATTTCTATTTTATTCTTTTCAAAAAAATAATACAGGTACAAATAATACAAAATTCAGTAACACTATATAAATGAAAAGAAGCCCACATAGGGTCACACCTCGTGTGTGGGCTGAATAATAAATAATGTATATTAATAATAATCCAAAAATGACAAAAGTAAGTGTGATAGATGAAAAGCAGAACGTATATATAATAGCTATGGTAGTAATACTAATTCTAGATACAAACAATAATAATAGTGATAATAACAATAAATTAATAATGCAGCATGAAAAGAAGGAATTAATCAATTGAATGTGATGTGAGTTGTTTATACATTTTATCTAATAATAATAAGAATAATAATAAAAATGATGATAGTAATAATGTAGCATGAAAATTAGGAATTAATTAAATGAATGTGAGGTGAGTTGTTTATACATTTTGTTATTAAATTACCAATTTTTTGAAGAACGATGACACAGCTTGGGTTAGGTTATGTATAATATTTCTCTTAACCACCGGACACCGCATATTCTAAGCCAATTGTTTATTTTAAACTTGAAGCTTGAAAGAGATCTCAATAATTTTATGTTTAAGGGCAAAGGGTAGTCTCTACGTCACAAACCGCAGAAAATGTTCATTTTTAAATTATATCTCAAGATTGCAACAAGAAATCGAAAATCTAAATCAGCAGCGAACTTTGCTTTGGTAGGCCCTACAGATTGAATAAAATATTATAACCATACGCGTAGTATTTTGATTATAATTCGATAATTAGTAATTAAATTGATTATTTATAAAAAAACATACTGATTATAATTTAAGTCACGACTTAGCGCATTCAATGTGTAGGGTTTACTAAACCAAAGTGCGCTGTTGATTCAGATTTTCGATTTCGAAGCCCATTCTTGTGATATAATTTAAAAATGAAAATTTTGTGCGGTTTTTGACGTAGAGGTATCCTTCCCTGTTAATGGAAGTTTGTTATATATTTTAGGAGCTATATAGTCAACATGTTGCTGCCCCCTGGTTTTATATCTTTTGGGTACAAATAAAGAGTATGTATCTAAATGCCTCATATTTGATCTCGGGATTTCACGTGCTTTAAATTTATCTGGATGTTTGAAGGTATACACCAGAATAATATATATGTACATTTGGGTTAGGTCAAGGACATTCAATGTGGAGAATACTAGTGACGTAGAATACAATTTTGGTTTTTTCAAAATTATTTTTAAAATGTTCCGTTGCATCACCCTCAACGGTTCCAACACACTTCTACTAGCCCCACCCCACCCCAGGATGCCATATTGCATCACTGATTGAGCAATTGCATAATAAATAATAACTAGCAATTGCGTACTAACAATATTTCGTAGTCTATAAAAGATATAAATAATGTTACGCAATTTTTTAACAGTGTTTTTGACTTGTAATTGCCATTTTAAATTTTGATCAACAGTGATCCCCAAATATTGGGCGTGGGTTGCACGAGAAATGATGTCACAATTACAGCATTGTACGTCCACAGAACACTTAAAAGTGTGTAGCATTAATAAGAAATTATCGTAAGGTTCTGTTTTTTTATTAACAGTGAAAGGGACATAAACTGTTTTAGAAACATTAATTGTAAGCAAATTGTCGTTTAACCATTGATATATTATCTTCATAGCCATATTAGCTAGCTTGTAGACTCAAGACCAACTAGTATCAATAAACACTACAGCAGTGTCATCCGCGTATGCTATTATACTTGCCCTTATATTTAATTTAAATATATCGTTTATATATATAATAAATAACACTGGTCCTAACACGGTGCCTTGTGGCACTCCATAATCAATTTCTTTACTGTCACTAATGGCACTGCCTATCTTAACAACGAGATTTCGGTAACTTAAATAACTCTTGAAAAAATCCAACGCCACACCACGCACACCTATATTTACCAATTTATTTAACAGAGTAGGATGATGTACCGTATCAAAAGCTTTCGCTAAATCTAAGAATACCCCTAAAACTTTTTTATTTGAATCTATAGAAGTGTATATTTGGCTTGTTAGTTCGTGTATGGCATCGTCTGTACCCCGTCTTGGCCTGAATCCAAACTGCTTATCAGATAACAATTTATTGTTTTCTATAAAGTTAAGCAATCTAGTTTTAATACACTTTTCTAAGATTTTTGATAAGTGGGGTAAGACAGAGATTGGCCTATAGTTTTCCAAGAGACATTTTTCTTTACCTTTGTGAACCGGAGTAACTATTGATGTCTTAAAACAATTTGGAAAACAGCCTGACGTAATGCATAAATTGAAAATATAAGTTAGAGGGTGCGCAATTGAAAATTTTGACATTTTAATTACCTTTGCATCTATGCCGTCAATTCCGTTTGCAGAGTTATCCTTAAGTTCCATAATATATTCCAAAACCTCCTTGTAAGTGATAGGAGTAAAAAAAATAGATTTTGACACTGGTTGGCTGTCTACCCTATTACTTCGATTGTTAGCTTGGTTACCGGTAATTTCGTTGGCAAGTGTTCTACCTACATTTGAGAAATAATTTGCAAAATGATTGGCCACTTGTTTAGGGTCAGTCGAGGTGTTACATGTGTTGCCATTTACAGTGACGCTATGTATAGCCTCTGCGCGTTCATTTCTGAAACCTACTATATCGTTCATAGTATCCCATATTTTTTTAGTATTTCCACTTGAATCACTTATAAGTTTTGCATAATATTCGTTTTTTGTTTTATCGATAAGATTACTTAGAAAATTTCTATACATTCTATATTTCTGTTTTAATGAACATAGTTCCGGTATAACAGCAGATTCTGGTTGTTTATTCAACTTCCCTTCCAGTCTTTTTATTTGCGAGTGTAACTGATCTCGCCTTCTTATTGAGACAATGAGCCCTTTGGTTATCCATGGTTTTAACTTTTTATATTTGGCATTATTTCTACAACTAAATGTCTCTGTGCAATTCTCTATGTGTTTTTTAAGTGTTTTAAGAAAAGACTCCATGGCTGAGTTACAATTCGTTTCATTTAGAACACTCTCCCAAATCTCAGATTCCATCACTTGTGAGAATTTAGCCGCGTTAAGAGCACTTTTAGTATAAGAAAAGATATGAAGTTAGGTTGCAACATTTTTGTTTCTATTGCTTGAAGACACACATAAAACGGTGGGATAGTGGTCTGTTAAGGCTGTTTTAAGAATCCCCGGGACAATTTCCTCAAATTTATCAGAGTTTATAAAAATATGGTCTATACATGATCTTGAATTTCCTGAAACACGGGTCGCTAAATTTATACAAGGTATATAGCCACGCAACAGCAACATGTTAACATAATCATCTTGTATTACTTTCTTATCACTTATTAAATCAATATTAGTATCGCCCATAATAATCTTATGTGAAGCTGGCGGTATATGTTCTAGTGCGGATTCAAGTTCTTTAATAAATTTGTTTACTTTAGTAGATGGTGATCTGTAAGTTGCTAAGATGAAGTATCTTTCAAGATTCAATGTGAAATCAATGTAGGCAGAATTAGAAGATGTGATCAAAGTATCGGTTGAACACTTTGCGTCTTTAATTGTATTATAATTAATCATGATTGCAATACCATCTGCCATTGAATTCTTGTTATTAAATAAAAAAAGTTATAAAATAAAATAATAAAATAAAGTTAAGACTAGTAAGACTAGTAAAGTAGTAAAGAAGGGGCTACTACAAAAAATAAGCCTAGGCCTACTTGCTTGCATTAGGCTGCTACTTAATAAGGTTGAGAGAGTCATGTAGGAAGGTAAGTTGTTCCACGTGGGAAGTGTCGTTGTTTTCCCTCCTTGATGATACAACATTTCCAGCTATAGAGAACATACGTTCACTGGACCAGAGTTGAGAAGGAACTTTCTAAGAGGAACGCGTTCCAAGGAACGCGTTCCTTTTTCGGGAACTTTTAAAGGAACAAGTTCCTTTTTTTACGAGAGGAACTTTTAAAACAAAAGTTACAAATTTCGGAGAACTTTCAAAAACAATTCAAAAGTTCCTTTCATCTTATGTGCCGTTCGAAAAAACCGCCATTGCCGCATCATTTGAAAACTGATCAAGTAATCTGTGTAAAAACATGTCTATCTCACATTTTGCCGCCATTGTAGTAACGGCATTGTAGTAACTATGGTGTAACTTTGTAACTTTTCGAACGATTTTGTCACAAAGCTACACACCTTCAATCCACATTGAAACTTGTGGATGGTTCAAATTTCAACTTGATTGGACTTTCCGTTCGACCGCTATCAACAGACAAAAACAAAAAAAACAGAACGAAGTGCGATAAAGGTCTAATGGAGACGTGATGGGCATTACTGTGATGTGATGGGCATTAATAAAATACAAAATGCTTCATGAACCATTTTATCAATGTGTCTTACTTTTCACGATGACGTGGGACAAAACCCACGACCAAAATCCTATATTCCAGAGTTTTTCCGCAAAAGGAACTTTTAGCCAGGAACTTTTAATATTTGAGGAACTCAAAAAGTTCCTTTTTTTCTGAGGAACTGTAACTTTTAAAAGTTCCTTTTAAAGGCAGAGTAACTTAACTTTTAAAAGTTCCTTTTAAAGGCAGAGTAACTAAACTTTTAAAAGTTCCTTTTTTTGGGGAACTTACCCAACTCTGCACTGGACACCTGAGATGCCGGAATAGATAGAAATTTGTTGGGTACTTCTACTAGCCTTAGGCCTAGTAGGCTCAGGATCGTTGATCTCTTCGTCCGAAACATCCATTGTTTTGCGAAATTAAATTGTTAAAACGTAAAGACTATCCTAAAAATGATAGAAGCTCGTGACGAACGAAAGAAAAGTGGCCTAAAAGAGTAGAATGCTGTGATTGGTAGTAAATGTTTTGACAGTTATCAATAGTGCCAACTATAAACAAAAAATCACTTTTTTCGATCAATATATCGATTATTTTGTGTTTTGCTATTTTGGCAGCATTGCGATTCGACATATCGATTGTCCGCTACACGCGTATGCGTCGCGGTGAACAACAAAACTGCCAACGCGCACGAGCGGGAAGTTCGAAATCACGGACGAACCTCAATATTTCTCTAACTCGAACTTCTTTTGCAAATCGAACCTGAACCGAACTATTTTTAAGTTCGAGTTTAAGTTCAAATTTCGAACGTTAGCACAACCTTATAACACACCCCTCCTGTTCACAAAATGATAACAACAAAAAACGAGTTGTAATGTTCGCGAAAGAAAATTTTTAGCGAAATAACATGGGTGATTAATATTTAATTATATTAATTGTTGATTATACCTCCACCTGTATGTATATTTATTAATTGATAGTAATAATAAGATAATAGTGTAAGTGTATGTAAGACAATAATAGCTGGTGAAGCTAAATAAACACAATCTTATCCTTATCATATCTTACAATACTGGGTAGAAATGGTAGAACAATGTAACCTTACCTTGAATTGCTCATGAAACTCGTTCGAGTCTTTCTGAAGCGACTGAAGTAGTTGCGGGACTAGGATTGTGTACGAGAAGGAGAACTTCTCCAGACCCGAGAACAGTTTGGCCTGGGCACGAACTCGCACCTGAAACCAAACAATATAGTCATGTTCTGAACACTTTTCCCTGTTCTAGCATCACTTGCGATCTTCTAGAATGTTGCTGTCAATATTTGGGAGTGACACACAGCAAAATGAGTGCAATAGGCAACACGCGTACGATTTTTTTTGTTAAACCAAACACTTAGTTTAATAGTATTAGATACAAAAAGTATATTAATGCAAGTCGCACGTAAAAAAGAAATTTTTAAATAGGTTTAATGTGGTCGCATTTATTGAAGTTTAAACTGGGGATCTGAATCGCGTACAGGTGGCTGTGACGCAATGGTTGTGTAAACGTGGCAGAACAGACCAATCGCTGGGGCGGTGAGCGAACACAGTACAAAACCATGACGTCAAATCCACTCTACATGGCGGCGGCTCGTTTTTCGCGCCCTTTTATTTATCGTTACTAAACCAATTATTTTGAGACATAGACTGATCCGTTTTTCAAAATTCAAAGACACAAAATTATTAAATGAGAGACAAGGTATTTAAAAATCGATAACAATTTTCATACGCGTGTTCCCTATAATACGTGAAGACAGAAACCACACACATCAATTTTAAAACCAGGATTTAAACCTGGAATGAAAGAACCATGGCTTACCAGACCAACACGTAATCGGCATTAGGCAATGACCACTATACCCATATGGGGTAGTCTGCTACTTTCACTGTCCATATTGCATTGAACGGCATTGGCTTATGGCCGATAGGTCGAGATATGAAATCTGGAGTGGACATACCAGTTGAGAATCAAGACCAAGCACTACACAACAGATCAGTTTTGAACACTGGCTCGTGTCTAGCGACTATATAGTAGGGCTGGGCAAGGAAATCGATATTTCGATACGATATCGATACGAGCCGATTTATTCGATATCGATATTTGGTTGAATATCGAAATACAGTATTGGCAGGTAACGCATGGCCCCTGTGTGGCCCGCAACCTGCATTACACATGTGTGTTGCGGGCAGTAGGCTCGCAGGCCGTTAGCGCAGGGCAGCAAAGTGAGAACAGATGCGGCCGGCCGAGCGAGAGAGAACAATGGAGTGCTATCGTGTCTGAGCGAGGCGTGACGAAGTAGTCCGACGTGAGAGAGAGAGAAAGCGCTACTCGTAGGACGCGTGAGTGGAAGCGAGACCGCGATAGCCGCTGGCGAATGCAACATGCAAGCGAGCCGCCTGTTGACAGTTCAGTTCGTCCCTCGCTCCGTAACCTCGATCGTGATTGGCCGGGTGGGGGGATCTCGTCTTGCGGCGGCCAATAATGACCTTGCCCGACTCTCGGGGATGGCCAGCTGGCCCATCTAACGAGGCAATATACAGAAAAACACCAATCTACGCGACTGGGAATTCCAAATAATCCACATTTCGGAAGATAATTTCGTTGTAACAACGTTAAGTAATACCAAGGGGAACCAAAACTTGTTCGTTAAAATGATCTTCTCGTAATAACGAATTTTCGTTGAAATGATAACAAATTAACATTGTGAACATAGGGATTCAGGCGGGACCACAAATAAATTTCATTAAAATGATGATTTCGTTGTAAGGCCGTTCGTTGTAACGACTTTTGACTGAAATAACAATACAATACCCCTTCATTAACAGTTTTATGACCAGATCAGTGTACTAAAGTAATAAATAAAAGACCCAATGGTTTAGAAAATATTTTGTTTTTCATTTAACTGCAAACTGGGAAGTGGGAGGGGATATTGAAAACAGATGTATTGCTTTCGATATATCGATATCGATATCGAAATTTTTGCCTGATATCGATATTTGAACTTTATGTCATAGCCCAGGCCTACTATATAGTGAGTCTCACCTCGCTGTAATGTGACTGACTCAGCTGCAACAGGTCCAACATGATGTCCGCATGCATCCTAGTGATGCTCTCTGCCCTCATCACAACACTGGCTCGTCTCTAGAGACTATATAGTGAGTCTCACCTCGCTGTAATGTGACTGACTCAGCTGCAACAGGTCCAACATGATGTCCGCATGTGTCCTAGTGATGCTCTCTACTCTCATCACAACACTGGCTCGTCTCTAGAGACTATATAGTGAGTCTCACCTCGCTGTAATGTGACTGACTCAGCTGCAACAGGTCCAGCATGATGTCCGCATGCATCCTAGTGATGCTCTCTGCCCTCATCACAACACTGGCTCGTCTCTAGAGACTATATAGTGAGTCTCACCTCGCTGTAATGAGACTGACTCAGCTGCAACAGGTCCAACATGATGTCCGCATGCGTCCTAGTGATGCTCTCTGCCCTCATCACAACACTGGCTCGTCTCTAGAGACTATATAGTGAGTCTCACCTCGCTGTAATGTGACTGACTCAGCTGCAACAGGTCCAACATGATGTCCGCATGCGTCCTAGTGATGCTCTCTGCTCTCATCACAACACTGGCTCGTCTCTAGAGACTATATAGTGAGTCTCACCTCGCTGTAATGAGACTGACTCAGCTGCAACAGGTCCAACATGATGTCCGCATGCGTCCTAGTGATGCTCTCTGCTCTCATCACAACACTGGCTCGTCTCTAGAGACTATATAGTGAGTCTCACCTCGCTGTAATGTGACTGACTCAGCTGCAACAGGTCCAACATGATGTCCGCATGCGTCCTAGTGATGCTCTCTGCTCTCATCACAACACTGGCTCGTCTCTAGAGACTATATAGTGAGTCTCACCTCGCTGTAATGTGACTGACTCAGCTGCAACAGGTCCAACATGATGTCCGCATGCGTCCTAGTGATGCTCTCTGCCCTCATCACAACACTGGCTCGTCTCTAGAGACTATATAGTGAGTCTCACCTCGCTGTAATGTGACTGACTCAGCTGCAACAGGTCCAACATGATGTCCGCATGCGTCCTAGTGATGCTCTCTGCCCTCATCACAACACTGGCTCGTCTCTAGAGACTATATAGTGAGTCTCACCTCGCTGTAATGTGACTGACTCAGCTGCAACAGGTCCAACATGATGTCCGCATGCGTCCTAGTGATGCTCTCTGCTCTCATCACAACACTGGCTCGTCTCTAGAGACTATATAGTGAGTCTCACCTCGCTGTAATGTGACTGACTCAGCTGCAACAGGTCCAACATGATGTCCGCATGCGTCCTAGTGATGCTCTCTGCCCTCATCACAACACTGGCTCGTCTCTAGAGACTATATAGTGAGTCTCACCTCGCTGTAATGTGACTGACTCAGCTGCAACAGGTCCAACATGATGTCCGCATGCGTCCTAGTGATGCTCTCTGCTCTCATCACAACACTGGCTCGTCTCTAGAGACTATATAGTGAGTCTCACCTCGCTGTAATGTGACTGACTCAGCTGCAACAGGTCCAACATGATGTCCGCATGCGTCCTAGTGATGCTCTCATCACAACACTGGCTCGTCTCTAGAGACTATATAGTGAGTCTCACCTCGCTGTAATGTGACTGACTCAGCTGCAACAGGTCCAACATGATGTCCGCATGCGTCCTAGTGATGCTCTCTGCCCTCATCACAACACTGGCTCGTCTCTAGAGACTATATAGTGAGTCTCACCTCGCTGTAATGTGACTGACTCAGCTGCAACAGGTCCAACATGATGTCCGCATGCGTCCTAGTGATGCTCTCTGCCCTCATCACAACACTGGCTCGTCTCTAGAGACTATATAGTGAGTCTCACCTCGCTGTAATGAGACTGACTCAGCTGCAACAGGTCCAACATGATGTCCGCATGCGTCCTAGTGATGCTCTCTGCCCTCATCACAACACTGGCTCGTCTCTAGAGACTATATAGTGAGTCTCACCTCGCTGTAATGTGACTGACTCAGCTGCAACAGGTCCAACATGATGTCCGCATGCGTCCTAGTGATGCTCTCTGCCCTCATCACAACACTGGCTCGTCTCTAGAGACTATATAGTGAGTCTCACCTCGCTGTAATGTGACTGACTCAGCTGCAACAGGTCCAACATGATGTCCGCATGCGTCCTAGTGATGCTCTCTGCTCTCATCACAACACTGGCTCGTCTCTAGAGACTATATAGTGAGTCTCACCTCGCTGTAATGTGACTGACTCAGCTGCAACAGGTCCAACATGATGTCCGCATGCGTCCTAGTGATGCTCTCTGCCCTCATCACAACACTGGCTCGTCTCTAGAGACTATATAGTGAGTCTCACCTCGCTGTAATGTGACTGACTCAGCTGCAACAGGTCCAACATGATGTCCGCATGCGTCCTAGTGATGCTCTCTGCCCTCATCACAACACTGGCTCGTCTCTAGAGACTATATAGTGAGTCTCACCTCGCTGTAATGTGACTGACTCAGCTGCAACAGGTCCAACATGATGTCCGCATGCGTCCTAGTGATGCTCTCTGCCCTCATCACAACACTGGCTTGTCTCTAGAGACTATATAGTGAGTCTCACCTCGCTGTAATGTGACTGACTCAGCTGCAACAGGTCCAACATGATGTCCGCATGCGTCCTAGTGATGCTCTCATCACAACACTGGCTCGTCTCTAGAGACTATATAGTGAGTCTCACCTCGCTGTAATGTGACTGACTCAGCTGCAACAGGTCCAACATGATGTCCGCATGTGTCCTAGTGATGCTCTCTGCCCTCATCACAACACTGGCTCGTCTCTAGAGACTATATAGTGAGTCTCACCTCGCTGTAATAAGACTGACTCAGCTGCAACAGGTCCAACATGATGTCCGCATGCGTCCTAGTGATGCTCTCTGCCCTCATCACAACACTGGCTCGTCTCTAGAGACTAGGCCTATATAGTGAGTCTCACCTCGCTGTAATGTGACTGACTCAGCTGCAACAGGTCCAACATGATGTCCGCATGCGTCCTAGTGATGCTCTCTGCCCTCATCACAACACTGGCTCGTCTCTAGAGACTATATAGTGAGTCTCACCTCGCTGTAATGTGACTGACTCAGCTGCAACAGGTCCAACATGATGTCCGCATGCGTCCTAGTGATGCTCTCTGCCCTCATCACAACACTGGCTCGTCTCTAGAGACTATATAGTGAGTCTCACCTCGCTGTAATGTGACTGACTCAGCTGCAACAGGTCCAACATGATGTCCGCATGCGTCCTAGTGATGCTCTCTGCTCTCATCACAACACTGGCTCGTCTCTAGAGACTATATAGTGAGTCTCACCTCGCTGTAATGTGACTGACTCAGCTGCAACAGGTCCAGCATGATGTCCGCATGTGTCCTAGTGATGCTCTCTGCCCTCATCACAACACTGGCTCGTCTCTAGAGACTATATAGTGAGTCTCACCTCGCTGTAATGTGACTGACTCAGCTGCAACAGGTCCAACATGATGTCCGCATGCGTCCTAGTGATGCTCTCTGCCCTCATCACAACACTGGCTCGTCTCTAGAGACTATATAGTGAGTCTCACCTCGCTGTAATGTGACTGACTCAGCTGCAACAGGTCCAACATGATGTCCGCATGCGTCCTAGTGATGCTCTCTGCCCTCATCACAACACTGGCTCGTCTCTAGAGACTATATAGTGAGTCTCACCTCGCTGTAATGTGACTGACTCAGCTGCAACAGGTCCAACATGATGTCCGCATGCGTCCTAGTGATGCTCTCTGCCCTCATCACAACACTGGCTCGTCTCTAGAGACTATATAGTGAGTCTCACCTCGCTGTAATGAGACTGACTCAGCTGCAACAGGTCCAACATGATGTCCGCATGCGTCCTAGTGATGCTCTCTGCCCTCATCACAACACTGGCTCGTCTCTAGAGACTATATAGTGAGTCTCACCTCGCTGTAATGAGACTGACTCAGCTGCAACAGGTCCAACATGATGTCCGCATGCGTCCTAGTGATGCTCTCTGCCCTCATCACAACACTGGCTTGTCTCTAGAGACTATATAGTGAGTCTCACCTCGCTGTAATGTGACTGACTCAGCTGCAACAGGTCCTACATGATGTCCGCATGCGTCCTAGTGATGCTCTCTGCCCTCATTACAACACTGGCTCGTCTCTAGAGACTATATAGTGAGTCTCACCTCGCTGTAATGTGACTGACTCAGCTGCAACAGGTCCAGCATGATGTCCGCATGTGTCCTAGTGATGCTCTCTGCCCTCATCACAACACTGGCTCGTCTCTAGAGACTATATAGTGAGTCTCACCTCGCTGTAATGTGACTGACTCAGCTGCAACAGGTCCAGCATGATGTCCGCATGCGTCCTAGTGATGCTCTCATCACAACACTGGCTCGTCTCTAGAGACTATATAGTGAGTCTCACCTCGCTGTAATGTGACTGACTCAGCTGCAACAGGTCCAACATGATGTCCGCATGCGTCCTAGTGATGCTCTCTGCCCTCATCACAACACTGGCTCGTCTCTAGAGACTATATAGTGAGTCTCACCTCGCTGTAATGTGACTGACTCAGCTGCAACAGGTCCAACATGATGTCCGCATGCGTCCTAGTGATGCTCTCTGCTCTCATCACAACACTGGCTCGTCTCTAGAGACTATATAGTGAGTCTCACCACGCTGTAATGTGACTGACTCAGCTGCAACAGGTCCAACATGATGTCCGCATGCGTCCTAGTGATGCTCTCTGCCCTCATCACAACACTGGCTCGTCTCTAGAGACTATATAGTGAGTCTCACCTCGCTGTAATGTGACTGACTCAGCTGCAACAGGTCCAACATGATGTCCGCATGCGTCCTAGTGATGCTCTCTGCCCTCATCACAACACTGGCTCGTCTCTAGAGACTATATAGTGAGTCTCACCTCGCTGTAATGTGACTGACTCAGCTGCAACAGGTCCAACATGATGTCCGCATGCGTCCTAGTGATGCTCTCTGCTCTCATCACAACACTGGCTCGTCTCTAGAGACTATATAGTGAGTCTCACCTCGCTGTAATGTGACTGACTCAGCTGCAACAGGTCCAACATGATGTCCGCATGGGTCCTAGTGATGCTCTCTGCCCTCATCACAACACTGGCTCGTCTCTAGAGACTATATAGTGAGTCTCACCTCGCTGTAATGTGACTGACTCAGCTGCAACAGGTCCAACATGATGTCCGCATGCGTCCTAGTGATGCTCTCTGCTCTCATCACAACACTGGCTCGTCTCTAGAGACTATATAGTGAGTCTCACCTCGCTGTAATGTGACTGACTCAGCTGCAACAGGTCCAACATGATGTCCGCATGCGTCCTAGTGATGCTCTCATCACAACACTGGCTCGTCTCTAGAGACTATATAGTGAGTCTCACCTCGCTGTAATGTGACTGACTCAGCTGCAACAGGTCCAACATGATGTCCGCATGTGTCCTAGTGATGCTCTCTGCCCTCATCACAACACTGGCTCGTCTCTAGAGACTATATAGTGAGTCTCACCTCGCTGTAATGTGACTGACTCAGCTGCAACAGGTCCAACATGATGTCCGCATGCGTCCTAGTGATGCTCTCTGCCCTCATCACAACACTGGCTCGTCTCTAGAGACTATATAGTGAGTCTCACCTCGCTGTAATGTGACTGACTCAGCTGCAACAGGTCCAACATGATGTCCGCATGCGTCCTAGTGATGCTCTCTGCCCTCATCACAACACTGGCTCGTCTCTAGAGACTATATAGTGAGTCTCACCTCGCTGTAATGTGACTGACTCAGCTGCAACAGGTCCAACATGATGTCCGCATGCGTCCTAGTGATGCTCTCTGCCCTCATCACAACACTGGCTCGTCTCTAGAGACTATATAGTGAGTCTCACCTCGCTGTAATGAGACTGACTCAGCTGCAACAGGTCCAGCATGATGTCCGCATGCGTCCTAGTGATGCTCTCTGCCCTCATCACAACACTGGCTCGTCTCTAGAGACTATATAGTGAGTCTCACCTCGCTGTAATGTGACTGACTCAGCTGCAACAGGTCCAACATGATGTCCGCATGCGTCCTAGTGATGCTCTCTGCCCTCATCACAACACTGGCTCGTCTCTAGAGACTATATAGTGAGTCTCACCTCGCTGTAATGTGACTGACTCAGCTGCAACAGGTCCAACATGATGTCCGCATGCGTCCTAGTGATGCTCTCTGCTCTCATCACAACACTGGCTCGTCTCTAGAGACTATATAGTGAGTCTCACCTCGCTGTAATGTGACTGACTCAGCTGCAACAGGTCCAACATGATGTCCGCATGCGTCCTAGTGATGCTCTCTGCCCTCATCACAACACTGGCTCGTCTCTAGAAACTATATAGTGAGTCTCACCTCGCTGTAATGTGACTGACTCAGCTGCAACAGGGCCAACATGATGTCCGCATGCGTCCTAGTGATGCTCTCATCACAACACTGGCTCGTCTCTAGAGACTATATAGTGAGTCTCACCTCGCTGTAATGTGACTGACTCAGCTGCAACAGGTCCAACATGATGTCCGCATGTGTCCTAGTGATGCTCTCTGCCCTCATCACAACACTGGCTCGTCTCTAGAGACTATATAGTGAGTCTCACCTCGCTGTAATGTGACTGACTCAGCTGCAACAGGTCCAACATGATGTCCGCATGCGTCCTAGTGATGCTCTCTGCCCTCATCACAACACTGGCTCGTCTCTAGAGACTATATAGTGAGTCTCACCTCGCTGTAATGAGACTGACTCAGCTGCAACAGGTCCAACATGATGTCCGCATGCGTCCTAGTGATGCTCTCTGCCCTCATCACAACACTGGCTCGTCTCTAGAGACTATATAGTGAGTCTCACCTCGCTGTAATGAGACTGACTCAGCTGCAACAGGTCCAACATGATGTCCGCATGCGTCCTAGTGATGCTCTCTGCCCTCATCACAACACTGGCTCGTCTCTAGAGACTATATAGTGAGTCTCACCTCGCTGTAATGTGACTGACTCAGCTGCAACAGGTCCAACATGATGTCCGCATGCGTCCTAGTGATGCTCTCTGCCCTCATCACAACACTGGCTCGTCTCTAGAGACTATATAGTGAGTCTCACCTCGCTGTAATGTGACTGACTCAGCTGCAACAGGTCCAACATGATGTCCGCATGCGTCCTAGTGATGCTCTCATCACAACACTGGCTCGTCTCTAGAGACTATATAGTGAGTCTCACCTCGCTGTAATGTGACTGACTCAGCTGCAACAGGTCCAACATGATGTCCACATGCGTCCTAGTGATGCTCTCATCACAACACTGGCTCGTCTCTAGAGACTATATAGTGAGTCTCACCTCGCTGTAATGTGACTGACTCAGCTGCAACAGGTCCAACATGATGTCCGCATGCGTCCTAGTGATGCTCTCTGCTCTCATCACAACACTGGCTCGTCTCTAGAGACTATATAGTGAGTCTCACCTCGCTGTAATGTGACTGACTCAGCTGCAACAGGTCCAACATGATGTCCGCATGCGTCCTAGTGATGCTCTCTGCTCTCATCACAACACTGGCTCGTCTCTAGAGACTATATAGTGAGTCTCACCTCGCTGTAATGTGACTGACTCAGCTGCAACAGGTCCAACATGATGTCCGCATGCGTCCTAGTGATGCTCTCATCACAACACTGGCTCGTCTCTAGAGACTATATAGTGAGTCTCACCTCGCTGTAATGTGACTGACTCAGCTGCAACAGGTCCAACATGATGTCCGCATGCGTCCTAGTGATGCCCTCATCACAACACTGGCTCGTCTCTAGAGTCTATATAGTGAGTCTCACCTCGCTGTAATGTGACTGACTCAGCTGCAACAGGTCCAACATGATGTCCGCATGCGTCCTAGTGATGCCCTCATCACAACACTGGCTCGTCTCTAGAGTCTATATAGTGAGTCTCACCTCGCTGTAATGTGACTGACTCAGCTGCAACAGGTCCAACATGATGTCCGCATGCGTCCTAGTGATGCTCTCTGCCCTCATCACAACACTGGCTCGTCTCTAGAGACTATATAGTGAGTCTCACCTCGCTGTAATGTGACTGACTCAGCTGCAACAGGTCCAACATGATGTCCGCATGCGTCCTAGTGATGCTCTCTGCCCTCATCACAACACTGGCTCGTCTCTAGAGACTATATAGTGAGTCTCACCTCGCTGTAATGTGACTGACTCAGCTGCAACAGGTCCAACATGATGTCCGCATGTGTCCTAGTGATGTTCTCTGCCCTCATCACAACACTGGCTCGTCTCTAGAGACTATATAGTGAGTCTCACCTCGCTGTAATGTGACTGACTCAGCTGCAACAGGTCCAACATGATGTCCGCATGCGTCCTAGTGATGCTCTCTGCCCTCATCACAACACTGGCTCGTCTCTAGAGACTATATAGTGAGTCTCACCTCGCTGTAATGTGACTGACTCAGCTGCAACAGGTCCAACATGATGTCCGCATGCACCCTAGTGATGCTCTCTGCCCTCATCACAACACTGGCTCGTCTCTAGAGACTATATAGTGAGTCTCACCTCGCTGTAATGTGACTGACTCAGCTGCAACAGGTCCAACATGATGTCCGCATGCGTCCTAGTGATGCTCTCATCACAACACTGGCTCGTCTCTAGAGACTATATAGTGAGTCTCACCTCGCTGTAATGTGACTGACTCAGCTGCAACAGGTCCAACATGATGTCCGCATGCGTCCTAGTGATGCTCTCTGCCCTCATCACAACACTGGCTCGTCTCTAGAGACTATATAGTGAGTCTCACCTCGCTGTAATGTGACTGACTCAGCTGCAACAGGTCCAACATGATGTCCGCATGCGTCCTAGTGATGCTCTCTGCCCTCATCACAACACTGGCTCGTCTCTAGAGACTATATAGTGAGTCTCACCTCGCTGTAATGTGACTGACTCAGCTGCAACAGGTCCAACATGATGTCCGCATGCGTCCTAGTGATGCTCTCATCACAACACTGGCTCGTCTCTAGAGACTATATAGTGAGTCTCACCTCGCTGTAATGTGACTGACTCAGCTGCAACAGGTCCAACATGATGTCCGCATGCGTCCTAGTGATGCTCTCTGCCCTCATCACAACACTGGCTCGTCTCTAGAGACTATATAGTGAGTCTCACCTCGCTGTAATGTGACTGACTCAGCTGCAACAGGTCCAACATGATGTCCGCATGCGTCCTAGTGATGCTCTCTGCCCTCATCACAACACTGGCTCGTCTCTAGAGACTATATAGTGAGTCTCACCTCGCTGTAATGTGACTGACTCAGCTGCAACAGGTCCAACATGATGTCCGCATGCGTCCTAGTGATGCTCTCATCACAACACTGGCTCGTCTCTAGAGACTATATAGTGAGTCTCACCTCGCTGTAATGTGACTGACTCAGCTGCAACAGGTCCAACATGATGTCCGCATGCGTCCTAGTGATGCTCTCTGCCCTCATCACAACACTGGCTCGTCTCTAGAGACTATATAGTGAGTCTCACCTCGCTGTAATGTGACTGACTCAGCTGCAACAGGTCCAACATGATGTCCGCATGCGTCCTAGTGATGCTCTCTGCCCTCATCACAACACTGGCTCGTCTCTAGAGACTATATAGTGAGTCTCACCTCGCTGTAATGTGACTGACTCAGCTGCAACAGGTCCAACATGATGTCCGCATGCGTCCTAGTGATGCTCTCTGCCCTCATCACAACACTGGCTCGTCTCTAGAGACTATATAGTGAGTCTCACCTCGCTGTAATGTGACGTACTCAGCAGCAACAGGTCCAACATGATGTCCGCATGTGTCCTAGTGATGCTCTCTGCCCTCATCACAACACTGGCTCGTCTCTTAGAGACTATATAGTGAGTCTCACCACGCTGTAATGTGACTGACTCAGCTGCAACAGGTCCAACATGATGTCCGCATGGGTCCTAGTGATGCTCTCTGCCCTCATCACAACACTGGCTCGTCTCTAGAGACTATATAGTGAGTCTCACCTCGCTGTAATGAGACTGACTCAGCTGCAACAGGTCCAACATGATGTCCGCATGCGTCCTAGTGATGCTCTCTGCCCTCATCACAACACTGGCTTGTCTCTAGAGACTATATAGTGAGTCTCACCTCGCTGTAATGTGACTGACTCAGCTGCAACAGGTCCAACATGATGTCCGCATGCGTCCTAGTGATGCTCTCATCACAACACTGGCTCGTCTCTAGAGACTATATAGTGAGTCTCACCTCGCTGTAATGTGACTGACTCAGCTGCAACAGGTCCAACATGATGTCCGCATGTGTCCTAGTGATGCTCTCTGCCCTCATCACAACACTGGCTCGTCTCTAGAGACTATATAGTGAGTCTCACCTCGCTGTAATAAGACTGACTCAGCTGCAACAGGTCCAACATGATGTCCGCATGCGTCCTAGTGATGCTCTCTGCCCTCATCACAACACTGGCTCGTCTCTAGAGACTATATAGTGAGTCTCACCTCGCTGTAATGTGACTGACTCAGCTGCAACAGGTCCAACATGATGTCCGCATGCGTCCTAGTGATGCTCTCTGCCCTCATCACAACACTGGCTCGTCTCTAGAGACTATATAGTGAGTCTCACCTCGCTGTAATGTGACTGACTCAGCTGCAACAGGTCCAACATGATGTCCGCATGCGTCCTAGTGATGCTCTCTGCCCTCATCACAACACTGGCTCGTCTCTAGAGACTATATAGTGAGTCTCACCTCGCTGTAATGTGACTGACTCAGCTGCAACAGGTCCAACATGATGTCCGCATGCGTCCTAGTGATGCTCTCTGCCGTCATCACAACACTGGCTCGTCTCTAGAGACTATATAGTGAGTCTCACCTCGCTGTAATGTGACTGACTCAGCTGCAACAGGTCCAACATGATGTCCGCATGCGTCCTAGTGATGCTCTCTGCCGTCATCACAACACTGGCTCGTCTCTAGAGACTATATAGTGAGTCTCACCTCGCTGTAATGTGACTGACTCAGCTGCAACAGGTCCAACATGATGTCCGCATGTGTCCTAGTGATGCTCTCTGCCCTCATCACAACACTGGCTCGTCTCTAGAGACTATATAGTGAGTCTCACCTCGCTGTAATGTGACTGACTCAGCTGCAACAGGTCCAACATGTTGTCCGCATGTGTCCTAGTGATGCTCTCTGCTCTCATCACAACACTGGCTCGTCTCTAGAGACTATATAGTGAGTCTCACCTCGCTGTAATGTGACTGACTCAGCTGCAACAGGTCCAACATGATGTCCGCATGCGTCCTAGTGATGCTCTCTGCCCTCATCACAACACTGGCTCGTCTCTAGAGACTATATAGTGAGTCTCACCTCGCTGTAATGAGACTGACTCAGCTGCAACAGGTCCAACATGATGTCCGCATGTGTCCTAGTGATGCTCTCTGCCCTCATCACAACACTGGCTCGTCTCTAGCGACTATATAGTGAGTCTCACCTCGCTGTAATGTGACTGACTCAGCTGCAACAGGTCCAACATGATGTCCGCATGCGTCCTAGTGATGCTCTCTGCCCTCATCACAACACTGGCTCGTCTCTAGAGACTATATAGTGAGTCTCACCTCGCTGTAATGAGACTGACTCAGCTGCAACAGGTCCAACATGATGTCCGCATGCGTCCTAGTGATGCTCTCTGCCCTCATCACAACACTGGCTCGTCTCTAGAGACTATATAGTGAGTCTCACCTCGCTGTAATGAGACTGACTCAGCTGCAACAGGTCCAACATGATGTCCGCATGCGTCCTAGTGATGCTCTCTGCCCTCATCACAACACTGGCTCGTCTCTAGAGACTATATAGTGAGTCTCACCTCGCTGTAATGTGACTGACTCAGCTGCAACAGGTCCAACATGATGTCCGCATGTCCTTGTGATGCTCTCTGCCCTCATCACAACACTGGCTCGTCTCTAGAGACTATATAGTGAGTCTCACCTCGCTGTAATGTGACTGACTCAGCTGCAACAGGTCCAACATGATGTCCGCATGTGTCCTAGTGATGCTCTCTGCCCTCATCACAACACTTGCTCGTCTCTAGAGACTATATAGTGAGTCTCACCTCGCTGTAATGTGACTGACTCAGCTGCAACAGGTCCAGCATGATGTCCGCATGGGTCCTAGTGATGCTCTCCGCCCTCATCTCGTTGATCTGTTCGTGCTGCAGAGCAGCCCGGTCGACGAGCAGCGCACGCAAGTGTTGTTTGCCGCCGATCAGTTTGTTCTCCAGCACCTTCTTGACCATGCGGAAGCTCTTCATGTGCGTCTCGAAGCTGTTCTTGGGGCCCGCTCGGTTCAGCAGCAGATTCTCCAAAATCTAAAATTGCAAAACCAAACCGATGAGATCATGTTACAATGATACGTTGCTTCTAGCTTGGAGCTGTTCTACATTTGTGTCTAGCTAGAAAAGCTTTTACAATCTTTCGTTTAGCTAGAACAGTTAATATTAGGGTTGCCGTTTAATAATCGATATATCGATTGATACGATTATTTGCCGGAACGATCGATAATCGATTCAGTCTTCACGAATCGATCATCACTGTAACGATAATCGAATGGCCCGCCCGGCCGAGATTTTGAATTTACCGCTCGTTAGGCTTCCTACGTGCGTGGCGCCTGGCAGCGTAGTAGCTTCAAGCCAACCCCTCATCCCCCCTCCTCCCCCGTCGAGCAGTAGAAGGGGGACTGGGCCGGCCTAAGAAGTCGCGAGCGGTAACCTGTCGCCTGCAGTGAGCACGTGTTTCTTGATCCTTTTTTTTTTCTTGTTTGCGCAATGTTTTTGACCACGGCTAAAACAGATCTGTTGTCTCTGCCGCATCTAAGAAGTGAGGTGTGGAAAAACTTTGGTTTTCGTGTCAATGAAAAAAAAGAAATCATGCCAGTAAGAGTGTAGTTTGTAGGAAGTGTAATGATAAAGTGGCTTACAGTGGCAACACGACAAATCTTAGTAGCCTACACATTAACGAAAATGTAATGCTTAAGCGACATCAAATTTTTGTAATTCCAATTTCAGACTATTGTCTTTTTCCGGTCCATTATTTATTTGTTCGTGCGTGTGTTGTACGCCGCTGCTAAATTGTTTTCTCACATATCCGTGGTGTGTAACCAGCTGTCATGAATCCTGAATGACAACTGCGCATTTTCCAGCGCAAGCCGACCGCCCCTCCTCCATTCCAACCTCCTTAGCCCCTCCTACCGGCTCAAGGTCAAGCGACGGTCCACCCCACTACTACAGCCAGCAGTCTCCAGTTTCATCTTCGATCTCGGCAGAGTAGCATCTTGTGGCAAACAGCACAATACCCCCGAAAACAATATACTCCCAAATGGTCCGCCTCTTATGCGAAAAATAACGTAATTTTGATTCGATTATCGATTATCGATCGATATTTTTTTAAGTCGATTATGGCGATCGATAATCGATTTTAATGGTTCGATTATCGATGCTGAAATTCATATCGAACGGCAACCCTAGTTAATATACTCTCACATCTAGCTTGAACATCTTCTACAATCTTGCATATAGAGTCAAATGTTCTACACGTTTGCACCTAGCTCAAACAGTTTCTACAATATTGCATATAGCTCTAACAGATTCTACACTCCCACATCTGGCGTGAACATTGTTCTAAAATTGCATCTAGTTTAAACAGTGAGGGTGTCTTATAGAGGTACATACCATTATTTTGCAATGCGAGATAAAACAAAAAATCCAATTGAGATAGATGAAATATTCTTTAATTTCTTTAAGTAAGGGGTCATCAGACCGTCAAATCAAATCGCTAAATTTTCAAGCTGATAATGATATTGTGATATCCCTCGGGAAGGGGGGGGGGGCGAGGGCAGTATGTGAAGGGACTAACTGCTGCAACGCGTACTTCTGGCCACGGCGAAAATACCGGTACTTTAAATTGACTACGATTTCTTATGTATTGATTTATTACTGCCGGAATAAAATTCGATATCGATGTCAATTTTTTAATAACGATATCAGCAAGGGATGACGAAACCCGACTTTTTTACGACCCGGGTACCCGTTCACTATACCCGCGGGTTACCCGGGTAGGCCTAGGCCTAAAAACAAAAAAAATCGTGTGGAATGTCAAATCAACCGCTCAATATCGCTCTCGGCGAAAATAACACCACAAATAGTGTATAGGGATTAGGATGTTTCATTAAATTTCGTGATGAAAAGTTGAACACCCATGACAAGAGAAAGTGAACAACAGCGCGGGGGTCGAGTATCGGAGCGGGATGAAACATAATGCGTCACAGCTGCCACTCAAGCTCAAGGGACATTTCATTGAAAATGGTCCAATTTTGAATTAATTGGTTGCTGACCCATCTCAGATATTTTTTTAACTTTTACCATTTGTTCCTATATGTGTTTGGACTCTAGTCCCAAATTTTTAGATTTTTTTTATGACTCACTAAAAAGTTACAGGCTTTAGAAGCCAGGCGGTCGCGGCAAAAATCAGCATTTTGGACTTCTTCGTTACATCGTGTAACTCGTAAACTATTCGTCCAATCAGAACAGAGCACTGGACATATTTTGTTTAAAAGAGTCAGAATATTCCAAATGTGTTCCTAAAATAAAGTATATGTCAGCCATATTGGTTCTATCCAAGGTCAAACATCGATTTCGGAAATCATTTTTTCATCAAGTTTGAAGCTATATTACTTGATAAGGGTTGAAGATAAATCATAACTGTTTTTTCCTCCTTGCACATTGGGAACATATTTACCAGGAAAAACACAATAACCCTTGTTTTTCTATCCCTAAATGAGTGAAAAAAAATCCCCAAAATGGGAAAAACTCAAATTTTGACATGTTCAAGGTCATGTATCTCCAATGGGGGTGAAGATAAAAAATTGAAAATAAGGCAATATTTTGCCCTTATGTAGGTCTGTCAGTGACTAAAAAGTTTGGGTTGTTATTCAACACGGTTTAGAAATTAAAGCATTTAGAGAATCGGTCAAAACAACGTTACGCACATGTATTCTTATCGTAAGAAGTGTACTTACAATAGCTCATGATTGTCTGAAATACAGCAGAAAACAATAATATTGTTACCTGGTTATAATTGATGGTTCTTCAACATTTCTTTTGAACTTCAATTTCATTAACGTGTCTATTTCTTCTTTCAAACGCTCACTGATGTTAGGCGTTCGACTGGTCGCAGTTGAAAGTTCCAGGGCGGACAGTATTCATAACAATAACATATTTGTAAAAGGCACCAATATCTTGTCATTTCTTGTTAATTGGAATGATGTCATAGGTCCGGGAGGGCTGAAGGAATGAACGTAGGCCTAATAGTCGTCGTCTGCTTCCTAATGTTTCAGCCCTTTCCCTAAATACCGACGGTCATTTATTTATTTATTTAATGTCAATCCTATTCAGTTATAAAACGATTTACAAAGGAGGACCTTAAATAAAGCTAGGCTATGCTAAACAATTAATAATAATGAAATCATAAATAACAAACAACAAAAACAAAACAAACTACTTAACTATATAAAATAAAAATCAAGTACAAGAAAAAATAATTGAGAAATGAAATAAAATAAAAAATTATGTCAAAAATTATGTCCATGGGGATAACTTTACACAGTTTCTTCCACATAATTAATTGGAGCAGATGTGTTGCAAACTAGCATTGTACACTCATCTTTTGGGATAAAACAGTGTGATTTTCTCTAGTGCGAGATATGGCGAGAGCATGTTAAATCTTATTGTAAGCGCAACTTTGTTAGTTTCGTTTTCTTTAGAATCTACGTAGGGAAATGTTATTCCTATAATTTTGTTATTGCCGAAGCTGAACATGCCTTGTGGTTTCATGATGTGGTTGGATGTACTACACTGAAGACTTGCTTTTGTAACAAGCCTTTTCACTGTACCTTCTTTGCTAAAATGCCACTCTACTTCCATTCCAAAATTGATTTTATGTTTGAAAATATTTATGTAGTTTTTGCGGTTCTTGTACTGTCCGGCAGCCCCGTCCGAAAAGTAGGGAATCTTGTTTACATTAGGAGCAACAATTTTAAGTCGATTAATGACATGTTTCTAGAATTAATGTACTGCAGTCGTACTGTGTGTCAGTCACACCTGTCAGTTGTAACCTGCTGAGTAGGCCTATAGGTTACATTGGTATCTTAACAGTTCATCTGTTGCAGAAATTAAGAAGAAATTGAACAACTACATTGATACAAGAAATTGAAACTAACAAAGTTGCGCTTACAATAAGACTAAACATGCTCTCGCCATATCTCGCACTAGAGAAAAGCACACTGTTTTATCCCAAAAGATGAGTGTATGATGCTAGTTTGCAACACATCTGCTCCAATTAATTATGTGGAAGAAACTGTGTGTTAAGTTATCCCCATGGACATAAAAATGTACGATAACGTCGCGTGTTTATATAATGACCGTTGGTATTTAGGGAAAGTGCTAAAACATTAGGAAGCAGACGACGACTATTAGGCCTACGTTCATTCCTTCAGCCCTCCTGGACCTATGACATCATTCCAATTAACAAGAAATGACAAGACATTGGTGCCTCATACAAATATGTTATGAATACTGTCCGCCCTGGAACTTTCAACTGCGACCAGTCGAACGCCTAACATCAGCGAGCGTTTGAAAGAAGAAATAGACACGTTAATGAAATCGAAGTTCAAAAGAAATGTTGAAGAACCATCAATTATAACCAGGTAACAATATTATTGTTTTCTGTTGTATTTCAGACAATCATGAGCTATTGTAAGTACACTTCTTACGATAAGAATACATGTGCGTAACGTTGTTTTGACCGATTTTCTAAATGCTGTAATTTCTAAACCGTGTTGAATAACAACCCAAACTTTTTAGTCACTGACAGACCTACATAAGGGCAAAATATTGCCTTATTTTCAATTTTTTATCTTCACCCCCATTGGAGATACATGACCTTGAACATGTCAAAATTTGAGTTTTTCCCATTTTGGGGATTTTTTTCACCCATTTAGGGATAGAAAAACAAGGGTTATTATTTTCTTCCTGGTAAATATGTTTTCAATGTGTAAGGAGAAAAAAACAGTTATCATTTATCTTCAACCCTTATCAAGTTGTGGAATTACTAACTAGGTGGCTTAACGCCAATGATAAATGTCAATGAGAAAGATTCATTTTTATTTGGAACCGTGTCAATCGAGCTTCACACCAAGCAATGTTTATTATTCCGTCCCTAGCGACGGGTTTCTTTTGTCTTGCCCAATTGCCACCGCCTTCTCACAAGAAGCGCACCACAGTACCCCCCTGCCAGTGAACGAGCACAGCGAGGCGAACGAAAGTCTATACGCCTAGTCGCGCTGGTACATACACTTGACGTCCTGCTCTCGTCGTGACCAAAGGCTGAGCAGCGGCAACGGCAGCGTATGATCGAACCATAGACGGAGTGCTGGAGTTCGGACGAACACTGGAGTGATTAACAGCTGGGGGCGCTGTCCCAGACAGATGTGATGAGCGTGATTCTGCATTCGGCATCGTCGATGGTTGAGTGGTGTCTGGGGCCGCATCAGCAAGAATGAAGGCGGGCTTCAAACGATCAATGGATACAACGACCTTCTTCCCAGTACGCAAAATTGTAAAGTGTTTCTCATTCCTCGTGAGTACCTCGTAAGGCCCATCGTACGGTTGCTGAAGGGGTGTTCGTACAGCATCATGTCGCACAAAAACGTGGGAACATGTCGCGAGGTCCTTAAACACAAAACAGCGTCGTTCTCCGTGTCGAATAGGGCGGGACGGCCGGAGCTTCTGGAGACGTTGGCGGAGGTGCCTGACGTACTCAGAGGTGCTGTCCAGTGTTGTTGCAGCTGACAGGTATTCTCCTGGAAGTCTGAGAGTAGTTCCATAAACCAATTCAGCCGGTGTTGCCTTAATATCGTCCTTCCAAGCTGATCGGATACCCAGCATAACCCACGGTAGGGTGTCAGTCCAGCGATTCTCTTCATGGCACATAAGTGCAGCCTTGAGCTGTCGGTGGAGACGCTCTACCATTCCGTTGGCGGCGGGATGATATGACGTCGTGTGGATTAGGGTCGTACCTAACAGGTGATTGAGAGACCTAAAAAGAGACGACTCGAACTGTCGACCTTGATCGGAAGTGATCCGAAGCGGCGTCCCAAAACGAGATATCCACCCGGTGACGAGGGCAGAGGCGACTGTATCTGCAGTTATATCGGCAAGAGGCAGCGCCTCAGGCCAGCGAGTAAACCGGTCGACGCATGTGAGTAGGTAGCGGAATCCCGCTGACTCGGGGAGAGGACCAACAAGATCAATGTGGACATGGTCAAACCGAGCGTCGGGGACGTCAAAATGCTCAACGGGCGCAGAGACGTGGCGAGTGACCTTCGATCGCTGACAAGTTATGCATGCCCGGGCCCACTCTCTGCAGTCTCTTCTCATTGACGGCCAGACGTAGCTCCTGGAGACAAGGCGAACGGAGGCCGCAACACCTGGATGGGACAGGCTGTGAAGGCTGTCAAACACCCGACGTCGAAGGTTCGCTGGCACGAAGGGCCGTTCTACCGGCGTGGACGTGTCACAATGGATCGTGAGGTTTGTCCCAGCGAGGCTCCTACATTTTAGTTGAAGTGCAGTGTCGGAGAGAAGAAGTGCCCGAAGGTCAGAATCGGTCTTCTGTTCTCGAGCAATTGCCACGTAATCCACTGGAGCCGAGATCGCCTCCACTCTGGACAGAGCGTCTGCGACGACATTCTCCTTGCCAGGAACATGACGAATGTCGGTAGAAAATTGGCCAATGTAGTCAAGATACCGAAACTGTCGCGGTGAACACTTCTCAGCCTTCTGCTTAAAAGCGAATGTCAAAGGCTTGTGGTCTGTGTAGACTGAGAACGTTCTGGCTTCCACCATATGACGGAAATAACGTATAGCCTCGTAGATGGCAAGGAGTTCGCGATCGTATGCTCCGTACTTGCGCTGCGCCGCATTCAGCTTGCGTGAGAAGAATGCTAGCGGTTGCCAACCTAAACAAGTTCTCTGCTGAAGGGCGGCTCCAATACTATTGTCGGAGGCGTCGGCTACGATCGCCAGCTCCCCACTTGAGTCTGGGTGCGCCAGAAGCGCCGCCTGTGAGAGACTACTCTTACATTCTTCAAACGTCTGCAACAGCTCCGGAGTCCAAACGATAGGCGTCTTACCCGATGTGTCAGCACCGACAAGAAGGTCGTTGAGGGGTGCCTGAAGTCGGGCGGCAGATGGTAGGAAACGACGATAGAAATTTATCATACCCAATACCTGACGCAGTTGCTTGATATTACTGGGTGGTGGCAAAGAGATGATTGCCTCAACCTTGTCTTCAAGAGGCCGTGTCCCGAAGGCATTGACAGTGTGGCCTAAGAACTTTACCTCGGAAACACCAAACACGCACTTAGAAGTATTGATAAGTATTCCGTACTCCGACAACCGCGCAAAGAGCAGGCGGAGGTGTTCCTCATGTTCTGCCTGAGATGTCGATGCTATGAGGATATCATCGATGTATGCGTAGGCGAAATCCAGATCACGAATTGCTTCGTCGATGAACCTCTGAAACGTTTGGGCTGCGTTTCGTAAACCAAAACTCATGAATGGAAATTCGAAAAGACCAAATGGTGTGGTTATAGCTGTCTTTGCGATATCATCTGGAGCAACAGGGATCTGGTTGTACGCTTTAACCAAGTCAATCGTCGAGAATACAGACTTCCCAGTGAGCGACTGAGCAAAATCTTGTATATGAGGTACAGGATATCGGTCTGGAATCGTCCGATCGTTCAGCGCCCTGTAGTCGCCGCACGGCCTCCACTGATTTTCCTTCTTGGGAACTAGGTGAAGGGCGGCGGACCAGTTACTGGAAGAACGCCTGGCGATACCAGTCTTTAGCATCGTATCGAACTCAGCCTTAGCGATTTGCAGACGGTCCGGCGCCAGGCGGCGAGGTTTACATGACACTGGATGCCCAGGCGTCGTGTGGATATGGTGCATAGTTCCATGTTTAATGATGCGCGTTATACCAGCTGGCCGTGTGATGGCGGGAAACTCAGCCAGGAGAGCGTGATATCGTGAACCTCCACTGACTGCCTTAACGTGTTGTTGTACGTTCATGGTCCACTTACCAGTGACGGCAGTCGATGTGGCGCTATCTATTAAGCGTCGATTTCGTGCATCAACGAGTAAGCCGTAGAACGACAAGAAATCGACTCCGACGATTGGTCTGGATACGTCAGCAACGACGAAACGCCAGACAAACTCGCGTTTAAACCCCAAATCGAGGTTGAGGCTAATAGCACCATAAGTCGATATAACTGTTCCGTTGGCAGCAAATAGCTCGTACGTTGACCGTTCGCGAGGTCCATTGACCAGTGCGCGCGGGTATACGCACAGATCAGACCCTGTGTCAACAAGGAATTGACGTCGAGTCGTAATGTCTGTCACAAAAAGGCGGCGTGAGCTCGGACAGTCGTGAGCCGCGTCTACTGACTACCCATGGAGTTTTTTTGACACGAAACTGCATGGTTGTCGACACAGTTTCGCCTTCGCACCGTACTTCTGATGATACCAGCACATTCCATTTGCTGGAGCACCTTGCGTCGTGTATCGTGGGTTCGATGAAGAAAAGTCGCGACGACGATCCCTCGAACGTTCTCGAGATGACACCGCTCGACGATTGCTAGATAGTGTCTCGACTTGTTGTGACAACTCTTCTAACTGTGTTTGAAAATTGTTGACTACTGCTAAACGAGAAGGAATCGGTGTCATCTCGTGTATCCGGTCAGCGATCACTGCAAGTGCATCGAGGTCGTCAGGCGGTGATGATGCGAGTATGTCGCGCATCCTGATCGGTAAACGTTCAAGCCACAACGATCGTAATACCTTGTCTGTCACTTCAGACGCAGCCAACATGCGCAGTTGAAACAATAATTCGGAGGGTTTGCGATCCCCCAACTCTTCATGTTGTAAAAGTCGTTTAAAACGCGCCTCTTGTGAGGGTGAAAAACGTCGAATGAGCTCTGCTTTCAAATGCTCATATTTGCCAACGATCGGGGGTTTGACGATAATGTCACGCACTGCAGTCGCGTATCGTTGTTCGAGGGCGCTTGTTGCATGATTAAATTTAGTGGAATCATGCGTAATTCCTGCTAAATCGAACTGATTTTCGATTTGTGCGAACCACAATACCGGATCATCCGCCCAAAACGGTGGCACCTTTACGCTAACCCTATCTACCGAGACGAGGGCTACGTTTTCAGGTAATGCCATCTGCCTGAATTCGTCGTTATACAAAAACAAACGGTAGAAACAATCAACATCTACACGAAAACTCAACACTTCCACAAGAAATAATTTGTAAGTTGTTCATTGTCCTACCTCGTTGGTAGAATCACGTCGGGGTCACCAATGTGGAATTACTAACTAGGTGGCTTAACGCCAATGATAAATGTCAATGAGAATGATTCATTTTTATTTGGAACCGTGTCAATCGAGCTTCACACCAAGCAATGTTTATTATTCCGTCCCTAGCGACGGGTTTCTTTTGTCTTGCCCAATTGCCACCGCCTTCTCACAAGAAGCGCACCACAAAGTAATACAGCTTCAAACTTGATGAAAAAATTATTTCCGAAATCGATGTTTGACCTTGGATAGAACCAATATGGCTGACATATACTATATTTTAGGAACACATTTGGAATATTCTGACTCTTTTAAACAAAATATGTCCAGTGCTCTGTTCTGATTGGACGAATAGTTTACGAGTTACACGATGTAACGAAGAAGTCCAAAATGGGGATTTTTGCCGCGACCACCTGGCTTCTAAAGCCTGTAACTTTTTAGTGAGTCATAAAAAAAATCTAAAACTTTGGGACTAGAGTCCAAACACATATAGAAACAAATGGTAAAAGTTAAAAAAATATCTGAGATGGGTCAGCAACCACCCTTGGACCATATTCAATGAAATGACCCTCAAGGCTACGGGCAGACCGGCCCGTTGAAGTGTCGAATGGTTGTCTGCTTTGGGAAGGAGAAAGGGGGGGGGGGGGGTGTAGAGTAGCAGTTCATGCTAAAAGATTGCCGGCAGCCAGGCTTACATGAACAGGGAATCGGGCGGCATGAACAAAAGACACTATCAAAGTGGACAGTTTATTTATAGAGGCGATTCTATTTCTTAGGGAAATACCGCCAAGCACAAAAATAAAATACGTAATGACAGATGAATCAGTTCAAATTCAAAACATTTAGCTAATTTGCGGTTCTCAATTTCAGGAGCCGAGTTTTGTCGGGTAAACGGGTAGAGAAAACACAAACCCGTACCCGACTTCATCGGGCGGGTATCGGGTACCCGTCGTCTTCCCTAATTTCCGCTATGGTCTGCAGTATGCGTTGCTGCAGCGTTGTCACTGAGTACCTAACCCCCCCCCACCCCCCCACCCTCGAGGATATCATTGTCAACTTGAAGTATTTCTCCCGCGGTCTGCAGTACGCGTTGCTGCAGTTTATAACTGCACATCTACCCTCCCCCTCGAAAAAAAATTTCGAAGAAAAATTCGATATCGCGATATCGATGTTGATTTTGATACGACGATATCGCTAGCGATATCGTCGAAATGGCGCCGATATCGATGTTGAAAAAAATATCGTTGGGCCACACAACTGATAATTAAGGTCAGAACATCTTTAGAAACCTGAAATTTAATTACTTTTTATAGTTACTAGTGTGACGATACATGGATCTAGTTTCGTACAAGAAACAGAGTAAGAGTGTAACTCGGCTAACCTGGATGAGGGCGAAGAACGACTTGGTGTCATCCTCTTGCGAGCTGAGAAGTTTCCCCTGGAGACGGTGCATCACGTCGGCGACAGTCTTACGCACGTTCGCTCCGTCGGGCATAGTCACGGTTCCTCCGTACTTGACGCAGACGGCGAAACCCTTGGGTCCCACGCAGCTCTCCATGCTGCAACAGGTAGACTGTTACGATGATGCCCTCCTCTTACTCTTGATGGTATCTTATTGATATCTTGAGAAAGCTTCAAGATATTGAAAATATAATTCCTGTGCACATTTCATTAGGGGCAACTCTAGACTATGAATTTAAAAACTTAAAATTATTACAATTGTTACTATTTTTATTTCAGTAACTAACAGAATAAATTTGAATTAATTAACTGAAATTACAATCGTAACAATTACAATGTTTGAGGGTTACGTCTTACATACCATGGAGAGTTGCCCACCAGACCATACAATGTACACTTGTTGGTGAACGCTAATTATGTTGGTGAATTGGTAAATGTTCCATGTGTTGCGATCTTATTGCATAGAACAAACATAATTTAGGGACATTGGTAAGGGAGGGTCAGCACTCGTAAGATTATAGAAGTGAGACTTGGGTACAAAGTTTGAGAAGCACTAATCGCGTTACGATAATTGTGTACATGCAATCGGTGACTTTGACTCCTCCTTGATAAGAGCGGTGACAGCAGACTGTACAATAGCGCTGGCCAAATTAGAAGGAAAAGTGTAGGCCTATACTTAAGATAGTGGGCCACAAAAACGTCTACTCCCCCTCCAAAAATGTGTAATATCATTTTTTGTTAAATCTTTAATACTATAGGATACTGCAGGTCATACTCTGCAACAAATCTAATCTGTTACTATTTCAGTCCCTTCATTATTGATGTTGCCCCAAAGAGTACATTTACTTCAAAAAGAGCCATAAATCAGTTACCTTTTTTAATTAATTTGATACAATGTCGTCGTACTTGGTATATAATGTCGAAAATCAATTGTCCCTTCAGAGACGTTATATATCAAGGTTGTACTGTATGAATCAGTGATTGGACAGTGGGAACACTTGCGGACTAATGTCAGAATCAACAAGGTCGATTCAGAACCACTTTGAATTTATTGGGTGCTTCGTTGCTAGGACGGTTCACCGTTTAATCACCGTTTAGTTTAGTCACCGTTTACTTATTCCTAAGTCAAGAAGTGATGGAATTGAATCCATATTAGAAGTTAAAAAACTTTTCCTGAAGCGGGGTTTGAACCCGGGACTTTCTGCGTTGGAAGCAGGGATGCTAACCACTGGACCAACGGTATTGATATCACGATATATTGTAAAGAAAAATGCGATTATTGATTTGAAATTAGTATTTATTAGAGATGCACATCGATAAAATTAAAATTATCGATAATCGAAAAGGTGACTGCATTATCGATCGATAATATCGAACGATAATGACGGCAGAACAGACACAATTCTTGACGGAGAGCTGACAGTGACACCCAAGTGGCAAGTGTATGCTGCACGACTGCTAGGCCCCGAGGCTGAGGCGCGCTATCTCACTCGCTTTTACGCTCATACCCATTCGCGCGCTCTCTCACCGCTCGGCCTCTGCTGGTCCAACCCTATGCCTACGAGGCGCGATATCTTGCTCGCTCTTTAGCTCAAAGCTATCCGCGCGCTCTCTCAACTCGATGTACTCCTTCACTCACGTAAATCCCAGCCGTGAGCCGACGACAAGAGTCTCGGTTGGATCGAGGCAGTTTGTTGATTGCTGATACAACAAACATCACATTGGATGAAATGGGATACCATGGGCGGGAAATTAAACAGTACGGCCATTTAACGTTTAATATTCACTGATTATTAATTAATAGCGCCAAGCACCAATACCAAAACGGAACACAAAACACCTTTTACTTGTCTACGCGATCTTTTTTTCTGCCACTTACCACGATGAATGAATAGAAAGGACTAAAAGTAAAACACAGCGGGTGGCTAGCCGTGGCTACAAAACGTAGCGCTGTCTCAGTCCCTCTTTAGCTCATAGACATTTGCGCGCTCTCTCACTGCTTGACTCACTGGCCAGCAACCCCTGCTGTCGGCGACAACAAGTCTGCGAGGCGGTTGAGGTTTTGTCGAGCCATGCCAGCGCGGGATAAATGAAAAATATCGATACTATTCCTATTATCGACGCTGTATTGATTATCGTATAAATAATTCGATAATATTTTCTTTATCGATTATCGAAATTATATTGATTATCGAATATCGATCGATAATATCGATTATCGTGTGCATCACTAGTATTTATCATAATGCACTCTTCATCTTCCTCTTGAGTGACCAAGACCTTGTGTCGAAACGTGTCATTATTTTTGTACTATGTCATCAATACGTACTTTCAACTCTCAAATTCATCATCCTACATGGAGGTAAGCTGTTGGATCCTATGCCTACATTACACTATGGCAGCGATGTACTCGCAGCGAGACGGGCGGCTCGTCCCAGACATGGAGGTAAGCTGTTGGATCCTATGCCTACATTACACTATGGCAGCGATGTACTCACAGCGAGACGGGCGACTCGTCCCAGACATGGAGGTAAGCTGTTGGATCCTACCCCTACATTACACTATGGCAGCGATGTACTCACAGCGAGACGGGCGACTCGTCCCAGACATGGAGGTAAGCTGTTGGATCCTACCCCTACATTACACTATGGCAGCGATGTACTCACAGCGATACGGGCGACTCGTCCCAGACATGGAGGTAAGCTGTTGGATCCTATGCTATGGCAGCGATGTACTCACAGCGAGACGGGCGGCTCGTCCCAGACATGGAGGTAAGCTGTTGGATCCTATGCCTACATTACACTATGGCAGCGATGTACTCACAGGGAGACGGGCAACTCGTCCCAGACATGGGGGTAAGCTGTTGGATCCTACCCCTACATTACACTATGGCAGCGATGTACTCACAGCGAGACGGGCGGCTCGTCCCAGACATGGAGGTAAGCGGTTGGATCCTATCCCTACATTACACTATGGCAGCGATGTACTCACAGCGAGACGGGCGGCTCGTCCCAGACATGGGGGTAAGCTGTTGGATCCTATCCCTACATTACACTATGGCAGCGATGTACTCACAGCGAGACGGGCGGCTCGTCCCAGACATGGAGGTAAGCTGTTGGATCCTATCCCTACATTACACTATGGCAGCGATGTACTCACAGCGAGAAGGGCGGCTCGTCCCAGACATGGAGGTAAGCTGTTGGATCCTACCCCTACATTACACTATGGCAGCGATGTACTCACAGCGAGACGGGCGACTCGTCCCAGACATGGAGGTAAGCTGTTGGATCCTATGCTATGGCAGCGATGTACTCACAGTGAGACGGGCGGCTCGTCCCAGACATGGAGGTAAGCTGTTGGATCCTATGCTATGGCAGCGATGTACTCACAGCGAGACGGGCGGCTCGTCCCAGACATGTAGGTAAGCTGTTGGATCCTATGCTATGGCAGCGATGTACTCACAGCGAGACGGGCGGCTCGTCCCAGACATGTAGGTAAGCTTTTGGATCCTATCCCTACATTACACTATGGCAGCGATGTACTCACAGCGAGACGGGCGACTCGTCCCAGACATAGAGGAAAGCTGTTGGATCCTACCCCTACATTACACTATGGCAGCGATGTACTCACAACGAGACGGGCGGCTCGTCCCAGACATGGAGGTAAGCTGTTGGATCCTACCCCTACATTACACTATGGCAGCGATGTACTCACAGCGAGACGGGCGACTCGTCCCAGACATGGAGGTAAGCTGTTGGATCCTATGCTATGGCAGCGATGTACTCACAGCGAGACGGGCGGCTCGTCCCAGACATGGAGGTAAGCTGTTGGATCCTACCCCTACATTACACTATGGCAGCGATGTACTCACAGCGAGACGGGCGACTCGTCCCAGACATGGAGGTAAGCTGTTGGATCCTACCCCTACATTACACTATGGCAGCGATGTACTCACAGCGAGACGGGCGACTCGTCCCAGACATGGAGGTAAGCTGTTGGATCCTATGCTATGGCAGCGATGTACTCACAGCGAGACGGGCGGCTCGTCCCAGACATGGAGGTAAGCTGTTGGATCCTACCCCTACATTACACTATGGCAGCGATGTACTCACAGCGAGACGGGCGACTCGTCCCAGACATGGAGGTAAGCTGTTGGATCCTACCCCTACATTACACTATGGCAGCGATGTACTCACAGCGAGACGGGCGGCTCGTCCCAGACATGGAGGTAAGCTGTTGGATCCTATGCTATGGCAGCGATGTACTCACAGTGAGACGGGCGGCTCGTCCCAGACATGGAGGTAAGCTGTTGGATCCTATGCCTACATTACACTATGGCAGCGATGTACTCACAGCGAGACGGGCGGCTCGTCCCAGACATGGAGGAAAGCTGTTGGATCCTATCCCTACATTACACTATGGCAGCGATGTACTCACAGCGAGACGGGCGGCTCGTCCCAGACATGGAGGTAAGCTGTTGGATCCTATCCCTACATTACACTATGGCAGCATTGTACTCACAGCGAGACGGGCGGCTCGTCCCAGACATGGAGGTAAGCTGTTGGATCCTATCCCTACATTACACTATGGCAGCTATGTACTCACAGTGAGACGGGCGGCTCGTCCCAGACATGGAGGTAAGCTGTTGGATCCTATCCCTACATTACACTATGGCAGCGATGTACTCACAGCGAGACGGGCGACTCGTCCCAGACATGGAGGTAAGCTGTTGGATCCTATCCCTACATTACACTATGGCAGCGATGTACTCACAGCGAGACGGGCGGCTCGTCCCAGACATGGAGGTAAGCTGTTGGATCCTATCCCTACATTACACTATGGCAGCGATGTACTCACAGCGAGACGGGCGACTCGTCCCAGACATGGAGGTAAGCTGTTGGATCCTATCCCTACATTACACTATGGCAGCGATGTACTCACAGCGAGACGGGCGGCTCGTCCCAGACATGGAGGTAAGCTGTTGGATCCTACCCCTACATTACACTATGGCAGCGAAGTACTCACAGCGAGACGGGCGACTCGTCCCAGACATGGAGGTAAGCTGTTGGATCCTATGCTATGGCAGCGATGTACTCACAGTGAGACGGGCGGCTCGTCCCAGACATGGAGGTAAGCTGTTGGATCCTACCCCTACATTACACTATGGCAGCGATGTACTCACAGCGAGACGGGCGACTTGTCCCAGACATAGAAATAAGCTGTTGGATCCTACCCCTACATTACACTATGGCAGCGATGTACTCACAACGAGACGGGCGGCTCGTCCCAGACATGGAGGTAAGCTGTTGGATCCTACCCCTACATTACACTATGGCAGCGATGTACTCACAGCGAGACGGGCGACTCGTCCCAGACATGGAGGTAAGCTGTTGGATCCTACCCCTACATTACACTATGGCAGCGATGTACTCACAGCGAGACGGGCGACTCGTCCCAGACATGGAGGTAAGCTGTTGGATCCTACCCCTACATTACACTATGGCAGCGATGTACTCACAGCGAGACGGGCGGCTCGTCCCAGACATGGAGGTAAGCTGTTGGATCCTATGCTATGGCAGCGATGTACTCACAGCGAGACGGGCGGCTCGTCCCAGACATGGAGGTAAGCTGTTGGATCCTATGCCTACATTACACTATGGCAGCGATGTACTCACAGCGAGACGGGCGGCTCGTCCCAGACATGGAGGTAAGCTGTTGGATCCTATGCTATGGCAGCGATGTACTCACAGCGAGACGGACGGCTCGTCCCAGACATGGAGGTAAGCTGTTGGATCCTATCCCTACATTACACTATGGCAGCGATGTACTCACAGCGAGACGGGCGGCTCGTCCCAGACATGGAGGTAAGCTGTTGGATCCTATGCTATGGCAGCGATGTACTCACAGCGAGACGGGCGGCTCGTCCCAGACATGTAGGTAAGCTTTTGGATCCTATCCCTACATTACACTATGGCAGCTATGTACTCACAGTGAGACGGGCGGCTCGTCCCAGACATGTAGGTAAGCTTTTGGATCCTATCCCTACATTACACTATGGCAGCGATGTACTCACAGTGAGACGGGCGGCTCGTCCCAGACATGGAGGTAAGCTGTTGGATCCTATCCCTACATTACACTATGGCAGCGATGTACTCACAGTGAGACGGGCGGCTCGTCCCAGACATGGAGGTAAGCTGTTGGATCCTATCCCTACATTACACTATGGCAGCGATGTACTCACAGCGAGACGGGCGGCTCGTCCCAGACATGGAGGTAAGCTGTTGGATCCTATCCCTACATTACACTATGGCAGCGATGTACTCACAGTGAGACGGGCGGCTCGTCCCAGACATGGAGGTAAGCTGTTGGATCCTATCCCTACATTACACTATGGCAGCGATGTACTCACAGCGAGACGGGCGACTCGTCCCAGACATGGAGGTAAGCTGTTGGATCCTATGCTATGGCAGCGATGTACTCACAGCGAGACGGGCGGCTCGTCCCAGACATGGAGGTAAGCTGTTGGATCCTATGCTATGGCAGCGATGTACTCACAGCGAGACGGGCGGCTCGTCCCAGACGGGCAGCAGCGTCCGGCAGCCCAGCATCGCGTTGACGACATAGAGCGACTGAAGCAGCTCGTTTCTAGCGAGCTGGACGTTGCCGGCCGTGAATCCCTCCAGTCTCTCAAGCTGGGGCGCCAGGTACTTGTTGATCATGTGTTGCACGCACTCCACCTCGGCTGACCCCGGCACCTGCCACTCTAGCTCGAGCCTGTTGACGTCTCCCGGCTGGCCCCAGTCCTGCGGGGAGAGATCAAAAGTGTCTTATTTCACAGTACGAATAACTTCGGGCCTAAAAATCAGAATCCGGTTTCAATCCGGTTCGAAAACAATATAAAAAAATCACCAGCTACAATATATTTTGTTATTTTTCCATTAGGCCTACAGAACGAATAGGCCCAAGGAAAATTACACACTCATATTTTATGCAAGACGTGTGGCAACCACAACACTGAATTAAACAAATAGTGAATCTCATCGAATTCAAGGCCAATTACGAAGAAATTAGTGGACGTGCGTGCAGTGCAACCCTTTATCAATATTTTACATGCAACTTTTAAGCAACAAAATTGAGCAGTTTGAAAAATCAGTTCCAGATTACGATACAACCGGTTCCGATCCGGTTTCCGGCCCCAAATTATCCATGCATTATCCTGCGAGCTATGGTAATGCGTGCCAAAACGTGACTAGCTTCTAGTAGCTCACGAGCACTACGCCTATACTACAGGGGCCGGATTCACAAGAGGTCTTAACTTAGGCCTGGCCTAACTTTAGGACCACTACGCCATTGGCTGATATGGACCTACACATAGCCTCGACTCGACGTTGCTAAGAAACCCTAGTAAATAACAAACACTTGAGACAAATATTTAGGCCCGGTCTGAGTAGGTCTTATCTTTCTTCAAAGATGGTGGCAATGCGTCTATGACTTCGAAGTGTGAACATAAATAAATATCGTTTACTTACCTTGACATACACATTTCTCTGTTTTTAGATTGTGGAGGTATAAGAAAACAAAACACTAAACTTTAAAACACCGCCTTGCAATATTTTAAGTTCACTGTAATTTCCACGAAAGTAGCTATCAATTGGGCCGTGTAGTAGGCCTATCATGGATTTATAATAGCACATACGGTACAGCAGGACTTATTACCGGTCCTAAGTTAAGACCTCTTGTGAATCCGGCCCCAGTATTACAGTGTGAGTAGTCGCGCGGTGTAATTCGTGGCATGATGGCTACCGTATTTACACGCATATAAGCTGCGCTTTCTTTTCTTATTTTGTGTCTCTCAAAACCACCATGTGGTTTATTTTTGGTAGCAAAAAAAAACTCTGTTATAGGACTTTGTCAGTTGTACGAGCATATATTCGTCATGCCCCATGATATCATGATTGATAATACGACTATTTCGTAAAAATGTGAAAGACATAAATGAAAATAAGAAGAAATGACGATGAATAGAGCGCGAGGTTTCATCTGTGTTTTTCTCAAATTGCAATGCATTTGGGGGTTGGGGCTTGGGGCCATCCCAGCAGTCTACTGACAGAAACCAGTTTGCCCCAATATTTACTTCAGATTATTTTCTGGTCCTTCCTCAAATATAATAACTGTAGGTAACAAATGGAAACAAGTTGTTTTCCAAAAAGTAAAGCTCAAAAAGTGCACTGCGGCTTATAATTGTATGCAGCCTTTCTGTGTACGGTATAAATACGGTATGTTACGACCTATGACTATGAGGGCTTTTTATGTGGGGGAGAGGCGGCCAAAATTTTTTTGCCTAAGAGCGGCAAATTTCCAAAGCCGGCCTTGACCACTGGCTTAACATAGAAATCATTCTAATTATTATACTGTGTTTTAAGTTACACATAACCAACAGGTAAAACAAATGTCAAAAACTTGGTGCATTTTATTTTTCGAATGTGTTTCATTGGAGCGTTTTCTTACCTTGAGTGGCAAATACTCGCTGCAAGGCCGATCGAACGGCAACGGAGTGCTGCGGTACTCTCGCGGCAACACGGAGGACAGCGAGGACAGGATACATCGTAAGACACACGTGGCGAGGTAGATGCCCTCCCTGGACGTGATACGCAGGGTCCGGTCTAGCACGGGCCACAGGGTTGCAACGTGGGGCAACAGCAGGGAACCCTGGCATTCCACCACCTGGCCAAGGAAAACATTCAACATTAATTATTATATTTTATTAGCTGAGATGCGATGAGTACCTACTCAAAGCTGGAAAATGATATCAATGGACGATTCCATTGCCAATAGAAAATTGTATAGTCGTTCCACAGCAACCTTGTGGATGGTGACGTCACAGATGAGTGAGGCTTGGCCAACCAAATGTAAGTATTTTGAAAGCCACCTACCGATTGGCTCCGACACGCCCATCTATGACGTCGGCTTTCACAAGGTTGCTCTGGTACTACTTTACATGCATTTCCAAGTGTTATCGCCACTAGCATAGCAAACACTAGCAAGTGTTTGCCACTCATCGCCAAAGACTTGCATGCATTGCATACACACATTGAATAGTTTGAGAGTATACACAGAGCATGCATGTATTTCTATTAACAAATTTAAACATACTTATTTGAGTTAAATCTAATTTCTTTGGAAAATCGACTAAAGGAATAGTCACTGAGCTGTGTGCATTGCCAACCAATCATCACTAAACCACCAAATCAGAAACCAAACCAAAGTATGTTATGATTAGGGATGTCATAGGGTACCCGGGTTCCCCGGATCCAGAAATTACCCGAATCCATTTTTAGGATTCGAATCTTAGGCCTAATCGGGTAGTAATATTTGTAATAAAAAAAAAAAAATAATACGCAACGGTATTTTTGCGCCTACTTTCCTTGAAGCAACAGTGAATTCCTGCTTGTGGGCGTGGCCAGCTGGTCACTGAGTAGTACGCGCTGTCATTACTGCAGGCAAGTTCTGTGATGCCATATACACTCCCCTCCCCACCCCCCTCTCGCCTTTCCTGCGCGCAGCGGCCGCACAGAGCTCAACCCACACAGCGGCAGGCAGCTGACACGGGCAGAGCACAGCCTTCAACCGCGTGGTTTCGGGGGGGGGGTAACCAAGATAACATAATTTAGGCTTTCAGGATTCGGGTAACCCAGTTCCTGGAAGGTCTGGGACCGGATCCTATGACATCCCTAGTTACGATATATATATATATATATATATAGTCAAAAGTCGTTGCAACGAAAACACCAAATCATCATTTTCACGAAATTTATTTGTGGTCCTGCCCGAATCCCTATGTTCACGCAGGCGAGTGCAACATGCAAGCAAGCCGCCTGTTGACAGTTCAGTTCGTCCCTCGCTCCGTAACCTTGATCGTGATTGGCCGGCTGGGGTTGTCTCGTCTTGCGGCGGCCAATGACCTTGCCCGACTCTCGTGGATACCTGTTAGCAGGCCAGCCGGCCCATCTAACGAGGCGATACACGGAAAAACACCAATCTACACGACTGGGAATTCCGAATAATCCACATTTCGGAAAATGATTTCGTTGTACCAACATTTATTAATACCAAGGGGAACCAAAATTTGTTTGTTAAAATGATCTTTTCGTAATAACAAATTTTTGTTGTAAACTTGTCATGATAACAAATTAAAATTGTGAACATTGGGATTCGGGCGGAACCACAAATAAATTTCGTTAAAATGATGATTTCGTTGTAAGGCCGTTCGTTGTAACGACTTTTGACTGTATTAAATGTTGTTACAACAAAATTATGTTCCGAAATGTGGAGTATTTGGAATTCCCAGTCGCGTAGATTGGTGTTTTTCCGTGTATCGCCTTGTTAGATGGGCCGGCTGGCCATCCATGAGAGTCGGGCAAGGTCATTGGCCGCCGCAAGACGAGACCATCCCAGCCGGCCAATCACGATCGAGGTTACAGAGCAAGGGGCGAGCTGAACTGTCAACAGGCGGCTGCTTGCATGATGCACTCGCCTGTGGCTATCGCGGTCTCGCTTCCACTCACGCATCCAGCGCCTAGCGCTTTCTCTCTCTAACGGCGGCCGATAGCTGTAGTAGTCGAACTACTTCGTCGCGTCTTGCTCAGACATGATATTGTTCTCTCTCGCTCGGCCGGGTGCATCAGTTCTCACTTTGAGGGGCCCTGCACTACCCGCCTGCGAGCCTACTGCCAGCAACACAGTGTGTAATGCAGGTTGCCGGTCACACAGGGGCCATGCGTTACCTGCCAATACTCGCGCACTACGCGACTCTAGGCTTTGTAGACGCAATGTTGACCAATTTGGGGACTGTGAATCAAGTTTCCAGCACACAAAAAAAACACTGATCATTTTAACAAAATAATCATTTTAACGAAAGGTCCCTTCGAGTTCGTTGTAATGACATTTGACTGTATATGTAAATGGAAAACTTCAGAACACATAACCCGATATCTGTTTTGAAGCTAAAGAAAAATAATGCAGAATAAATGCTAATTTTTAATTTGGATTTAAATCAACTTTTGAACTTAAAAAGCAATCAAGCGCCGCATACGTACCCTGGAGAGCAGCAACAGGTTGTAGAGTAGTTCGTTGTCGAGTATCTCGTCTGTGAGAACGTCGTCGGACTCGGTCAGCAATAGGACGTTGTGGGTGAGGTAGGGTAGCAACGACCGTAGCGTCTCCTCTGTGTTGACCTTGGCAAACGAGTGGATCATGGTGGCCAGGAAGTGGCCCGACACCTTCGTCTCGAGGATGTGGCTCGTCACGAACGTGTGGAGCTTACGCAGCGCCGACTGTAACACACGCACTCTCGTTGGTCTCTCGTACGGTAAGTTTTGTTTGTGTTAGCCTATGTTCTTCTATGGTGGCTTACCGCACTACTCACGTAAGATGTTGGCATCCTATTTGAATTAACAAGGTTTTACTGTAGATTAGGGTTCAGCGAGTACCCGAAGTTTCGGGTAGTTGTACTGACCCAAAATTCAGGCTTTTTAATAAACAAATCCAGGCTTTTTCGAGTAATTAAAAAAAAATTGTTTAGGCCTAGGCCTATGTACATTACATTATCCAGTTGATTTTCATATAGAAAAGAGGGTTTATTAAAACGTTTGAGGTTCAGTTCGAAGTCAAAACTCAAGGTCACAAAATTATAGTAAAAACCATACTGATTATAATGTAAGACACACTTAGAGCATTCAGTATATAGGGCTTACCAAACTACAGTGCGCTGTTTATTCAGATTTTTCATTTCGAAGTCCATTCTTGAGATATTATTTTCAAATGAAAATGTGTGCAGTTTTTAACGAAGAGGTACCGTTAGCTCTTTAAGCAGCTTTTAACCAATCCACGAAAGGAGAAGACGAGCAGAAAGGATAGCGGGTAGGTTGGTAGATACCTTGAAGATGTCAGGCGAGGTCTGCATGAGGAGGGCGGTGCACGTCGAGGATATCGCCCCCTCGGCAACGTTCTCCACCTTGCTACGCTTGTCGGCGTCGCGCTCCAGCCTCGTCGCCTCCAGCGAGCTACTCTCGATCAGCGTGAAGCAGCGGTCCATGAACTGAAGCACCAGGTCCTCTAGGTCGGCTGTTGCGCGGCACACGGTGGCTTCTTCCTGCACATAGCGCTCGTTAGACTCCCATTCGGGTGGGATATCATTGTCTTAAAGGGATAGTCAGGTGAAAAACTAAAAAATCACCAAGGAGTCATAAGTGCATGAAATTCAGTTATGTGTAAAATAAAATTGATATAGGTTGCTTCAATGCAAGAAACAAAATAGTGAACATTTAGCTATTCTACTAGATTCCTTTTGCCAGCTCTGCTGCATTTTTCTTCTAAAGCATAGTAGCAGCTGTATTGGTTCTGAGCTCGCTAGCGCCTTCCCGATAGACAGAGCACTCATTGTGTTATACGAGTCCAGCCAGCGCTCCGCGAAACACTCGGCCACTGCGGACAGTGCCGCTCAAAACAGATTGCAACTTTTCTACTCATCAAGTCTCAAAAAAATTAATTGCAGGGCATTTTGTAGAAGTACACATTCGTACTAAGAAGCATGTTATCGGTAGAGAAACAATGCACATTAAACTTTCTGATCGATTTTTGATAAGTGCCCTATTTTAGCGGTGGTTTCACTATCTCGAGGCAACATTTTTTTAAAATGGGAATTACCATGAGAAAAGTTGCTCGGTGCTACTTAGTAGCAACAAGCCAAAAAATCGTGTTTTCTTTAATTTTTTAACCGCCTGCTTTTAAAGTATGGTATCTTTTAGTCATGTTTTCCAAATTTGAGGGTGGACATATATAAATGTTATTTTTTTAGTTTTTCACCTGACTACCCCTTTAATGTAATTGAAGATTGATAATGGTTTTGTGGTGATGTTAGAAAGTGTATTTTCATTTTATTCATATTATACAAATATGGAAGTTTATCTGTAGGCCTAATATACATATTAGCTTGGGGCCAGGCCTCTAGATGTATGCCTACATTCAGTAAGTTCAAGGCTCACACAATCATTGTTGTACGACGAGGTTAAAATGCCTCAACCAGAAATGTCTATTTTTAAACGAGCCAACGAGTTTAAATCCGAAGGGTTTTATGTGTCGGGAAAGATTTTGTTATGCAAATTTTGCGACTGTAAGCTGGACAATTATCGGAAAGATAAATTATCTAAACACTGCCAGGGGAAGAAGCACATAGCCAACAAGAACAAAGCGACCTCTAACCTCAAACGTCAACTTACATTAGAAGAAACTGCGTCAACAAGCAAGAAGATTAAAAATGAAAAATACAAATTCGTTAAACTAAGGCCAAGCATTTGTAAAAGCGAACATTCCCGTGGAGAAATTGGACCACCCAGCGATCAGGGAGTGAATGACAGAAAAAAATAACAACGTAATAACACCACATTTTGCATTTTTAATTTCGAAAAACACAAAAAAAAAAAAAACACATTCTAGTGCCTCTACCTATAAGTATAATCACATATACAGATCACCTCTCTTGTGTGAGGGTGTGCAAGTGTATAAACTTATGGAAGGCCAACCAAAATATCAAGGATACAATTCTAATCCGGCAGAAATTAGACACGAACGAGCCTTGGATAGCCTATAGTAAAAAAAAAAAATAGCGCTTTGTAGCATTTTCGAAAATATATTTTGACTATTATTTATACATAGCATCTTTTGTACAAAACGCTATTTTAAGGTACCGCTAACCAGGGCTCAAACCTTCAGTGAGTCACTAGCCAAATAAAAAACCAACTCGATACAGACGACCAGGGGTTCCCCGCTTGTCCCTTGTTGTTTTTTTTTACATATATGCCAGTCATTTTCACAAGACGAGTGTAAAAAAAGTTTTAATAATTTTTTTCCATTAAAGTTTCATTAAAGTTAGTGAATAAGCAAAGAAGAGTGGGAAGACCTAGAGATAGATGGCAGGAGCAGGTACAAGTAGATGTGCAAGGGAAAGGAGAGGAGTGGCCAGTGGTAGAGGATAGAGAAAGATGGTGGGAGGACAGAATAAGGTGGAGAGAGTTGGTGGAACGGCAAGAGAAATTCGTTCACCAAGAGAATGCAGTTGAAGAAAATGATGTGTTGAGCTTGGCATGCCGATACTGATTCCTGGGATGCCCAAGATCAATGGTGGAAACACCCCTTTACCCAACTAAATGATGTTGGAATAAAGAGTAGCGATACATATATAAAAATTATCGAGTGGTAATCTTGAGCCCTGCCGCCAACAGTGTACGTACCTCGGTGAGGCCCGGCCAGTACTGCGCTGCATTGGACGAGTCGACGAGCGGAATGAGCGAGGTGACCGTCGATATGAACTGGAACGTGACGAAACACTTGCGTATGTCGTTGGGGTCGATGCCGGGGAGGACGGCCAGCAGGAGGGGGATCACGTGCGTTGGACCCTCGTGGTAGTCCGACCTGAAGCCTCCGACCATCGGCCGGGCCACGGCAGTCAGGCACTGCATCGCCGCCGTCAGCTTGTGTGGCTCCGTGAGCGTCTCTAGGTTGCCGTACATCCTGCGGACACGAGACAAGTGTTTCATTGCAAGCAACAAGACAAGTGTACCCTCGTGGTAGCCCGACCTGAAGCCTCCGACCATCGGCCGGGCCACTGCAGTCAGGCACTGCATCGCCGCCGTCAGCTTGTGTGGCTCCGTGAGGGTCTCTAGGTTGCCGTACATCCTGCGGACACGTGACAAGTGTTTCATTGCAAGCAACAAGTGTTTCATTGCAAGCAACAAGTGTTTCATTGCAAGCAACAAGACAAGTGTACCCTCGTGGTAGCCCGACCTGAAGCCTCCGACCATCACGGCAGTCAGGCACTGCATCGCCGCCGTCAGCTTGTGTGGCTCCGTGAGGGTCTCTAGGTTGCTGTACATCCTGCGGACACGTGACAAGTGTTTCATTGCAAGCCACAAGACAAGTGTACCCTCGTGGTAGCCCGACCTGAAGCCTCCGACCATCACGGCAGTCAGGCACTGCATCGCCGCCGTCAGCTTGTGTGGCTCCGTGAGGGTCTCTAGGTTGCCGTACATCCTGCGGACACGTGACAAGTGTTTCATTGCAAGCCACAAGACAAGTGTACCCTCGTGGTAGCCCGACCTGAAGCCTCCGACCATCACGGCAGTCAGGCACTGCATCGCCGCCGTCAGCTTGTGTGGCTCCGTGAGGGTCTCTAGGTTGCCGTACATCCTGCGGACACGTGACAAGTGTTTCATTGCAAGCAACAAGTGTTTCATTGCAAGCAACAAGTGTTTCATTGCAAGCCACAAGACAAGTGTACCCTCGTGGTAGCCCGACCTGAAGCCTCCGACCATCACGGCAGTCAGGCACTGCATCGCCGCCGTCAGCTTGTGTGGCTCCGTGAGGGTCTCTAGGTTGCCGTACATCCTGCGGACACGTGACAAGTGTTTCATTGCAAGCCACAAGACAAGTGTACCCTCGTGGTAGCCCGACCTGAAGCCTCCGACCATCACGGCAGTCAGGCACTGCATCGCCGCCGTCAGCTTGTGTGGCTCCGTGAGGGTCTCTAGGTTGCCGTACATCCTGCGGACACGTGACAAGTGTTTCATTGCAAGCCACAAGACAAGTGTACCCTCGTGGTAGCCCGACCTGAAGCCTCCGACCATCACGGCAGTCAGGCACTGCATCGCCGCCGTCAGCTTGTGTGGCTCCGTGAGGGTCTCTAGGTTGCCGTACATCCTGCGGACACGTGACAAGTGTTTCATTGCAAGCAACAAGTGTTTCATTGCAAGCAACAAGTGTTTCATTGCAAGCCACAAGACAAGTGTACCCTCGTGGTAGCCCGACCTGAAGCCTCCGACCATCACGGCAGTCAGGCACTGCATCGCCGCCGTCAGCTTGTGTGGCTCCGTGAGGGTCTCTAGGTTGCCGTACATCCTGCGGACACGTGACAAGTGTTTCATTGCAAGCAACAAGTGTTTCATTGCAAGCAACAAGTGTTTCATTGCAAGCCACAAGACAAGTGTACCCTCGTGGTAGCCCGACCTGAAGCCTCCGACCATCACGGCAGTCAGGCACTGCATCGCCGCCATCAGCTTGTGTGGCTCCGTGAGGGTCTCTAGGTTGCTGTACATCCTGCGGACACGTGACAAGTGTTTCATTGCAAGCCACAAGACAAGTGTACCCTCGTGGTAGCCCGACCTGAAGCCTCCGACCATCACGGCAGTCAGGCACTGCATCGCCGCCATCAGCTTGTGTGGCTCCGTGAGGGTCTCTAGGTTGCTGTACATCCTGCGGACACGTGACAAGTGTTTCATTGCAAGCCACAAGACAAGTGTACCCTCGTGGTAGCCCGACCTGAAGCCTCCGACCATCACGGCAGTCAGGCACTGCATCGCCGCCGTCAGCTTGTGTGGCTCCGTGAGGGTCTCTAGGTTGCCGTACATCCTGCGGACACGTGACAAGTGTTTCATTGCAAGCCACAAGACAAGTGTACCCTCGTGGTAGCCCGACCTGAAGCCTCCGACCATCGGCCGGGCCACTGCAGTCAGGCACTGCATCGCCGCCGTCAGCTTGTGTGGCTCCGTGAGGGTCTCTAGGTTGCCGTACATCCTGCGGACACGTGACAAGTGTTTCATTGCAAGCCACAAGACAAGTGTACCCTCGTGGTAGCCCGACCTGAAGCCTCCGACCATCACGGCAGTCAGGCACTGCATCGCCGCCGTCAGCTTGTGTGGCTCCGTGAGGGTCTCTAGGTTGCCGTACATCCTGCGGACACGTGACAAGTGTTTCATTGCAAGCCACAAGACAAGTGTACCCTCGTGGTAGCCCGACCTGAAGCCTCCGACCATCACGGCAGTCAGGCACTGCATCGCCGCCGTCAGCTTGTGTGGCTCCGTGAGGGTCTCTAGGTTGCTGTACATCCTGCGGACACGTGACAAGTGTTTCATTGCAAGCCACAAGACAAGTGTACCCTCGTGGTAGCCCGACCTGAAGCCTCCGACCATCACGGCAGTCAGGCACTGCATCGCCGCCGTCAGCTTGTGTGGCTCCGTGAGGGTCTCTAGGTTGCCGTACATCCTGCGGACACGTGACAAGTGTTTCATTGCAAGCAACAAGTGTTTCATTGCAAGCAACAAGTGTTTCATTGCAAGCAACAAGACAAGTGTACCCTCGTGGTAGCCCGACCTGAAGCCTCCGACCATCACGGCAGTCAGGCACTGCATCGCCGCCGTCAGCTTGTGTGGCTCCGTGAGGGTCTCTAGGTTGCCGTACATCCTGCGGACACGAGACAAGTGTTTCATTGCAAGCCACAAGACAAGTGTACCCTCGTGGTAGCCCGACCTGAAGCCTCCGACCATCACGGCAGTCAGGCACTGCATCGCCGCCGTCAGCTTGTGTGGCTCCGTGAGGGTCTCTAGGTTGCCGTACATCCTGCGGACACGTGACAAGTGTTTCATTGCAAGCCACAAGACAAGTGTACCCTCGTGGTAGCCCGACCTGAAGCCTCCGACCATCACGGCAGTCAGGCACTGCATCGCCGCCGTCAGCTTGTGTGGCTCCGTGAGGGTCTCTAGGTTGCCGTACATCCTGCGGACACGCGACAAGTGTTTCATTGCAAGCAACAAGTGTTTCATTGCAAGCAACAAGTGTTTCATTGCAAGCAACAAGTGTTTCATTGCAAGCCACAAGACAAGTGTACCCTCGTGGTAGCCCGACCTGAAGCCTCCGACCATCACGGCAGTCAGGCACTGCATCGCCGCCGTCAGCTTGTGTGGCTCCGTGAGGGTCTCTAGGTTGCCGTACATCCTGCGGACACGAGACAAGTGTTTCATTGCAAGCCACAAGACAAGTGTACCCTCGTGGTAGCCCGACCTGAAGCCTCCGACCATCACGGCAGTCAGGCACTGCATCGCCGCCGTCAGCTTGTGTGGCTCCGTGAGGGTCTCTAGGTTGCCGTACATCCTGCGGACACGTGACAAGTGTTTCATTGCAAGCCACAAGACAAGTGTACCCTCGTGGTAGCCCGACCTGAAGCCTCCGACCATCACGGCAGTCAGGCACTGCATCGCCGCCGTCAGCTTGTGTGGCTCCGTGAGGGTCTCTAGGTTGCCGTACATCCTGCGGACACGTGACAAGTGTTTCATTGCAAGCCACAAGACAAGTGTACCCTCGTGGTAGCCCGACCTGAAGCCTCCGACCATCACGGCAGTCAGGCACTGCATCGCCGCCGTCAGCTTGTGTGGCTCCGTGAGGGTCTCTAGGTTGCCGTACATCCTGCGGACACGTGACAAGTGTTTCATTGCAAGCAACAAGTGTTTCATTGCAAGCAACAAGTGTTTCATTGCAAGCCACAAGACAAGTGTACCCTCGTGGTAGCCCGACCTGAAGCCTCCGACCATCACGGCAGTCAGGCACTGCATCGCCGCCGTCAGCTTGTGTGGCTCCGTGAGGGTCTCTAGGTTGCCGTACATCCTGCGGACACGTGACAAGTGTTTCATTGCAAGCAACAAGTGTTTCATTGCAAGCCACAAGACAAGTGTACCCTCGTGGTAGCCCGACCTGAAGCCTCCGACCATCACGGCAGTCAGGCACTGCATCGCCGCCGTCAGCTTGTGTGGCTCCGTGAGGGTCTCTAGGTTGCTGTACATCCTGCGGACACGTGACAAGTGTTTCATTGCAAGCCACAAGACAAGTGTACCCTCGTGGTAGCCCGACCTGAAGCCTCCGACCATCACGGCAGTCAGGCACTGCATCGCCGCCGTCAGCTTGTGTGGCTCCGTGAGCGTCTCTAGGTTGCCGTACATCCTGCGGACACGTGACAAGTGTTTCATTGCAAGCCACAAGACAAGTGTACCCTCGTGGTAGCCCGACCTGAAGCCTCCGACCATCACGGCAGTCAGGCACTGCATCGCCGCCGTCAGCTTGTGTGGCTCCGTGAGGGTCTCTAGGTTGCCGTACATCCTGCGGACACGAGACAAGTGTTTCATTGCAAGCCACAAGACAAGTGTACCCTCGTGGTAGCCCGACCTGAAGCCTCCGACCATCACGGCAGTCAGGCACTGCATCGCCGCCGTCAGCTTGTGTGGCTCCGTGAGGGTCTCTAGGTTGCCGTACATCCTGCGGACACGAGACAAGTGTTTCATTGCAAGCCACAAGACAAGTGTACCCTCGTGGTAGCCCGACCTGAAGCCTCCGACCATCACGGCAGTCAGGCACTGCATCGCCGCCGTCAGCTTGTGTGGCTCCGTGAGGGTCTCTAGGTTGCCGTACATCCTGCGGACACGAGACAAGTGTTTCATTGCAAGCCACAAGACAAGTGTACCCTCGTGGTAGCCCGACCTGAAGCCTCCGACCATCACGGCAGTCAGGCACTGCATCGCCGCCGTCAGCTTGTGTGGCTCCGTGAGGGTCTCTAGGTTGCCGTACATCCTGCGGACACGAGACAAGTGTTTCATTGCAAGCCACAAGACAAGTGTACCCTCGTGGTAGCCCGACCTGAAGCCTCCGACCATCGGCCGGGCCACTGCAGTCAGGCACTGCATCGCCGCCGTCAGCTTGTGTGGCTCCGTGAGGGTCTCTAGGTTGCCGTACATCCTGCGGACACGTGACAAGTGTTTCATTGCAAGCAACAAGTGTTTCATTGCAAGCAACAAGTGTTTCATTGCAAGCCACAAGACAAGTGTACCCTCGTGGTAGCCCGACCTGAAGCCTCCGACCATCACGGCAGTCAGGCACTGCATCGCCGCCGTCAGCTTGTGTGGCTCCGTGAGGGTCTCTAGGTTGCTGTACATCCTGCGGACACGTGACAAGTGTTTCATTGCAAGCCACAAGACAAGTGTACCCTCGTGGTAGCCCGACCTGAAGCCTCCGACCATCACGGCAGTCAGGCACTGCATCGCCGCCGTCAGCTTGTGTGGCTCCGTGAGGGTCTCTAGGTTGCCGTACATCCTGCGGACACGCGACAAGTGTTTCATTGCAAGCAACAAGTGTTTCATTGCAAGCGACAAGTGTTTCATTGCAAGCGACAAGTGTTTCATTGCAAGCGACAAGTGTTTCATTGAAAGCGACAAGTGTTTCATTGCAAGCGACAAGTGTTTCATTGCAAGCGACAAGTGTTTCATTGCAAGCAACAAGTGTTTCATTGCAAGCGACAAGTGTTTCATTGCAAGCAACAAGTGTTTCATTGCAAGCAAGCCGCCTTATGCCGAAGATATGATTATGCCAACTTTGGAAACATCTCCATTCGGCGTGATTTCTCAATATAATTGTGATATAATTGTACACTCACGATACTACCACGATATATTGCGATATATTGTGGAAAAATGCTAGGGGTGTGCGAGTAGCACTTTTCCAAATCAAGTCGAGTTCGAGTAGTAAATAACTCGCGAGTTTCGAGTCGAGTTTCGAGTAGTGCCTGAATATAATAAAAAGATACAGGAAAGGAATAACTACCGGTAGAGGACTAGGCAGACTAGACCTAGGACCCCATCTAAGCTACCGCCGAGTTCACCTAGGCTAGGCCTTGGCCTAAAAGCTGTCCCTGGGGCCAGGCCTAAAACCATATACTGTAATTTGTTCAATATTATTGTCTCCCTAGGCCTAAGGCTCAAACGATGCTAAATTCTGCCAACTGGGTCTAGGCCTACGTGATCTAGACAAGGAAAGTACTAAAGCTTGGTCTAGGTCTTGGGTCTTGGGATAGGCTAGGGCTATGCTCGAAGCATGGCCCAATGCTAGGCCTAGGACTAGGCCTACACTGTACACGGGGACCTGGCACAGGAGAAAGACTTTAAGAGAAACAATAGAACTACAGTGTAATCTGTTTTGCAGATGGGTTGTCAGATGGCCACTTTTGTTTTCGTGAGACCATGTTGGCGAGTGTTTCCCCATTTTGAGGTTAATAATGCAAAGATTACATTTTGAGCTTAAGTTGTATGGAACGTTTTAAAAATGATTCTAAATACATGATCAGTAGGGAATATAATATCTTTGATGATTAGGTACTTTTAGGCCTAGGCCAGGCCTACGACCAGGGTCTAGGCCTAGAGCCTAGACCTAGGCTAGGCCTATGCTAGGCCTAGGCTCTTTGAACATAGTAGGCCTAGGCGTCAGCGATCTCGTAGACCTAGGTTCTCGAAGATTCCCTTCCATTCGTTTGGCTGCCACTTCTACATCATCCACAAAAAACGCAGACACTTTTTGCGAATTTGCAGAAGTATAGGCCTAATAAGCGTCGTCTGCGTGTATCGATCTGCTCGATAATGATCGATAGGTCACTTTTTCTTCAAAGTCGATTATAAAATCGATACTTAAGCTATTTTTGGATACTAGCGCTACCTATTGGCGGTATTTTTAACCAGTTGAATACGGCGGCTCAGTCGATCCAAACTACTCAAACTCGACTCGTGTTTCATGAAAAACTCGATCACCTCGAGTCGAGTAGTAACTACTCGACCGAACTCGACTTTTCGAGTACTCGCACAGCCCTAAAAAATGCTATTATTGATATGAATTTATTTATCATAATGCATCCTTAATTAATTTGCAAGGCGTTCTATTATAGTGCACAGTCCCTACCTAAGTCAACTGATCATTGGAACTAGAGCTATAGAAAAATTGGCCATTACAAATTTCCATAAAAGTTATGCAGTGATTTGCATTGTGGAACATTTGGACCGTGCAATCCACAGTCTGACCATCGAGTTGATCGCCAATAAAGCGGCCCGTGATCTTGTTTACTTGCACGGTCCTACATTCAGCAATCGTCCAGTTAGTAAAAAGCCCTACCTGTCCACGACCAATGGAATGATTAGTGTCGGCCTTAGTGTTGCCAGGTGCTGCATGGCTTGACTGACTTCGACGGAGCCAAGCTTCGAGAACATGGCTTGCAACGCGACGGGCTTGACAGACTCTACGAAACGGTTGATATCTTCCTCGGTGAGCTTCTTAGACGCCGGAACCTGCGTTTGCCAGGTTGGCTTCTTGTACCGTTCCCTGTAACAGGCACGGGTTATGTATATCCTTGGATGGTTAGAAAACACATTCAACGCTGTATACATGTGGCTACTGGCTACCACTCTTTTGAAAACCTTGCTGTAATGGACAATACAAGCAATATACCAAAATGAAACAAGGTCAGTGATACTAATAAATAATAGTGTGCAACACCATTTTTTACAATATCCCTACCAGTAAAATTTTCCACATATCGTAATGTGATATCAATATCATTCTATAACATATATAACCATATCAAATTTTTTGTGGATAAAACTAGGGATGGGCCGATTCCGATCTTGATGCAACGGTTTCCACTGATTACTATTCAGTGAATCGGCAAATAATCGGCTCACCGATTATTTCGTAAAATATTGCCGATTATAATTGCAAAATTCCGAATTTCGCACAAGCTCTTGAATGCGCCGTACTTGGTGGCAAGCACACGTAGCTGCTCAAGGTCGATTCCCGCTCAACTATTCGACCATTATCGAAAATTAACTACTCCATGGTTGGCTTCTTGATGACGTCACAGTATAAGGAGTATAAAGTAACGAAAGTGCTATGCCTGGCACAGCAGACGACTTGCGGCACGGAAGCGGGTGGCGTTCGTAGCGGTGGGTTAGACCAAACTCAACGAGACCATAGTCGCGACCTGGGGGGAGGGGGAGAGGGATACCTCTCCGCCACCCCTCGCCACGCGCACAATATGAGCTAACTCGCATAACTTGCCGCCAGGGCTACTATAGCTGTGCCCGCAGGAGTTTGCCGATGGAATATCACCCAAGTTTCGCTACTGTATCCTCCTTATACTGTAATGACGTCACCTTTAAGTTTTGTTAATGGCCGCGGTGACGCCAACAACACGTGATTTCGTCAAAAATTAATTAATTGTCAGCATTTTGTCTAAGTACTGGTAGTACCAGTAGTCAAATTATTACAGTGGAGCATCGATTATACGTTTTGTACTTATACATTTTTTGTGTTTATAAGTGATTTCTATATGGTCCCGACCATTTCCCATAACCGTCAACGTTAACATTATTTAATTATACGTTGTTTGGTTATAAGTTACTTTTGGTTACACGCGATAGAAATTGTTCCCCCCAGACATCTTAGTAGCGATTATATGCTAATTGGTTTCATTTGTCATCAGGAATCACTTCCTGGAAGCGCAAGCTTTATCTCCTTCGGGATGTGCAGCTATGAATTTGCGGGAGAATGAAATGTTGTTATTGTCTAGCGGTCGCCCCGCCTCGCCCCCCTCCCCTCCCCCAGACATTGAACTAAGCCCCGAGGCATCGTATAGCGCCAGCCCCTCATCCCCTCTCGAAGAACTACGTTTCACAGACCGTCTGTCTATGCAGATAGTTCCAAGTTTGTTGTTGTTTTTAAATTGATACCACATGTTCGTAATGGCTTCTTTTGTCGATTTGTTGATTTATTATTAATAATAAAATAATAAAATAATAAAAATAAAATAAAATGTTTCTGTAAAATCAGGAAAATAATTTATTATCCTGATTTTACAGAAACATTTTACATATTGATCTGATCGTTTTATCAATTTGTTGATTTATAATCATTATCCGCGCCCCCGTCCTTGCAGAGGTACGTAGGTAGGCCTGCGGGCCGAGCATGCGCGCTGTGGCACACACCCCTCGCAGGCGCTGGGCCGACAGCAGCCGCCAGCCCGTGATAGCAGTCTCCCGGCGACGTGTGGCTAGCTAGCCGGCTCACGTACAGTTGCGTCCAAAAAACATTTACGTAGAGGTCGCTGAAACTTGTTTCCGCATTGATATTTACCATCCGAAAAACGATTAATGGAGGTAAATATTGATCTGGGACTGGAAAATAAAATGATCGGTGCAAAAAAAACGGTACGGTAAGCAACGATATTGTGAATAAAATTATTTATATCTCACTTTCGGCTCGAAATAAAAACGATGATTTTCACGTGTAACATAAAATAAATATTAAAGCACCATTTCATCCCCCCCCCCCCCTCCCCCTGCTCGTACGTGTGCTAGAACGCACTGTGAAGGCAATTTTTGTACTGCAGAATGGGGAGACTGCCAAGAGCTGCCATCTCCACTCATTACAAACGAAAACAAATGTAATTGTGTACTTGGACGTTTTTTTTTTTTTGGTTTAGCCTTTGGAAAACGTATAATCAAGGCTCCACTTTATATACAATGTTTAATAATAAACAACTTTAACCTATGCTACCACTAAAATTTGACAATGTTTACATTCAGGTCACAATTTAGACAGAACAAAATAAAATTAAGAATTGGTTGAAGAATTGTAATCAGATCGGTTTTTCTAGTAATGGGAATCGGTAATCGGCTAATCGCCAATCGGATCGGCAAATTTGATGAATCAGCCCATCCCTAGATAGAACGATAATAACATAAAGAATGATTACCAGCTAGGGTGCAATGCAAGACAATTAAGCCATTAGGGATGCTTGTAAGCAAGTGGTTGGAATGTTTTATATTAACCACAAACAATACAGCCACTCGTAGACAAGCTACATATAAAGTACATCAATGCCTGACATCTGAAATTCCATACACGTACTGCAAAGTCACTTCTCGCAGTAACTGACAAAAATTTGATTTTAAATTTTCTTTCGACATATCGAAATTTCCAATATGGTGGAACTATATGAAATTAACCTCCAGTTACTTATAAAATTGTTACACATCAATAGTGATATGTTGCAGAGACCTATAATGCCATCAACCTGAAACAACAAGTACAGAAATGTCTGCAGTAAGTAAAATAGTTAACTAACATGGTATGTTACCAACTCTATGCAATAGAGATTTTGGGTTTGCAGCATTTATGTAGGGCCTAAGCTATAGGCACTGTGTGTTAGTACATACAGTGCCATATGTAGCCAAATGTAGCAACTTATTGGTGAAGATTTCATTCCGCGGTTGAAAATAGTGCTGTATATTATTGTGAAACATCTTGTTATTTATTTTGTGTTTGTTTGTTTCTTTCTTGGTGATGTGTATTTATTTTGTTTTGTTGTTTTGTTTTGTGTTTGTTTTTATTTTTTATTGTTTGGTTTTGTTTGTTTGTTTTGTGTTGTTTGCAAGTCTAAAACGTGTCCTGATTTAAATGATACCTTGTCTTTTAAAGGCATATTCCGAGTTTCCATCAAGTATTTTTTATATTACACTTCCGACTGTTTGTGGACAGCGTATCTGTCTGCCAGATGCAATCTGCGGGTGGTAGGGACGTAACGGGGCTTTCTTTCAAACCCGCGCGAAATAGTTGTGACGTCAGTGCGGGTCCACTACATCGCACCGTCTACCTGCACGAGCTACGCGGCCACACAAGTATTCGGACTGTTGATGTGCGTAGGTGCATAATATGCGATTGTGAGTTCTGACCAGCACAAGCCTTTTAAACAGTTGGGTTGTAGAACTGATTTTTTATTTTATTATTTTGTAGTCGTGATTTTAAAAAGTGTTTTACGTGTGTTTTGGTGCTAACGGTTAACTCCTGTCTCGTTTTTTTGGCATATTTTTTAGGGATATCATTCGTTTAAAAGAACTACATATGATGTAATATATCGAATATAAACTAACGTTCGGCCACCAAAATTGCTTGTACATAGTGTAATAAGGTCCACTAGATCGCTTGTAGCGCGCGCGCAGTTACTCCGCTAGGAGTAAATCCAGTAGACCTTGGTGTATATCAGTGCAACAATAGAGACGGCAAATTGGAATCGGAAGGAAAAACACTTTCATTTCACGGGTTTCCTGATAAAAATCGATCGCCCGAACTTTACAAACAATGGGTGCATAAATTGAATCGCGATAACTTTACAGTATATTTACAGTTGTGTGTTCTAGTCATTTTACAGCTGATGATTATAACTTGACATCTAAACTAAAAGCTAACTTATTGCCGGGGTACAAGCCAAAACCAACGCTAGTAAAAATGCAGTCCCTTAAAAAACTATGAGGGGTGTCAGTGATCCTCCTGCAATTAAGCGTGCCAAATCGAAATACAGAAAAAGGACAAAAATGCATTGTTGGAAGGTACTTCGGCGGCAACTGTGGGTACCAGTAAACACGAGAAAAAAATGATAACTGGAAAAACGGCGAATCGCTAAAGGGAATAATAATTGTGTTCCTACGTGCGACACGGACGTTGACCTGTCACTTGTCACTGTAGAATATGAACCGTGCTAAAAGGAAATCGAAGTACAGTGTGAGTTCGGTACTGAAACGTACCGCAGCTGTTTACCGGCCAACAATGAATCGGAAACCAAAACAGAACGCGAGGATGGTTCTGATTCGGACGAGCCATATTTACCACCCGACGATGAGAGTGACTTGACCGAAAGTGACGTTGAAGACGAATCTGACTCCGATTGTTCAGTTAACGAAAGTAAAGATGAGGGGGCGTGGCCCAACGTGTTCTTCATATTTTGGCACCGTCTGTCAGAACTGTTCAATTTTTGCCAGATATGCGGATACCCTATTGTTGAATCCAAAAACAAAATATTTCACTCTATGTTAATTGTAATAACTAATAACCTTCAAGGCCACACATGCACTTGTGAGTCTCAACCTAAGGCAGGACCACCCGACAGGGTATATCTTACTATCTTTGGGCAGGACACACAAATCTAGGCTCTATCAACATTATAGCTTTGTTCGTTTGTCCTGTGGTAACTTACTACAACTGTGATGGGAGTTAGGTTTTTACACCTGCTTCCCGAGTAGGAGTAGGAGGAACAACTGAAACGATCTCAACTGTGACAACTCTGTTTTTTTGTCCAAGTGGGAGTAACTGTGATTTCTACTCCCATATCCGTTATAATGACATATTTCCGGATTACTCCTGGCGTAAAATACTCCTGTTGAGGCAGGACAAACGAACAATTCTTATATCTGCAATATATACATGTGGGGTCAGTTTCAATGCTTTTAAATCGTTTTCAGCCGCCCTGAAACTAAATTTTATCGCAGCATCAACTGTTTACAAAATCGTTAAAAAATATGTTCGAACTGCTATATTACCTACATGGGATAATATGCGAGGATTCGAACTTTTTAACTTAGTATTGTCTGGTGAAGCTATTTGGCTGTCAGGAGATGGCCAATATGATTCACATGGATTCTGTATTTTTAGTTACAGATCTAGCAAAGCATCCTTCTCAACTGTCAAAGCTTGACATATTTAATTGGTTACCGACAAATTACAGCTGTCTTTGTCAAGGAGGGTAACCTGTGTGCATTTCATTAATTATAAACATTCCAAAAGTTCTTGTGTCCAAGTTTGGTTGGTCTAAACTAAAGAGCGTATCCACGCAGTATCTACGAAGCGAGCGCGGGTGGGTCAGCCGAGAGGCGGTGGACCCGCAGTGACGTCACCATAGGTGGCCAGCGCTCATCGCAGGGCAATCGTGTATACATTGTTGTTCAAGTACCATAAGTCCCAGCGACCTAATTTTTTTTCCCCCTTTCCCCAATTGAATCAGGCTAGCTTTTGAGCGGCCTGTTATCCAAACTCGGAACATGCCTTTAAGATGGACTAATGGGATTTATAATCTGCCCAAAATGTTTAAAAGCCGTGTTTAATTAAACAATTTTCACAAATTTGCCATTATTGACGTATGAAGAACGTGTCGTTCTTCGTACGTCAATAATGATTCATCAGAAAGTTGCGTGACATTGCCACTTGAGAGCTTCATTCATTTTCACTAGCGCTCTCAGTGGCCAAACTCGGTGTCTATAGGGATGGGATAGTGTACACGTGTACGGGATTAATGTTTTCATCTAAATATTAAATGCATGGACCTGTGCACGCCACTCCCACAGGGTTCCTGTGTGCGACTGGCCACAGTGTAAAACATCGCACACGAAATGCGTGTACAGTGCACATCCTAACTCTTGTAAAAAAATCTATTGGGTAGGCAGGCACGAACATGAACAGAGTGGTTACACATTTCATTTACTGAAATACACGCTTTTGTAGATCCCTAGTAAGCTATGTAAATAATATTAACGAACAATGATGTCTTCAGGTCATCTGAGAAATGAACGACCAATTGAGCAGACTGTATTTAGATCACCAGTTGCTAGGCGAGTACTCACGCGTGCAATCGCTGCGTAAAGTAGATGGGTAATTTGCGAAGGAGCTCCTTGAGTTTCATCAGCCAGCGGCCGTAGTTGGCTGGGTGGAAGTAAGACTCCAACGAGTTCAGGAACTTGTCCAGGTAATTCTGGCAACTGCTACCCCCACCCTGAAAACAAGTAGTTTAACCTCTTTAATACATGGTTTTCAATGAGAAAGTGGTAGGGGGGACCGGGGTCTACGACTCATAACTAATTTTTAGCGTTGTTTACTTTGCATGGTTTTAATGTTGCAACTAGGGATGACATCGGGTAGAAACATTCGGAATCGGTTCCAGCTCTCATATTACCCAGGTACCCGGATCCTGAAAATGTATTTTTCGATGTGTAGTAGGCTTGATTTGAAGGTTGTCGCTAGGCCTTGTGAAGTCCGCGGGGTGCAAAGACGAGGGACGAATGATATGCACGCCGCCCGCTCGGTTAGCATCTCGGAATACGCCTGCAGTTAACACATTAAGAGCATTCGGAAATAGTCATTTAACCACTAAAACATGCATCTAAACACACTCCTTACGCCTAAACCGATAATAGGGTTTCTCTCTAATTTTACATCCTAGTATAAAAGTGTCAGATTGACGACTTTCATTACGAAAACACAAGATATTAATCTTTTAAGAGTATATACAAAAATATAGAATATGAACATTTGTGCACAACGTAGTTTCAATGAGTGCAAATTTATATATTTTATCATTTTGTATATATTTTTTTAAGATTAATATCTTGTGTTTTCGTAAGAAAATCGTTAATTTGACACTTATTCTAGGGCCTAAAATTAGAGAGAAATCCTATTATCAGTTTAGGCATGAGGAGTGTTAGTTTATGCATGTTTTAGCAGTAAAATGACTACAGCCGAATGCTCTTAACCTATTGGAATATTAAACGAAAATGACTCGTGGCAATTTGAAAATCCGCAGAAATACAATCACGAGTCATACTCGTCACACTTTTAGTTCATGTTTTTCACACTAGATAGCACTTTTAGGCAGGTCTGTTATTACCGCCTTCAATCTTCCATATGTCGATAGCTTAGTTCGAAATCTTTTCGCTAGATTGGGACACGGGTATCGTTTCAACAATTAAATTACTACGTTCCCGCGTCTGGCAGATGAAGGAAGCTTTCCGCTATGGCGTCCAAACGCGAAAGTTGTTTACGAAAGCATGTGATATTGAAAACGAACTGTTTAATCTTAGTAGTGACGACGAGGATATTTTCTCTGATGAAGAACTATATGAAGTGATTCTTCATCTTATGATAATGCAAGCGATTCGATCATGGAATCAGAAGACGAGGATTTTACAAACGTAAATACCAAGATGATGACGCCTGTGCCTACCGCTTACTTATATTTCCAAAAGTAGATGTCTATTGCTCATATGACTGTACGTAAAAAAAAATAGTATGGGCCTTGCCAGTATTTTTTTTTAACAAAACTATGGCTTCTTTACATGAAATAAAATTGTATACAATATTTTATCACTTTTGGTAATTATTTCAGGGGTGCCATGAAATTACTATAAATATTCATAAAACTTTGACTTTGAACAGACTATACCACTATAAAATGTGCAATTTGTAACTTCCAGAATGCACAATTTGCTTTACTCAGCTGTTTTCTTTGTATGCTGAAAGTTTGGTAGAGATTGCTTCATTAATGACTTCAATAAAAAATAAAACATTATTGGGGCTGAAAAACAAAACATGGAAATTAAATAGTATTTCAGGGGTGGTATTTTTGCAGAATAATGGTATTCCAATGGGTTAAGTAAAAAAAAACTCAATACACAACTGAAACACGTACATACAACAGGGTATTTCAAGGAAAATAAATAGTCATAGAACAAGTATTAGCCAGAATGTTCATCAGAATGTTAAACAAAGAACAAACAGTAACGAATGCAAGTCGGCTCACATCTGTTCTGTTCCCCGCCGAGGCACGTGCTGTGGAAGGGTGGGGGAAGGGTTGACGTGCGCCGCACCTGCTGGCTCCCCTGGAATCGACCGCAGCAATATTGGCAGGTAAATTTGGTCTAGAAATGGACTATAAAATTACCCGGACCCAAAAAAAAACAGCCCCGGAAAATATTTGGAGCCGGGTACCAAAAGTCATCTCTAGTCGCAACTATCAATTTGACAAAAATAACTTGCAAAAAGGGCACAAACCATCTTTGTTTGAGCAAAAAAATGCATTCTTCAAGAAAAAATTTGAAATTTATTTTCTAAGATTATTTCTTTGTCTCTCTACCGGTTGGATGTAAGAAAAGGCCTCACTGGCCTTAATCCCGCCCATAATAAAGACCGAAATCAATCAATCTCTCCCCCCCCCCCCCCTCCCTTCCCAGCACCCCCTTCTAAAAACAATCCATGGCAACATGCAGAGAAGTAAATATAAAGGTGTAACACTCAGCTTAGAGGTAGAGATTGCAGACTTACATACGGGTAACACTTTTTCTTTTCCCCTCTCCGATGAGCTTGAATCCTGTTAGGTTCGACTAACCGTACGATAAAGCTAAGCTTACCACTACCTTGGCGCTTGCACTTACCAGCACCGATACAATCCACAAAGCCATGGGAGAAGTCTCCAGTTTATGGGTCTTGGGAGCGTGGACCTTACGATAAAGCTAAGCTTACCACTACCGTAGCGCTTGCACTTACCAGCACGGATACAATCCACAAGGCCATGGGAGAAGTCTCCAGTTTATGGGTCTTGGGAGCGTGGACCTTACGATAGAGCTAAGCTTACCACTACCGTAGCGCTTGCACTTACCAGCACGGATACAATCCACAAGGCCATGGGAGAAGTCTCCAGCTTATGAGTCTTGGGAGCGTGGACCTTACGATAGAGCTAAGCTTACCACTACCGTAGCGCTTGCACTTACCAGCACGGATACAATCCACAAGGCCATGGGAGAAGTCTCCAGCTTATGGGTCTTGGGAGCGTGGACCTTACGATAGAGCTAAGCTTACCACTACCGTAGCGCTTGCACTTACCAGCACGGATACAATCCACAAGGCCATGGGAGAAGTCTCCAGCTTATGGGTCTTGGGAGCGTGGACCTTACGATAGAGCTAAGCTTACCACTACCGTAGCGCTTGCACTTACCAGCACGGATACAATCCACAAGGCCATGGGAGAAGTCTCCAGCTTATGGGTCTTGGGAGCGTGGACCTTACGATAGAGCTAAGCTTACCACTACCGTAGCGCTTGCACTTACCAGCACGGATACAATCCACAAGGCCATGGGAGAAGTCTCCAGCTTATGGGTCTTGGGAGCGTGGACCTTACGATAGAGCTAAGCTTACCACTACCGTAGCGCTTGCACTTACCAGCACGGATACAATCCACAAGGCCATGGGAGAAGTCTCCAGTTTATGGGTCTTGGGAGCGTGGACCTTACGACAGAGCTAAGCTTACCACTACCGTAGCGCTTGCACTTACCAGCACGGATACAATCCACAAGGCCATGGGAGAAGTCTCCAGCTTATGGGTCTTGGGAGCGTGGACCTTACGATAGAGCTAAGCTTACCACTACCGTGGCGCTTGCACTTACCAGCACGGATACAATCCACAAGGCCATGGGAGAAGTCTCCAGCTTATGGGTCTTGGGAGCGTGGACCTTACGATAGAGCTAAGCTTACCACTACCGTGGCGCTTGCACTTACCAGCACGGATACAATCCACAAGGCCATGGGAGAAGTCTCCAGCTTATGGGTCTTGGGAGCGTGGACCTTACGACAGAGCTAAGCTTACCACTACCGTAGCGCTTGCACTTACCAGCACGGATACAATCCACAAGGCCATGGGAGAAGTCTCCAGCTTATGGGTCTTGGGAGCGTGGACCTTACGATAGAGCTAAGCTTACCACTACCGTAGCGCTTGCACTTACCAGCACGGATACAATCCACAAGGCCATGGGAGAAGTCTCCAGCTTATGGGTCTTGGGAGCGTGGACCTTACGATAGAGCTAAGCTTACCACTACCGTAGCGCTTGCACTTACCAGCACGGATACAATCCACAAGGCCATGGGAGAAGTCTCCAGCTTATGGGTCTTGGGAGCGTGGACCTTACGATAGAGCTAAGCTTACCACTACCGTAGCGCTTGCACTTACCAGCACGGATACAATCCACAAGGCCATGGGAGAAGTCTCCAGCTTATGGGTCTTGGGAGCGTGGACCTGCTTGTAGGCGACCGGCAGATGGAGACTACGTTGGAAGCGCGTGAACATGAGCGGTAGATACGGTTCCCAGTCAATGTAGCCGACGTTGTTGCTGGCGAGACGAGCCATGAGCCACATCATGTCCTGCGGAGAGAACCCAGATCCCCTGTTCACTAGAGTGGCATGTTTTGGCCGCATCAGCTTTTGGTCATTTTTTTTTTCAGAGAAACTTGATGTACCATAAAAATAGACTAGATTCAGGTCAAAATAGAACGTTTAACAGTAGTGCATTACATTTTTATAGGTAACAGTCTATGTCGCTATTTTAATGTGGTAATACTTATCAGATTGTGTCTAACAAAAACTGTACAGGAAAAATGACAATTTGTTTTTCCCAATATACAGTAACACCTCGATTATCAGAGGTGGACGAGACCGATCAATGCTTGGTTAACAAAAGAACTCGGATGATCCGGACTTTCTTGTTTATCTCCTCCCAGCAGGTCCCTACTATATGAAAATGATGTTTTAAGTGTAAAATTTGTTAGTTTATTAAAAGAGCATACAAATATAAACTTATATACAATGTATGATATTTGATTGAACAATTGATAAAAAAAAAGCTCATAAATATGTCATGGGATTGGAGAGACAGATGCCGGTGAATGTGTGGTTTCAAGATAAGGTAAGCATTGGAGTGAAAGGCCATTTAAACCTAGATGAAATTATTTAATTATGATGAAAAAAATAAGTAAATAAAATTAAAATAAAAAATAAAATAAAGTTTTAAACAGGTTAGGCTACAAAACACAAAATAATGTTTTATGGGAGGAACGAGAGATACAACTAGAGTTAAGCAGGCCCATGACAGGGCATAAAGGACAACGTGATTTTCTTCTGCTTCACGGAAGATGCACGTTTTCTTGAAGCAATATTTCGCCAGCACTTACCAGCAAGATATCAGCTGTTGTAATATATATTTTGCTGAACTACCCTTCACAGTTCAGAACCCATATTTCCAAGTTCAAATGCCTAGGCCTAGTACCTAGTTGGACTTATTCCCGTTGTTTTTCACTTTTTTTTCCCTTTTAGCTTAAAAATTAAAAGTGACCCGAGACAGAAAAAAATGAAAAAATGAATGGACCGAAAAGGGTTAATACTTAATACAATCATGTCTACTATAGGCTTTATTTTAAATATGTAGCTGAATTGGGCACATTAGGTTCATCTTCTAGTTCGAAAGCTAACTCAAACCATAGACACTGCGGACTTGTACGTATATCCATAGCTTCCCACTACAGATGCAAAGAAAGAAAACAAACTCCTCGTTTTCTGTAGTTTTGTCCCACCATGCTCACACAACAAACGCTCCCGTCGTGAACTCACCCCCTCCCACTGGGGTGCGTTGTGACACCCCTCCCACACACCCATCAGCTGGCAACAAACACTCCCGTGGTGAACTCACCCCCTCCCACTGGGGTGCGTTGTGACACACTTCCCACACACCCATCAGCTGGCAACAAACACTCTCGTCGTGAACTCACCCCCTCCCACTGGGGTGCGTTGTGACACACTTCCCACACACTCATCAGCTGGCAACAAACACTCCCGTCGTGAACTCACCCCCTCCCACTGGGGTGCGTTGTGACACGCCCATCAGCTGGCAACAAACACTCCCGTCGTGAACTCACCCCCTCCCACTGGGGTGCGTTGTGACACGCCCATCAGCTGGCAACAAACACTCCCGTCGTGAACTCACCCCCTCCCACTGGGGTGCGTTGTGACACGCCTCCCACACGCCCATCAGCTGGCAACAAACACTCCCGCCGTGAACTCACCCCCTCCCACTGGGGTGCGTTGTGACATGCTTCCCACACGCCCATCAGCTGGCAACAAACACTCCCGTCGTGAACTCACCCCCTCCCACTGGGGTGCGTTGTGACACGCCCATCAGCTGGCAACAAACACTCCCATCGTGAACTCACCCCCTCCCACTGGGGTGCGTTGTGACATGCCTCCCACACGCCCATCTGGCAACAAACACTCCCGTCGTGAACTCACCCCCTCCCACTGGGGTGCGTTGTGACACGCCCATCAGCTGGCAACAAACACTCCCGTCGTGAACTCACCCCCTCCCACTGGGGTGCGTTGTGACCAGCCTCCCACACGCCCATTAGCTGGCAACAAACACTCCCGTGGTGAACTCACCCCCTCCCACTGGGGTGCGTTGTGACAGGCCTCCCACACGCCCATCAGCTCGTGGAACCACAGCTCGTAGCCAAGATGAGCGTCGTGGGGAAACACGGCGACCGGCAGGAAACTCTCTAGCCACTCCACAGTCTCGCACATGGTCGTGTGATCGAAGGGGCAGAGGCACGGACGCCACTCGGCCAGCATCTCCTCTGTCGCCGACGCCGGGAAGTACCTGAGGGGGTGTCGGCCTGTCAGTTCAACTGAATCCTGGGACCGTTAAGACTGCGAGTCGTGTGCGGACACCTGTAGCGATGCGCTGGCACAAACTTCGAGTTTACCATCTTACCCTGTGCTACAAACACATAGAATGTGACTCAAAATGTAATCACTCCACAGAGAGTTTTATGTCCTTTCTTATGGATACCAAATTTTTTTCGTTTCAAAAATCCATGTTTAACGTGCTGTGATCTTAAGTTTACGATTGTTCAGCGTATTTTTGACCGAACACATCGTAAACTTTAAATTACAGCACGTCAAACATAGATTTTTGTATAGATATCCATGTCATAAGAAAGGGTATAAAATTCTCTGGGGTATGATTACATTTTGGGTCACATGCCATGTGTTTGGAGCACAGCGTAAGATGGTAATCTCGAAGTTTGTGCTAGCGCATCGCTGCAGGTGTCCGCACGCGACTCGCACAGCCTTGATTTTTTTTTTTGCTTTTTCTTAATTTTTCCTTTTTTACATATTTGTTTTGCACATTTTTTCTCCATGTACCTTCATATTTATGTCATTTAGAGTTGTATTATTTAATGTAATTTTACTTGATTTCATTTTATTTTCCAATTTCGTTTTTATTGCTCTTGATTTTGTATAATACAATAGTTTGTTTTGTTTATATGTATTGCTATTTATGACCATTATTATTAGTTGTTTGCATAGTTCTATTTATTGTCCTCCTTTGTCAATCAGTTTTTATAACTGAAAAGGATAGATATTAAATCAATAAATAAACACATGCATGCAATGAATCACGATTTCTAGATTATGTCGAGAAACTTACACTTTTGCAGTCGATACCAGAGAGTCTAGCGTTCCTTCCAAGTTCCTAAAAAGAAAACAAGTAGACAAAATGAAATAGGTGTACAAACACTTTTTAATGTTTATCGTGTTACTACAGTAAATTTTCTGTATAACGAACTCTTGGTGGCCGGATTATTTTGTTATAAAGAACATTTCTCCATAAAGATGGTACCTTTACATGCATAAGAACCTATTGGGATCCCAAAACCAGTTTGTTACATAGATCATTTTGTTGTAAAGAAGTTTCACTGTATTAGAAATTGAATCTGAATATTATTAAAACCATGCAAAATTTTTAACGGTTTTCAGTACTCATACAAAGTGCTAAATAACCCGCACGTGGTTTCGTAAGACCTATTCGCGATCGCAAAACTTCGATACGCCCCTAGCGGACAAAATTATCCCTAAGCTAACGGGTCTAGCGCTCTAACTGTCTGCGGATTCTCGCACAAACCACGCGGTACTAATCTCGTTCTAGCTGTTATACTATTCATTTTGAAGGAAAAACTTATAGGAAAGCGTAGTTAGTTTACATGCCAATAGTCATCATAAAGGTTATTTCAAAATTATAGACTCAGTAGTTTACTTGTTATAACAATTCACGCAAAAAATCGGAAAATTAGCAACATTTCTTATTGTTTTCTCAATTTAAATTGTTGAAAAACTAATGATCGGATTTTGACGAGAGTTCCTTTGGAACATGAACCAACAATGTGAGAAAATAAACAAATAAACTTTCTAGATAGAAAGTGCCCCGAACGAAAATTCATAGCATGCACTAACATGCAGGGTGCGTAGTTTCACGGCCAAAACCGCTGCTTTTGAGGTCCAACCACTGCACCCTGCATGTTAGTGCATGCTATGAATTTTCGTTCGGGGCACTTTCTATCTAGAAAGTTTATTTGTTTATTTTCTCACATTGTTGGTTCATGTTCCAAAGGAACTCTCGTCAAAATCCGATCATTAGTTTTTCAACAATTTAAATTGAGAAAACAACAAGAAATTTTGCTTATTTTCCGATTTTTTGCGTGAATTGTTATAACAAGTAAACTTTTGGGTCTATAATTTAGAAATAACCTTTATGATGACTATTGGCATGTAAACTAACTACGCTTTCCTATAAGTTTTTCCTTCAAAATCAATAGTATAACAGCTAGAAGGAGATAAGTGATCAACGTTCCAGCGATACCGCCAATGTCACACAGAGAAGTTAACCCGGCACGGCAGCCACATTGGCCAGTGACGTCACTTTCAAACGTCCTTGAGATCGCGAATAAACTCATTAAAAAAATGTCATTACTTAAACTGTGGGTTGCTATTAACAATGTGAATTATACATACAATTAAACACTTAATTTATCCCAATGTTCAAAATATGTGAAACTGCGATGCCGATTTCAATAGCAACGATTCCACCGATTTTCAGAGAATTGGCAAATCTCGGCCGATTCTGAGAATGCATAATTTCATACCAACGAAATTATTCATTTTTCAGGTGTTGGCAGTAAGAACGCATTTAAAATTCGACTATCGATTTTTTTATCATCGCAAGTCAACTGTCATGTCCGCGTTTTGTTGTGGGTTAGTTCCGTTGTTTCCCTGTCGTAAAGTCCGAATCATTGGTCTGAATTATTGATACCTATGTCGCCGCTGCGGAAAAAAGGAAAAGTGATGTCTGGATGCATTTTAAAATGAAGTCTTTCAACGATAGTAAGACAATTATTGTCGTACCGGGATTTCACGAGGCGGATCTTCATCCAGATCCTACACCACCAACAACAAACATTTAAATACATTTCATAAAAGTATATTTCATGTAAAGTATGTAATGTAATGTAATGTGCAAATGTAGCTTGTATGTGAACTGATAGCTTATTATAGCTAAATAAAGAGATTATTATTATTATTATTATTAATATGAAATGTATAAGAGCCTTTGTGATGGAAACAATTCTGCGCTTGATGCAGAGGAAGCAGAGGATGGATCCCTAAGAGGCCTAGGCCTAGCTAGCCCTACACCTAGTTGCTCAGGGCTAGGCCTATCCACACCAAGCCCTAGGCCAAGTAGTCCTACCTCTACCTCTAGCTAGGCCTACAACTAATTCACTTTGCTATTCAATTGCACCTGTTTAATATGCAGCTCCTTAAAATAAAAATGGGTGTTCATGAACTACCACTCAAACTGTCTAGTTAATCTCTTTCCTTATCCAGATACTAGATTCTACAACTTATTGTTAAGGAATCAGAATCGGTACAAGAATCGGTATCGGATTGGTAAATAACAGAATCGGCTTTGGAATCGGTGAATTATTTGAATCGTCCCATCCCTACTTTTTATACAGTTTCTCTATACAAAACCACATCTGGATTATTTATTTTTAACGTTCTCAAGTCATAACTAAAAAAATGATAATTTTGTTTGCAGTTTTAATAGTAAGACTATGAAGTCTGAGCACTCCGGTACTATTCAACATCAATTCATGACTTATTAAAAATGAATACAGATTAGTTTTGCAACAAAAGAACACCGAAAACAGAACACGGGTAAGCTTGAAAGAGGATGTAGACAAAAGAAAGCAGATGAATCCCTCTACTGAGAACGCTCCTTCATCCAGCCTAGAAATGCCCTAGTTCTTAGGGAAATCAATGTGCCTTACTTAAATTACTGAACATAATAGGCTTAATGTAGCCTATATGTGTTCCAGTATTTTTTAAGTTGTGGTTTGAGATCGTTGTCAGAAACGTTTTTCCGTTCTGAAATTCAAGCAAGCTCAAAATTGCTTAGAGCCTTTCTTTGATGACCTTTTAGCATTTACAAAACCCGAATAGCAAACCTCAGGCAACCAGTGGGCCAAATGATCGAATTACTGGTAGGCATACAGTAGCTATCTTAGAAGCGATGTAGGTAGTCCTCAGTAAAAACTATAACCTGCCTTAACTATTGCAATTTTAAATCTGTTACACAGACCCCCATATGTGTATGTTTGTAGGCTAGAGGCCTACTTTCCCAACCTGTAGGCATAAGCATTCCAACTTGGATGGATTTTTTTTTTATTGTTTTATGTAGGCCTATGCTAGATAAATGTGTGTGGTTATAGTGTGCTGCAGTGCTGCCTCAAACACTTACGAGAAGTATCGATACATGCCCAGCGCTCCACCGCTAGATGACGTGATTCTTTTGAGAAGTTCATACAACGGTCTCCATGGAAGGGTGAGCTCAGTTGGTGATATTAACTCTTTCTTCCTATAGGGGGAAAAAAATGTTTTATTTTCCAAAAACAGTGGCATAAGCTCACTTGGTGATATAGTCCCATCAAGTTAACTTGCAAGGTGTTGTCGTCACAGCTTATGTAATAGTGTGGAGACAAGACAATTGTAACAACTACCAACCTAAATCTAGTTGCATCTCGTTCTCGTGCCTCAGGTATTGTAGTGATAATATCGCCCGTCTGTAGTCAGACGTGGTTGGTGCAGTAAATGCAGTAGACAATAACAAATCCAGCAGTGTTGAAATAGACCATGTGGAGCAACCGTATCTTTTCAGAATTTTAGGAGAAACCTTGCTTCTTAAAACATGGCCAGTATACTTATCATATTATGAATTATAGATTTATCTAGCTAGTGCTACATGATTCCAAAATTTTGATATAATGAATGTTATGAATGAATGTTTATGTATGAATGTTTAAAAAGTTAAAATCAATTTATATCCCAAGGCACTAGCAATTACCTGTCTAAAGTTCAGTGCAGGCAAAGAACGATCCCAGGTATCAAGAAATTTCCCCTCCTTGTTACCACCTCCACTCGGCACGGGTGAGAGTGCTCGTGAGGCGTTGGAATACGGTAGGCTGAGGCTTTGGAATGCAACTTACTCTAATTACGGCAGTTTTCAAGCTATTTTAAAAATAAAAACTTTATTTTACATTAAATTTAAGTGATTATTCCATATATTTGAAAATAAATAAGAAATTATAACGTTTTAACTATCGTACATCAAAAAATTGCTTTCTTAACAATGACACCTGGATGAATGGGTCATGCGGCCTACCGCATTCTAATGCCTCGCGAGCACTCTCACCCGTGTCGAGTGGAGGTGGTAACGAGGAGGGGAAATTTCTTGATACCTGGGATCGTTCTTTGCTTGCAATGGACTTTAGATGTATTTTATTAGTACTGTATTTAACTTCTAGGTAAAGAGGTAGGTTGTGGTGTTGTAAGTGTGTAACTTACTTGAGAAGTACAATGAGCACATTGGCAAACTTGCTCGTCAACCATGGCTCAAGGTTTGGAATGGTAACGAGTTCAAAAAGCAAGTGAATGAAAACCAAGTGATCTTCTTTAGAAAACTTCAGTCCAAACATTTTTATGTATCTGAAAATAAAATTAGTATAAATGTACTGACATCAATACATATTTTGACACATTATGATAGGGATGGGCAAAAACTGCATTTCACTGTAAATATGTTACATGTATATTTAGGCCTAGGGGCAAGGCTACAGTCCTGTTTGTTAAAACATGTACACGTCGGGGACGAGGGGGGGTGTTACTTTCGAAATTTTTCTTTGTAATTTCACCACCTGTAAAAATTATGTTTTTAAGACATAGGCCTAATGCAGCTAAACAGCCTCATGCACAAAGCCACTTTTTTTTGCGGACGCAAGCCAAAAGATGCATCGGCAAATTGATTAACCGGATGCACAAAAGGATTTGCCAGTGCAAATGTTGGCAGGAGCTCAGTAAAGTTGTGGCTGCCTCGACTATCTCGCAAATAGCTAAAAATGCAATCGTATTTCCGCAAGCTTATCTGCACTAGCAAGTCCAGCATTTGTAATGAGCGGTAAGCTTGCATTGGCAAATCTTTGTGCATGAGGCTATAAATGTACAATCTGTGTTTCCCTTCTACGCCACTGATAGCCAGCAGACTGATATCAAATGTCCAGTTTACTGTAGCCTATGTCATAGTAGGCCTAAATGTGTAGCCCTGGGCCTGGCCTACCTGCCTCAAAACGTGCACGTGTAAACATCCCATCCCTATTTGGCTACCAAACATATTGGTCAGGCAAAAGGTAGACAATTCCACACCACCCGGATACATAGGCCTACAATCTACATACTTCCTATTAATTAGAGAAGCTTCAAATTGATAAGAAATTTGGTTTTCTTATATAAAATAGCATTAAAAACAATTCAATAGCACTTAAAACACAATGAACAGAACAGAGAGCATGGGATGAGATGTCCAAGACAAAGTAGATGCCCTTCCACCTGACATGAGCTATAAGGAAAAGGAACCCAGTCCTACTGAAAACCCGAAAATGTATGATGGCCCAGTAAGCCAAAAATGTGGGCATATGAAAAGAAGAAGAATTAAGAACTAGAATACCGCGTTCAAGGGGGTGCGCCTACGCTCGCACTCAAACCCCCCACCTTGATGCTTTGTTGTTGATGAACATTTCTGGAATTTAAACATTGCCTACCTACTAACCAAATGAAATCTCTTCAAATTTACTAGGCTAGGACTAAGTAAAGGAACATGATATGGTAGTTTCATGTAGGCCTAGATAAATGAAGGCAAAAAGTGCTTGCTAAATAGTGAAATTAAAGTTACCAAAAGAACAAGCATTGTGTTTGTAAGCAAATTATTCATTTGTGTAGACTATTTTAGCAACCATTTTATCTTCATCGCTGTTGATGCCCTGGGGGTATATTTTTATCCCTTCTTGGACGATCCTTCTTTGGCTCTATGGCGCTGCTTTGCTTACAACAGTTGGTATTAATTAAGCGAGCGTCTGCGTTAAACTTTAATTGTACTCGTTCTGTTCGATGACGTGTTTGAAGCCTACAGGGTTTATTTAGGCCTAGTCACTTTAAATTAAAGTCCCCCACTGCAAATCAGTTAAGTTAATGAGTGGGTAGACTCTAAATGTGAATTAATTTATTTTATTTTTTGTTTACGTTCTTTGACATTTGGTAATGTGATTGATGGTCTTCCAGATGTCTGAATGGTTCATGATAAGGTTTATGGTTTAGGCCTGAAGTCCAAGTGAACAATTTTCATTTTTCTTGCGACAACCACTAGGGCCTACGACTGACCCACCCAAACGACCTGGGCCTAGGGTCTAGACCAAACCTTGTAACTGTGTGTGAACGCTTGCACGTGTTCCGCACAGGCCTATTTTATCTGCTGTTTATGATTAGGCTTAGGCCTAGGCCTAGGTTACGACTAAACCATAAGACTCTAAATCAAATTGTTTACGGGCCTTATTATGCATCGACCTTAAGCCTACGTCTAGGCCTAGCCAGTCTGGGGAAGGAAGTAGGCCTAGTGGAAGGAAAAAGGTGCGTGGGCTACTAGGCCTAGGGCTACACTACCTAGGCTATAGCCCTAGGGACTAAACCCCAAGCTACTAGGCCTATGCAAGGGTGAAGAGGGATCAATGGTTAGGCTTACTGTAGGCCTAGGTCTAGGCCTAGACCTAGGCCCTAGACTACAAACTTACTTAAAAAGCCTTGCAGACCATGTTCCACATCCTGGTGTCATCTCTCTCATCAATACTGCTTTACCGAGATGAGATTTGATGTCAGACAACAATCTCTGCGATTCATCATCGAGTTGATCGGCATATGGCAACAACTTGTTATAAATTATTTCTTTTTGAGGTTTGAAACCCAATTTCGCGATTCTTTCTTCACAGACAACATTGTGTGTGTCTTCGTCCATGATGACTACGAACTGTCAGATAATTTGATATGTCACTCAGGTAGGCCTAGCTGGTCACTACAAAAACAGGCTACCTGTTTGTCATGAAATTAATAACAACTTGCTGTTTCTTGCAAAATTATGTTCGTCATCACAAAAAAGGCCTAGGTAGATCCCATATTGGAATTAGCACTGCCTTCCCAATAGAAAAACGTTCCACAATCCAGAGTGCGGTGAGAATGGTGGCGGGCATGGTCACCAACTGTGCGAAAAGAAATGAGGGATTTTCAAACGGGGTTTGATGGTTTGATCATAGAGTTGTAAATCCATGGTTTGATCATGGGTACCATTAAAAATCCATTGTTTCATATGGTTTGATAATAGATTTATAATAGTACCCAGGTGGGTGCAACCTAGATAGGACAGTCTATTTCTTAAAGCCGTAGCATTGGCCGTAGTGTGTAACCTGGCTTTACGTCGCGGTGTTGGTTTCCATGGGCATGGCAAGTTGTTTGACAGAAGGCAGTGGCTTCTGTTTTGGCGTACATTTCGAGATTCGGGAAATCAAGTGAAATATTCACAATGAACCATTTGTATTGCAAATACAAAGACTGCAAAAACAGTCGGCAATCGCGGCTGAATCCTTCTTTCGGTTTCCGAAAAACCCATGACAGGTACGTGTTTAAAAATTAATGTACTATTGTTGTTTGTGGTCTAGGCCTACATAAGAAGAAAATCGACCGTTCAAGTTCTAGGCCTAGCCAGTCCAGCACTGCGATTCTGTAATAATATCAATTATGTAATTATTAATTATATAATAATGTTATAATAATTATACTCTTGTTGTACAGTGTCGCAGTGCTGGTGGGTTTCTTGTTGTGGTTCTTGGTAAACAATGTCCGCAAAGTTGGCTCTCGTGCTTATCTTTTTTCACCCCTTTAGTAAATCTTCCGATTGGGTCCGGGGTCAAAAATCGCTGTAAAATAAACATTAATGAAATTTCTTCATATTTACTGTAATAAATATATTAAATCTAGTGTACAAAGTGTTTTTAAATTTAGTTTATAAGTAAAGAAAATGTGATCTAAGTGTTCGAGATGACAGAAGGAAGAAAATTAGTCAGCCATTACTGATCGCCATCTTTGACGTTCCGGAAGTATTCCGGCAGTGTTGCCAACCATTTTATTTGAGTGATAAAATTTGAAGAAGGCGTAAATTTATTTGAGTTGTAAACGAAAGTAGGCCTACGTTTCAAAATGTTTCATAACCTGACCCCCTAACCTTCTTCCTTTCGTGGGATGTCAGGCACTTGGGCAGTCACTTTCAGTGTATGTAACTTTGTTAGGCATACGTTGGTATACTACAGAACGTCGGGCGGCAGAAAAAGTATCATGGCGACAATGGGAAAATCCTCCGTCTAAACGCTGTTTTAGATCATCGCAAAGGGTAATTTTGAATGTTTTAGCGGACACCAAAACTTGTTCATTTTACTGTTGTTCATTTTACTTACTCATTCACTTTACTGTTCATTTTAAACATAAATTTGTCTTTTAGTAAGCGTGACTGCAAATGAGCCGCGAACCCAATCGGAAGAATTACCCCTTTAGTTTACCTTCCAACACATTTATTACATACTAAAGCCAAGGGGGTGGGGCTCAATGGCATATCCAGAAATTTACAATTGGGGGGGGGGGGGTTATGTAGTGTGTAGTGGGTTTATCCCTGCTTTCAATGAAGAAGGTCCGGGGTTCAATTCCCAGGTCGGGGCGGGCATGGGTTGTTTTAACTTAAGACGGCTTAGGACTGGTGTGCAGGCGTTACTCTCGAGTTTCGGGCTATACATCTCGTATCGCGCCTCGGCTATCGGGTGCTGAGTTGACAGGTTGTCCAGGCGAAGGGGTAATAAATCCTGAGCAATATGAGTACGTAGGCGGAGGCCAGCCAGATGGCTTCGGTGCCTTTGCGCTCGAGGCAAGTCTTGGGCTTGCACATTCTACCGTACTCAAAAGCAAAATAATTCATGTAAGACACGTATAATATACGTATATGAAATAACGCATAGGCCCTATAGGCTATAGCACTTCGTTATTAAATTTAAAACACCAATAAAACAATAAGAATTAAGTTTCCAACTATTACGACTACGAGCTTTCGAAGTATAAAGGCACAGACAACTTATTTGATATAGGCCTATATACAACAGACACACAAGTACAACCCACCGTACAATGAGTATTTAGCGGTAGGCCTACGTAGCTTGTAACAACGAATAATGAATATGGTTACTAATGTATAACATGACTGTGACACAACAATAGCACATCACACCATACAATAAGCGTTTCTTATAGTTCGACACACGGTATCAGCGAAAATTCATTCATTCATTCATTCATTCGTTTATTTATTTCTTTATTTATGTGTGTATTTATATATTTATGTATTTATGTATTCATGTATTTATGCATTTATGTATTAATTAATTAATTAATTTATTTATTTAGGCCTATTTATTTATTTATTTATTTATTTATTTATTTATTTATTTATTTATTTATTTATTTATTTATTTATTTATTTATTTATGTATTTATTTATTTATTTATTTATTTATTTATTTATTTATTTATTTATTTATTTATTTATTTATTTATTTATTTATTTATTTATTTATTTATTTATTTATTTATTTATTTAGTTATTTATTTATTTATTTATTTATTTATTTATTTATTTATTTATTTATTTATTTATTTATTTATTTATTTATTTATTTATTTATTTATTTATTTATTTATTTATTTATTTATTTATTTATTTATTTATTTATTTATGTATTTATTGTCCATCAAAAAGAACAACCTTAGCACAACCAACTATAAAATACGTGTCTCGCAAATTGAACTTACAAACACGTAACAATGTATAACACATATGGCTCAACTATACGAGTAAACACATTATTTATTTATTGACATTTATTTATTTATTTAATGTTTATCCTATTCAGTTATTAAAACTGATTTAATACGCGTTTCGTAGTTTGTACTTTCAAACACGTATCAATGGAAATATAAAAAAACGCTTCTTAATTAATTAATTTTTCGTAGGAATACCCGTTATAGGGTGCACACCAGCTTTACCTGATGTGCCCCTCTTCATGTGACTAACTATAGGTTATTAGGATGTTTGAATAGCTGGGAAGGAATGTCCGAGGGCTGTTAGTAGGACTCAATCCCAGCATTCGCCTTTACGACTGAGGAAAACCTCGGGAAAAAACCTTCAGTCAGGACTGCCGGTGGCCGGAATCGAACCGGCGACCACCCGAATTAGAGCCTGAGCCTCGCGTCTTACCGCTGAGCCACCTCTATCTTGCTAGAGCGCCGGTGATCACATTTTTTCCATTTTCACTACACACGTTTCATGATAGTATTGAAATAGGTCCAAGCCAAAGATACGTCAATATCACACATCTCTATGCACTGGTGATCTCGTTGAAATGAAACAGACACTGACATAGAAAGACGGAGATACGCAAATCCCCTCCCGTACTTCCCTCTTCCTTCACTCGTAATCAGAGTGGAATTGTCTTGTGCTTCGACCCAAAGACAGTACTATTCCAGCCATAGCCCGACAATCTACAAAAACTTAAAAACACGCGAAAATGAAGATCGCGGCACGCACATATCTTGTAAAATACCGTTTTCTTCCACATATTTAATGTGAGCTCAAAACAGAAAAAATCAGGCTTGTTGTCACAGAAAATCCCAATGTTCTAAATTTTTTCGATCTTTTGTACCTGATTTCAAACCCGAGTAAATAAATATAGTAAATTTCAATGTTTATTTCTATACTTTTTAAGAAGTTTATAAAATTCATATTGTTTGCATTCATTAAAATTCTTCAATATGTTAGAAAATAGGCCCACAGAGAATAAGATGTACTGGCCACACAAAAAGCCGCGCTTACTTCCGATTTTTTTAGCAGAACTAGAGGGATAGCCAGAACCCATGTTAAATAGCTCATAGCAAAATTGACTTTAGAGCCGTCATCACAACGAAGTACATAATAAATAATACATATTTCTTGTAACTGGGCTGCTTAGGCCTATAGACTATAAATCAATACAACTTTGTAATTTCTTTAAAATTTCACATTACCACTAGGGATGGTTTAGGCCTACACCCAGCCCCCAGCCTTACTTATGTTATAACGGGGAGGCTATAAATCACCTGTTCCCAAGAAATACCCCCAGCCTTATTTCGTATCTACATTAGGTTCTGGCGGGGGGGGGGGGGGGGGGGGGGGAGTACGATCTCGAAGGATGGCTGTCAGAGGTCAAGAGGGACTGAAGCTCCAGCGAGGGTTCCCACATTTTTCACCGTAAATAAAAACTTACATATTATAGCCACAAGCGTTGTGTGCGTATGTTCTGTCAACAGTTTGAGCGTTCGCATGACTATATTAAGGGGACAATCCACTGAAAATGTAGCAAAAACTATCCTTTTTCGATTTTTTTTTTCCATCATAATATTTTTAAATGTTCTTTCGTTTATATGTATAAAAATACCCTGTTAAGGTCCGAGACTTGCTTCCATCACTACATAATTTATAAGTGAGCGTTGCACGACGAAAAAATGCCAGTCCCGTCGAAAATACAACGTTTGGTTGCATTTTAGAATGATTACTAGTACAGATGTGTTCTCCAACTAAGATTTAAAACTCCCGGTTTCTTGTCCACTGAGCTGTGTAGCCTGGTCGTAATAGAATATGCCGCTAGGTAGTATTGAATCAAAGATATTGAAAGAGAAGAGAGAAACCACTAGCCGTGGAATATTATAATATCTTTGATAATAACTTTGGCTGATTTCTGAAACAGCTGATAGGCCTAGGGTTTGTTTTGGTTTTCAAAGGTGCTGTCACGATTTATTTTCTCCTCCAGTTTCTAAAGTATAACAATCTGCTTTTTTAAAAGCAAAAACCATGCCTAAAAGGAGAAAATGTGCTGCTGCAAGTATAGCAAATGTTTTGAAGAGAAACGAACCGCAAGAGGTGGATTTGCAAGGTAGGCCTATGCCTGGCAATGCAGATGTTTTAGGCCTAGACTTAGGCCTAGACCAAGTGAATGTTTTGGAGGAAAACATACCAGCACCAGAGAAAATAAATCTCCGTAAGTCATCGATAGAACATTCAGCAAATTGCAATCTTCCAACAAGGCCTAGGCCTAGTGATGACCAGTGCACTGAACAGCCTCCTCATTATGTTTTGGCTGATTTGAACTGTTTGTCACAACTAATAGACAAGTACCCGTGTTCCTTCTGTGGGTCTTGCACCCTTGAGTTCAATGTTAGTGAGAACCATGGGTTTGCAAATAAACTCAGTTTAGTTTGTGATACTTGCGGTGTAGCTAATTCCACAAGTTATTCTTCCGCTCGTTCTGCTCCGAACAATGTAGGCCAAACTTCATCGCGGCCGGATTTTGATGTGAACAAGAGAGCTGTGCAAGCTTTTCAAGCTATAGGCAAAGGTTATGCAGCAATGGATTCATTCAAGAATTTGGGCGAAATGTCCAAAATCCGTGTTCGCGTCTCGTCATCGCATCGAAAGTGCGGTAATGGATGCCGTCTGCCAGTACAACAATGGGTATGTCAAATCTCACCTAGACAACCTAAACAGCAAGGGTTTGTCACCATGCAGACTTTCGGTCCAGTACTCCAAACGTAAGGAAATGCGACGTCTTCGCCAATGTGCCCGGAAAGCGAGTGCGAAGTATGGGAAGATTCGAAGAAAAGTAAGACTGGCAGCGTTACGGGCTGAATCACTGAAGAAATCAAGAGAAGGCACCACATACAGTGCTGGTGCATTTGATTTGGACACAACAGAGTAGCCGAGTGATGAGACAGTGGGTACTACCATTTCTAAAAGTAGAATCAACTAAAATTGGCTAAATAAATACCTAAAACTTTCAAATTGCTGTATCTCGGTAACTTTTTTCATGCACATTTGATATTGGAAAATGTATCTCCTTTTTATTGGCTCATCAGAATAAGCTGATTATTTTTGTGTAAGTTCAGAGATAGACTGTTAACAATAACTAGAGAGCACATTTTCAATTTAGCAATTCATTTTCAAGAAAATAATTATTTGACATTACATTGTTTCAAAAAAACATGAAATGCACATAGTACCAACTTTAAAAAATTAAAAACAAATAATTAGAGCTAAATTGAAAAATGTGCTCCCTAGTTATTGTTAAGGAGGTTGTTCTGCATACAATAAAAATAAAAATAAATCAAATCCAATAAAAACAAGAAAGAAGATAGAATTTTAGAAAATGTATATTTTTTGGGAATATACTGAAAAAAAATATATAAAAAAAATAAAAATTACTGTTTTTAATTTTTTTTATTTGGTTTTATAAGGTATAGAAACATGTCCTCGAATTTCACTATTGTAGTGTACATACTCACTGACATAGCATTTTCAGTGGATTGTCCCCTTAACACCGCTATTGTGTCCAACCCCTAAATATGTTGTGCATTAATAGTAGGAATGTCAAACGGTATGAAATTCCATATCGATAATCGCAACAACAATAAAAAAATTATCGCGATATATCGGCGCAAAAAAATATCGTCTCGATATTGCATTTTCAATTTTTATCACGATGTATCGCTGCGATATTATGAAATAAGCACTAATACTACTGTTTAACATTGCGTCATATGTGGGGGGGGGGGGGAGGGTAGTGGCGAATAGTTTTTTGCGGCTACATCGAAGGAGGGCACTCGGCGGCTGGTCGGTGGTCGCTTGGCTAACGTTGAGCAGGCGCCAAATTTAAATATAAAATCAAGTCACCGTGATTATCGGGATATCACACAGAATTTAATATAGTACGATTCCGGAATATCGATATTTATCGATATGCGATTATTGTTGATATTCCTAATTAATAGTTAGGTAGGCCTATATAAAACGCAGCTGAGGTATTTGCTGATTTTTTAGTGTAAATTCCATTTATTTAATAAAAACATTAATATTATAAATATGCTATAGCACAGTGGTTACAACCGTAGTTATCTCACGGACCGACAAAATGACAAATAAATCCAATCGTAAGGACCGGCGCGGCTATACACGGAGGCGAAATTATACCCCAACACGGAATCTACAGCAATCTGAGCAAAAAGGCAGACAAAGGGAAGGGACAATCTGTGTTTACATTCTTCCAGTTTCCGGGAAACTGGAAGAATGTAAACACAGAAAACAATTCAAATCATCGTTAATAATTTATTAATACTTTACTAATTATCGATTGTGTGTGTTTATGATAATGATGTATTACTAATAATTTTGCTTAGGATTGAGCGTTTATAACCGTGGTCGTTTCTAGTCTCGGGTCATTCCTTGCCATCAATGCTCCCAACTTTCTATGTCGGTAGAAGAGGGTGTTTGTACTCGGTATTGGTTGATTTTATAAGCAAGTGTCCCCCCATAAGAAAATATAATTTAGCCATTCATACCGAGAACGCGCGTAAAATAATAATGAGTATATCAAATTTGTTCGATTTTTTGGAATTTTACTCGTTTTCAAAATATTATCATAATTACAAGAAATAGGCAGCAGACACTTTGCGGACCAGTAGCAATAAAATCGTAGACCGGTGCCGATCCGCGGACCATCGGTTGGGAACCACTGATATTTGTTTTATTTTATTTTATTTATTGATAGCAGACATTGAAATTTTGCTTCGCTAGACCAGGCCTATTACAATAAATTAGAATATTTGCACATTCTTTAGGTGTGGATCGAGAGATCACAAGACCTGGGAGTTGGTTAATGTACCGGTCAGGTCACTAAACACCAGCGCTTACATGTGTGCTGACCATTTTGACGTTGACCAGTTCAACAACTTAATGAGAAACAGCCTTGTGTGGAATGCCGTTCCTAAGGGTTAGTTTGTTTTCTAATATCCGTTATTGATGTGATGTGTTTGCCTGCTATGTTGAGGTGTGATGCATGTATTTTAATTCACTGTCGTAATTGATTTCTATCAGGGTTTCGTCATGCCTAGCAAATTTAAATCGCCTCGGTCTTTGCATGAACACGCGTAGACTATACAGGGTACGTTCCGTAACCGCTTTGGGCGCGCCCAAAGATGCCCAGTCCATTCCGTAACCATTCTCCACGCGCCCATGCACCATTCCGTAACCTGCTTGGGTAGCGTCTTGGGCACGCCCGCAACGCCCAAGCTTTTTCTCCGGGCATGGCCGGTCATGGCGGCAATTCAAAAGTGAATGTGCTGTCATGTGTACCATAGTGCCAAAAGGAACTGTTTTTGTGGTTCTATTGTAGATCGCCCATTATTATTCGGTGATAAATTAATTATCACTGGCGCAATCCTGGCCAAAACCAATTCGAAGGTGGACGGCCTTAACCTAAAGTGCTCCTTGAAGCCAGATGGGCTGTACAAGGGCACTACTTGTTCCACATAATTTTGGACACGAGGCAACCTTACATTGGACGAATCTGTACGAAAACCTGTCAATATCAAGTCTTCCATTTCTTCCTCAGAACTGTCAGAATCTGACATGATTACATTAACCAAAACGCCCCTTTTCGCCATGTTGAATGTCGCTGTCCGCACAAGGCGTACCGAAACCTGTCGTGCCCAGACAAGCCCGCAGACGCCCAACCTTGGGCATTATGTAGAGGTTACGGAATGTACCCATACTCAACTTTGTTTCAGACTTAGTCAAAGTCGACGCAGTAGCTCCTGCAATGTCCAACCACGACGATGGGGTGCAAGAAGTCGAGTCGCTCCTTGCACAAGACTCATCAAATGATGGGGAGATAATGACAATAGGCGGGTTGAAGTGGTGAAAGAGACAATGTTGTCAACAGGCGATGCACCACTTTTAAACGGTGAGGATAAAACATGTATTAAGGCCATTCATAATTATATGTACGCATAATTGATTAATTTGCGTAGAATAAGGTAGCTAAAGAAAAGTAATCATCACCTACTTATCAACATATTTCCTTGATTGTTATTTATATTTAGAAAACCAGACACCCCAGAGGTTTTCCATGGTCAAGGCCACGGCATACGCCGCCAGGACATATGACGTTGCGTGAAAAAGCTGCAACTGGACAAATCTAGCCATTGTTGCCAAACTGCAGCATTCTATTTCCCTTACAAAAAATAAACATTGTACATTGTACATTGGCGGCCATACCTGAGGAGGAAATGAGAAGCCACAGCCGGGCTAAACGTGGTTGTCGATGGACACTGCAAGACAAGGTGATTGCAGTGTCCATCATGAAACGTAGCCCCAGGTGCTATGAGTTTTTGAGAAAACTCATAGCACTGCCATGCAAGCGGCTATAATACAGTTTCGCCCGGGCATCCACGTAAACATGCTAGAGCATTTGGGCAAGCGAGTTGGGGCAATGAGTGAAGGCGACAAATATTGCTCTTTAGCTTCGGCGAGATGTTCCTGCATTCCAGCCTTTTTTACAACGAGTCAATAGACCAGATAGTAGGTACGTCTATACCACTTAACGTTATATTTATTCAATATATTACATACAGCCTAAAATTTATTCAATTCGCAAATAAGTAGGCCTACAATTTTGATAGATTTGTGTATTTTATATAATATTTGTCGATAATTTCTTTCGTTACCAGAGGTTGAGGAGAAGGTTGTGTCAGGCAACGAAGACATTAGCCCAAGAAATGGAATACCTCGCTACTCCCCCCTACCCGATAATTAATGAATTGGAAACGGGGTCAAGATATATATATATATATATTGTCGATGATTTAGTTGTTAATTACGTGTGGTAGTCAACAATTAGGTCTTAATACGATATCGTAGTGCACGGAGGGTGGAGGTGATTGGATAAATGGTATTATCTCAGTTCAGTTATAGAAGAAATGTTATATGATGTCATGTATGTGTTACATATGTACGTGAGGATTATTGATTATAATCGACTTTCTTTTTGTGTTTTATCTACAGGCTTCGAGGATTATGGTGCTAATCAAGGTTGTAGAAGGGTTGTTGCGTCAGCTTGCGTTAGTGTTCATGGCTAGAGGCCTACGCCGTGTGGAATGGAAGCAACAGATTGCCTTTTACTTCTGAGCAGACGCAACGCCTACACTTACTTATATTGGAACAACTGATCCAAGAGGTAATCCGTGCTCTACAGAGTGGTGGACTGATAGTTGTTGCCACCGTCTGTGACCAAGGCCCGACCAATCGTGGGGCGGTACAAAACCTCATCAATAAAACAAGGACTGATCGTCCGGCCCCGTGGTTTGAAGTTGATGGGCAGGATGTTGTAAGCCTGTACGACCCCCCCCCCCCCCCCCCATTGAATTAAATGCTTCCGCAATTCGCTGATGGATTATAACGTAACGTGGAAATTGAAAACAGTCAAGTGGGAGCATATTAAAGCATTTTACGAGTGGGATAAGGGGTTTGCCAGGATGGCCCAGAAGTTGACAGACGAGACGACCATATACAGCCGGACGGGAAGCTGAAATGAAGGTCAACTTTGCAGCACAGGTAATGAGCCACACTGTTTCGGCTGCAATGTTGAGTGTGGCGACATATGGTGAAGATGTCTTACCGAGTGCTGCAAGGGAGACAGCATAGTTTTTGGGCGACGTGGACCAACTGTTTGACAGTTTCAACGGAACCACACGATACCCAGCGAACATGTCTCTCAAAGAAGTCGCCTCATATTCCCTTCTGGGGCGACATGCTTAAGAAACTGAACTCGTGGAATTTTCGACGAGTGGACACCGGACGTGTAAGTACACGTAGACATGTAGTTATGATGAAGTTATCCCTAGTTTTTTAGTTCGGTTGAGTGTCGATTACATAAAATTACCATGATATTTTTTCCAGCAATTCCAACCTCCAACAGTTCGTGGCTGGATAATATCCATAAAGAGCATGCAAATGTTGTGAACACGCTTGAGAGCAGCTGACCTCAACATGCGCGTGCTCAACCAGGATGGGATCGAGAATTTGTTTGGGGTAATGGACAGTAAACGGTGCCCAAAACACAAACCCAACATGTCCACAGTGTGTTGGGTCACTTAAAACAAGTGTTGTCAACAATCTGTCTAGCCAACATTCTCGAGGTGCAAACTGTGAGGAAGACGAAGGCCAACTACTGAGCAACCTCATGTCTATTGGAGATCGAAGATGTGCCCCTTCGTGAACCTCAGGTAAGGTTACCTACTAGCATGAAACATTAGGAGTCACGTACACTATGTGCAGTCATGTTTATAAAACTGTTCTGTTTCTTAAAGGTTATGCGACCGAACGACCGTAGTGATACCAACTAGCGACTACGAGACCTTCCAGTTATACGGACGAGGAGGTCTTGCTTGGTCTGCGGGTTGAGTTAGAGCAGAGGGCGCATGACGTCACTACACCCGTCCACAACATCTCCGCGCCATCTGACCAGTGTCACGTGACTCTGCCGGGCTGAGCCAATGGCAGAGCTATGGTCGTGACGTGTGCGCTTGCGCGAACGAGTGCAGTAATGCAGCGGCTGAGTCAAATACCTTGCAATGGTCGTGGTGTGTTGTGCGCTTGGCTGCAAGGAACGATTTGTAAAAGGAGGGCCAAACAAACAACAAAACAAGAAAATACAGTACATATTTAGAATACTAAATATAATAAATATTATTTTGAGAAGGTAGGGGGGGGGGGGGGGGGGATTATTTTTTTATGTAACCATCACCTTAATTTTCTTATGAACATATTGATACTATTTGAACATTTAATATTGTTTGGTAACTTTATATAATTGGTATATTTACTCGTATGCTAATTATTTGCGTTGATTGTTTTACTCATCATGACAGTATGATAACAGAACCACAACTAATAAATACAGTACAGGACAATCATTGTTATTGTGTATTATTTGCATGGTCAGTTCGTAATACATTGTTTAAAACCATATATAAACGGGAAAAAAATAGGGGGCAATTTTGGGCAGGTGGTAGTACATATTGTCATGAAAAGCTGGATTATATGGATTACAGCCATTTCTGATTGGTGGGATTCCATGGAATTGTTTGGATAGGGGACGTCGTAATGTTTTGGGTATTATAACTGGGTCAGTCAGATATGCATCGATTGTGTATGGCCGGCGGGCCTATTAGGGACACGCGTCTGAATTCATTAGCCTACGTAATGTTTTGGGTATTATAACTGGGTCAGTCAGATATGCAAGGATTGTGTATGGTCGGCGGGCCTATTAGGGACACGCGTCTGAATTCATTAGCCTACGTAATGTTTTGGGTAATATAACTGGGTCAGTCAGATATGCAAGGATTGTGTATGGCCGGCGGGCCTATTAGGGACACGCGTCTGAATTCATTAGCCTACGTAATGTTTTGGGTAATATAACTGGGTCAGTCAGATATGCAAGGATTGTGTATGGCCGGCGGGCCTATTAGGGACACGCGTCTGAATTCATTAGCCTACGTAATGTACGAAGGTCGGCGGTTTCGTCCAAATCATTATCTGTTTAAATTATTTATACTCATTATTGTTACTATGTTATTGTTGTCGGCAATTCTTCGCCATGGCAGGCGATGACGTAGAGAGACGTGACGTCAGGAGCAAGGGGTTGATAGCCGAGGGGTGTAGACACTGGGGAGAACAGAAGGCGAAGAGTGGGTATCACGAGGGACTCGAAGAGGAGACACCTGGTCCGTGAGTCGTCAACGAAGGAAAATAAGAGTCGTGAGACCAGCAACCAACCAATGAGGGAGCGGGAAGCCGGGGCTATCACTCGGTGAGTTTAGGACTGATTGGCCTTGGTTGTTGCTAAATTCCTGGACTGAAACGTAATCTTCATTGTTGAATAATTCATGGAATAACCTGCATAGTGAAGAACCAAGCCAATCGATCCCTGTTATTGGCGCGGCAGGGCTAGGAGTGAACCGTTACGCCCATGTCACGATTACAGGTGTAAACGTAAAGATGTTTGTTCGTCAAGTCTTGAACCAGTGACGATGCTAGGAAGGGCCAGGGGGGGCACCCTCGGAAGAATACAGCACGATTATAAACGCAAGCCGTCAAGCCTTGAACCAGTGACGATGCTAGGGAGGGCCAGGGGGGCACCCTCGGAAGAATACAGCACGATTATAAACGCGGCTCTCTGTTTTCCCTGTCGATTTTTTTCAAACCGTTTCCGCGAACACGGCCATTAATTCATTCACTTCATCTGGGTTTTCGAATTGGAAACATGCGATGACCGTCGACAAAGGAATGAAGCAACATGAGAACAGCATCCAACACAAACATTGCCAATATGCTTGGCAAATGTTCCAAGACAATTTAAAAAATACATTACAACCAATATTAAGTATAAAATAACTTAAATTTAATTCATATAAAATTAAAACATAATTACTACTTTCATAGTTACTTAATTACTTAGCTTGCAAACACCATCTTGGTGGCGCAAAATGACCTAACTGGTTGAAGCGCCCTTAAACCCAATAAATTCAAATTCAAATGAATGTAACAATACTTCTGTCGCCGCTCAAATAACAGCGGCCACGCTGCACTGGTGAGAGAAAACAGAATATATTCCTGCAGTCGGTGATGCGTTATTGTACACAGCTGTACAAGGTATTGCCCAAAGAAGCAATGATGAGGGTGCTGAAAGCAACAACCGGGGCAATTTCTTAGAACTGTTACATTTAATTTCTAAGCACAACGATGTACAGTAAAAAAGAAGCTGAGCGATATGGGCCACAAAATGCAAAATGTACTCACTCATCGATTCAAAATGAGTTATTGACGTCATCAATGACGTCAAAATGAGTTATACACGTCATGTCTTCTATGGTAATTGAACAGATCAGGGATGAAGCGAAAAGAGCACGTTTCTTTGCGATCATGGTAGATGAAATGTGGAGCAGGATAGGAGCCACCTGTTTGTATGTCCAAAACTGGCATGTGAACGTGACGCAATGCCGAGCGGCATGAAGAGCATGGAGAAAGAAGCGTGTCTCTACTGGTTGACCAGATCCAGCATGATGGCATAATAGCCAAATGTGGGCATTTGAGAAGAAGAAGAAGATAACCAAAGTTGAGCAACTGTCGATTGTAGTGCGTTATTATTTAGATGGTAGTGTATATGAGAGATTTCTTGGCTTTACCAGTGCAAGTTTACTCGACGCAGAACACATGCTCGCGTATATAAAGCGCACTCGAAGTGATTGTGGTATTGATATCAATTGTTGCGTGGGTCAAACTTATGATGGTGCCAATGTAATGTAAAGTACCATCTATGTGCATTATCCACTAGGCTGTGCTTAGAATGCAGTGAGTTTGTGCATTATCCACTAGGCTGTGCTTAGAGTGCAGTGAGTTTGGGCATTATCCACTAGGCTGTGCTTAGAATGCAGTGACTTTGTGCACATGTGAATTTGTAGAGAGCTTTGGTTATATCAATAAAGAACAAGCATTGTTACATTGCATAGCAACGGTTGTTGACTGGTAACCAAGGACAATACAGAAGAAGATGGTGGAAAAGTAAGCCTAGAGAGAGGATGTGGTGTTGAAAGCTACACGGAATAACTTCAAGAACTCGAGTCTTTGAGCCTTACGATTTCTCTAGTTATCCAAACTAGTATTACCCAGACGTCAACTACGCCTGCCCCGTTAAATGGGACGGTGATTTTCGAAGCGTCGGTTCCACACGATCCACCACTGAATTCAACCTACCATGAAGGACATCTTTGAAATCCTACCATGGACGCCTGCTTGAGAAACCAAGGTTAGAAGAAGGATTCACCTATAACTGGAGCTGGTACTGTCTGTAAACCTATTTGTGACAAGTTATTTACTGTGAGCATTCGTTGTCTATGTGATACAATATAATTTAATAGTACAACTCAAATTTCTAAGTGTTGGTTTATTTCCCGGCTGAGCTAGGCCGACCAGTGTAGTAAGAGGGCGTGGGTACTGTTACAATTTGGCACACCAACGCTGGGGCACATACTAATTGCATTTACCCCGAGAAAACAAAAAAATTGAACCAAACACTTAAAAATTTGAGGTGTAATTATAAGCTCGATTAATTTGAACGTTCGCAGAGTCACTGCTGACTATGGACAGGATGCAGGGGGAGGAGGTTCAGAATGAAGTAGGGAGGAGTATAGAGGAGAGTGTTCAAGAGGTAGAGATCAGGTCTGTTGATTTGAACAGTATAATGGAGATGATAATTAAGATGGATGAGGGATTACGTAAGGACAATGAGGGAATACGGAAGGAAATGGGGGAAATGAAGTCCGAATTGAAGAAAAGCTTCGAAGAAAAATGTGATAAAATGTTTCATGGGTTGGAAACTAAATTCACAGCTTTGAGGACTAAGGTTGAGGATGAAATCGAGGTTATTGACAATAAAGTGGGTGGTTTAGTAGAAGAGATAGTGGATTTTAAAGGTAGGTCAGAAAAGATTGGAGATAAGGTTGTAAAGGTTGGCGGTAAGGTCAATGAAGTAATTGAGGAAATAGGGGAGTTCAAAAGAGATGTAGATAACAAGGTCGGAGAAATAAAAGGAAGTTCCGATGTGGGAATTAGTTCAGAATTGCGTAAAAAATTTCGACAATTGCCTGATTTACAGAAGAAAGATGATAAGTTTGGAACGATTTGGAGTGATATTCATACTAATGTTGGTGCTCATAGCAATTACATGATTTTCAACAACATGTTGTTCTTCAAATTGGAAAACAGTAAGGAGATTTGGAGGTTATGTATTCCACAATGTCTGGTGTCGGAAGTGATCATGAGTGTACACGAAGAGATTGGTCATTTTGGTGCTAGAAAATGTTTAATGGTGTTATTAGAGAACTTCTTTTTCAGTAATATGGCGCGTTTGAATAGGAAGTTGATTGCATGTTGCGATTTATGTCAACGTACGAAACATGCAAATAGAACGTCACATGGGATTTTTCAGCCTATTTTGCCTACGAACATTAGTCAATTGGTGGCAACTGAGATATATGGTCCTTTACCTACAGGCTTTGGAGGGGTACGGTATGAACTGGTGTTCATTGATGTTTTTTCAAAGTTAGTGTCGTTGTACACGTTAAAGCAACAAACGGCTCGGGCTATTTCACAGAAGGTGACAGTTTATTTTGACACAGGTCAACAATGTATCAAATCTCTTTGACAGGTGATGATTTGGTCCCTAATGTAGTCTATTGTTGTCGACTCTGTAGTAACATTGTTACTAGGATTATAGGTTGGTGTTGGTTATGGTGCAAAGTTATTAATGTGTTTTTTTTTAATCAACAATTTAAAATTGTTAATTGTTGACAATTATTGATTCTGGAAGAGGGGATTGATATCCAATTGTTAGAAGTGTATTGTACTATTAACATTGCATTGTGCTGTCATTCGGGTTTCAGGTTTCATAAACTTTCATTTTAGCATTTGAATTGAAGGGGTCAGTGAACGACATTGTTGTAGTTTACAGGTTTAGAAGGGGTGAGGCTATTTGAAGGGGTAATGCGGTTTTCCAATTATAGATTTAAAGGGTTTATTTCTGAGTTTCGATGTTAACAAAAATATAACAAATATAGATACATTTTGTCATCTTCATTTTTTTTATTTTTGGAAGGGGTATGATAGAACGACCTACGACCATGGAATTTTTAAAAGTGGAGAACGTTGGAGATAAATTTTTTGAAATTTTTTTATAATCTCAATTAATAAATTCATAATATAAAAAAATTTGAAGGGGTATTGTAAAGTACCATCTATGTGCATTATCCACTAGGCTGTGCTTAGAATGCAGTGAGTTTGTGCATTATCCACTAGGCTGTGCTTAGAGTGCAGTGAGTTTGGGCATTATCCACTAGGCTGTGCTTAGAATGCAGTGACTTTGTGCACATGTGAATTTGTAGAGAGCTTTGGTTATATCAATAAAGAACAAGCATTGTTACATTGCATAGCAACGGTTGTTGACTGGTAACCAAGGACAATACAGAAGAAGATGGTGGAAAAGTAAGCCTAGAGAGAGGATGTGGTGTTGAAAGCTACACGGAATAACTTCAAGAACTCGAGTCTTTGAGCCTTACGATTTCTCTAGTTATCCAAACTAGTATTACCCAGACGTCAACTACGCCTGCCCCGTTAAATGGGACGGTGATTTTCGAAGCGTCGGTTACACACGATCCACCACTGAATTCAACCTACCATGAAGGACATCTTTGAAATCCTACCATGGACGCCTGCTTGAGAAACCAAGGTTAGAAGAAGGATTCACCTATAACTGGAGCTGGTACTGTCTGTAAACCTATTTGTGACAAGTTATTTACTGTGAGCATTCGTTGTCTATGTGATACAATATAATTTAATAGTACAACTCAAATTTCTAAGTGTTGGTTTATTTCCCGGCTGAGCTAGGCCGACCAGTGTAGTAAGAGGGCGTGGGTACTGTTACAGTAATGAGTAGTCGCGTGAATGGCGTGCAAGCTTTAAGGGGAAGGTACACTGAAAAATCGCAAAATTTTGCTAAAAGTAAATTTTTTTTTTATTAAATACTATATTTAATCAGTTTTCTTTTATAACAATTTAATTTCAAGTTCGCGCTATTACTATATGCCAAGTAAATTATTATGTTGTGTTTCTGCACGCTTGAACCGCGTGAATTCACTTCTTAATTTTTTTGCTACATTTATCAATTTTCAAATCCCTAATACTTTTTTTTGTCTAGATCCAGACATCTGGTTTTTTGTGTATGTGTTTAATAATGAGGGAGGCTCAAAACATGGATCTCAAATGTTGGATACCATGTATGGTTTGGTTTAAAAAAAATAATTAATATAAAATAAATATTAAAATCTACAACTTTGAATATATGTGAATGTAAAGGTATACAGAAAGAAATATAAGACATTTGTGAAGAAAGTCTCATCCAATTTGTGTTGTGTTCTTATCTTAATGCAAAAAAAAAAAAAAAAATGAAAAATGAAAAAGAAGTAGCAATTTCCCTGGCTGTCAACAATTTTGACAAATTCGTTAGTACAATTTTGAAAAATGAAAAAAAAAATCTCTCCAAAACTAATTTTTTGTGAAAATATGTTGTATCAAAATTTTAATACAATTGCTCGTAATCTGAAGGAGATAGATTTTTAGTGTACCTTCCCCGAAAAGGGATATTCCTCAAGCTATGTACACACACTGCTTCAACCATAGGCTTAACCTAGTAATCGTACACGTGTGTACAAATATTAAACCAGAAGCAAATTTCTTCGGGTTTATCGAAGATTTGTACGTGTTTTTATCTGGCTCTGCTATACACATGCAAAATTTCTAGGGATCCATAAACTTGTTCAACCTACTGGCAAAGTAATTAAATTGAAAAGGATTTGTGACACTCGCTGGACTTGCCAAGTATATCAGCGCAGTGGCGTAACTAAGGGGGGGGGGGTTTAGGGGTTTACCCCCCCCCCCCCCCCCGAAACTACATCGAGAATGACTTTACTTAATACAACATTTACTTAATACTATAAGATCGCTAAACCACTTCATTGTATAACAATCCCAACAAATAATATTTTCATTATATTTAACATACCACTTCACTTAGATAAGATGTAAAATTTCTTTCAATAATTCAATTATATTTATGTGTTCATCTACAACTAATATACCTTTCGCTCGAACCAGTAAAAGTAAGGGTGCCTATAAATAAAAATGCAATTATCTAATATTACAATATGACGCTCCGTGAATTAAAATTTAAATGTATGTGACTTGTGACCACAATGTTTCATTTCATCTTGAGATTATATTGAACAAACATAAAACATTAAAAGCACAATTTCTATGCAATTCTTATTTAGAAAAATAACTAATACCTACTGTAACATTGTAACTTCAATATAATACAAACAAACGAGTAGGCTAGTGGCTCGAGTAGTATTATTTGAGTCTAAAAGGCACGAAATAATAATTATAGAAGTGAAAAAAATTTCTCCTTCGGCGAAATGGTCTCCGGCGGCTGGGGTTTCGCCCCAGACCCCATCAGTTCCCTCATCTCACTTTTCCCAAATTACCCCCCCCCCCCCCCCCCCGAGATAATTCCTAGTTACGCCACTGTATCAGCGTGTCAAGCCGTGAAGAGAACGCTGTCTTCAATACTGGTCACCCTCACACAACTATCCATAGACAGAGAAGACCGGTCGTCTCGGGCTAAAGGACTTTTAAACCAGCTCAACATGCAGTTTGTTGTGCATTTATGTGTTTTTCACAAAACTCTTGCAAGAGGAAGGGGGCTTCCGACTACCTCCAAGGAGTGTGATCTTGTAATCATTCAGTCTGTTATCGACCATTTTCGAGTACAACGAGATCAGTCAGAAGAAAGTTTTCATGAAATTTGGAAAGAACAAAGAATCTATGAAGATTGCAGAAGGAAATAACCGCTATCTTGACATCGACGACGTTGTGCCGGCTAGAACGGTGGGGGCTCGAGAAACGCCTTCCACAACGGTTACGGGGATTTATCGTCACAGATGACATGGGAAGTGCTGAAAATCAGAGCAATGATTCAGAGTCTGAATTGCGCATTCACGTATTCATATTGTCATGAATATTGGTTATTCATGTTTGGGTCAGTACAGTGGACAAGATTTATAATCTTCAGTCAAGCTACACGCGCAAAGACGACCGGACACGACATCGTCATCGTCCAATTACACATGTTACTTCCCATGTTTCCCAGGCTTCGCGAGCACACTCAGCATGAGTGAGAGAGACAACGATATAGGTTACTCGTGTACAGAGCGCGAAAACCGAAAATTCAGCAATTATAAAATGCGATGTGAGGTAGCTCGGAGACGAGACGGGAGAGAGATCAATCCAGGACACGAGACGAGACACATCGAGGGTCGACGTGGTGCGTTGTTGTTTGTGTGTGTGGGGGCGAGTACAGAGAAGAGGGTGATCGTGAGGAAGACGCTAGAGGGGTCTAGGAAGCAGGGACTTCACAGCCCAGCAGCGGTCTGAACCACGGGTTATCCACTTTAGTATTTGTTTAAATGGAGACAACGGTAAGACAAAATGTACGTTAACCCATGCATACACCAGACAGAACAATAACACGCACTCGATCTGCTGTGTCTATGTAATAAACAATGAGTGTCTTTTGGCTGAACACGGTGTAGTGTTTCTCGAAAGAACATAAAAACCCCTCTGTTTTTCCACTCACTCCAGGATCCCGGCATGTACGAAATTGCAACTGGGATTGTCGCTACGTTTCCCCCATTGCTTGGTTAATTGGTTAATTTCAGATTCCAAATTCATCCAGTTAACAATTTCGATTTCATGACAATTACTGGACAGAATACTTGGAGAACTTTCCAATCAATTTGAAAGGAACACCCCATTATTGCGAGCCATTACCTGTCTTAAGTCCTCAAAGTGAGTCGTTAATGGACATCAATATGATTAGGCCACTGGCTAGTGGCTATATACTATGAGTGCGATTTAGCAAGCCTGAAATCAGAAACAAAATTGTTACAGCGAACGTTAAAACGTTACATAGAAAAAACAAAGGAGAAGATAGGAAGCCTTCTACAGTTAGTGCAATTTCTGGAAAAATATAGACTTGCTTTCAATGAAGCTTACAAACTGTGCACTATTAGCCCAACAATACCTGCATCAAGTGCTGCTTGTGAAAGAATATGTTCGTGCATGCGCTGTATCAAGAGTTACTTACGAAATCGAATGAGAAACAATCGAGTACACTATCTGCCTTGAAGAAAGACATTGCCAAATGCCTCAACATGCGCGAGGTGGTTAGCAAATTTGATGGGAGCTCATCACAACTTGAGGATAACCTTGCATTAATTAGGTAAGAATGGAATGCATATTTTCATGTCCGCGAGTGCATGTACCCTGGTGTACCCCCCCCCCCCCCAACCAAATACCGATAGAAAACAAGCCTGGAATCTCAATAGCCCCCCTACATGGAAAGCCTCGCCAATGGAAAATTCCTGGCGTCGTCACTGTCTTGAACTGCCGTGGTACATGACAATATTTTTGGTTTCAGAGCGAGAATTATTTTTTTAGTTAAAGGTTTGTTTTCAGCTAAAGGCCGATCCACAATTGAAATAAGGGTTGAAATAAGAATCCGTGAAATAGTGAAATAACAAGCAGTTGGTTCACAACAGTTTCGTAGTACCTTATTTCAACATAGGAGAGCGTTTCAATCGAGCACTTTTCCACCGGATCTGACGCCATAGTCACGGCCTTCTCCAAACTGTCCAAACCTATAGCAGGCCGTGGCCAAATGGGGCTTTGCACTGCGACTTTTTTCCACTCGCAGCGCCAGCACCGACAAACAACGAGCTGTCAAAATAATAAAATTGCAACATTATGAAGAAAACGAGGTATGGCGATAGTAGCTGCTCACCAGTTAAAACGTTTAATGATGGGCAACCAAGTTGTGGAAGTTTTGTATGTTTCTTGTTTGTTTTGAAGATTTGTTTTCAAAATCAGAATATTTTATTGTTTGACAGCTTGATGTTTATCCATCGATTCATTTCATTTGTTTCATTGTTGTAAAGCAAGCTAACAAGAAGCCTACGACGACGACATTAACAACAACCACAACAACAACAACAACAACAACAACAACAACAACAACAACAACAACAACAACAACAACAACAACAACAACAACAACAACAACAACAACAACAACAACAACAACAACAACAACAACAACAACAACAACAACAACAACAACAACAACAACAACAACAACAAATACAACAACAACAACAACAACAACAACAACAACAACAACAACAACAACAACAACAACAACAACGACAATATCCGGTTCGACTGGAGAAGGCCTTCTCTTCTCGAGCTCTGATTGGTTCGTCATAAGAAGTTGAAATAAGGTTGAAATAAGAAATGGAATTGAATCTTTCTTATGACTATTTCAATCCACTGTGACATTAGGGAATGTGCATGAATTCTCTACAGCTCTGAAAGTACGTGGAATATATTGTTATTCATCTGAAGACATGAGAAACCTAGTTTAAAAGTTTTAAAATTAACTCATTATACTTCTATAAATGTTCAAAGATTTTGATTATTTGTTTCCCGCACTATTATTTTTAAACGGTATGTGACGTCACAATCCTTCAAAATCACTGCTTATATGAATGACTTTGCATATAACCTCCTTGGACTTTGCCACCGCCTCCTAGACGAAACAATCAAATTTTCAAGGTCATCAAGCTAACCTTGTCAAAATTTGTACTCAAGCCGTTGTCAAGTCTGCTTTATATGAATAACAACACCCATTATTTACTGATATTCTATGAAAATAGGTTTGGTATTATTGTTTTTATAGAAATTGGGCTTCAAAATTAATTATTAGGCGTACTAGGCAATTATTCGATTTTAGATGATTTACGATATGATAATTTCCAAACTAGCGTTATTTTATTTATCAGTTTATGATTGGTTGATTGCTGATACAGGGAAAGTGACGTATGCCCCGTTTTTCCCGCCATAAATATGTGTGAAACTTTCAGCTCGTTTTTATAAATGAAACTTTATTCTATGTCATCAAAATAAAATATTTTTGTATTCAGGAAGTTAATCCTTATTTATTAAAATGCTAAAAAAAGATGACGCATATTCCCTATTACCACAGCATTGATATTGCATGTTTCAATTCGCTTAAACCTTATTGCTATTTCACTATTTCAACTCTTATTTCAATTGTGAATCCGCCTTAAGTTCTAAGCTAATTTTGTTTTCAAGAGAGCTTTTCGTTTTTTTAATATAAACTGGTTTTAATTAGCTGTAACCTTGGTATTATTTTAAAACACTTGTAACACCTAAACGGTCAATAACATGTACAAAGTATCCGTCTCTGCTTCGTAATTCATCTTTTGTGAACATTTCACAAGTTATTTCATGATCGTACGTTCCAAACTGACTGAGTGGTGGTGTTTGGACCAGCAAGCTGCGAGGAGTGCTACGAACTGAGTGGTGGTGTTTGGACTAGCAAGCTGTGAGGAGTGCTACGAACTGAGTGGTGGGTGGTGTTTGGACCAGCAAGCTGCGAGGAGTGCTACGAACTGAGTGGTGGTGTTTGTTACTTATTTCTTACCATTATGGCATAATCAGGGAAATGTACTTTTCACATTTATGGAACACCGGCGTAAGTGCACGCGCCAAATGCCCTTTTAGCTCGAAGCCCAGCCGCGCGCTCGACGCTTCCATTTCGCCTACTTTCAGAGTCATGTTTCACGAAACATCGACTTGGCGTGTTGCAGCATTATTTATAGTTACAAACTCCCCGAGCCTCAAACAATCAAAACAAATAATATATCGCCTTCATTACTACTAGGAAAACGCTCTATTTGACGCGTTGATAAGCGAGCGCGTCCATATCTACGAACGTTTTGGCGAAAAGATCTCAAAGCTAATAAAAACAACAATTAACAACAATTCAAGAATGCGCAATACAAAAATGTTTCTAATTTCCATAGCTATTATACTTCCCGATATTGTTGAATGCAGTGCAATGTGCGTTGCTAAGAATTTTCGTTGTCATTCTGTCTAGTGTTTTCGCCGCGGTCCGCCACCGTTACCGTTGTAACAGTTATTGACAGCAATAGAAATGTAATTCCTGCCTCTAATACGTATCAGATTGCGTTTACATAAGTATATTCGTGACCGGACAAAACTTTACTATAAGATAGCCACCTCACATTTTGCTGTTACTGTGTTTCAGAAACATATTTTCGAGTAACTTTTGTGTAACTTTGCCAATATTTATCAGATCGCCATAAAATGAACATAGTCGTAACCGGAAAAAGCTTTAAAAACATGGCTATCTGTCATTTGCTGCCATTTTGTTTCAGAAAAAATGTGCAGTAACAATGGTGTAACTTTGTAACTTTTCGAACGATTTTGCCTCAAAACTATACACCTTCAATCCACATCGAAGCTTGTGGATGGTCCAAATTTCAAGTTGATCGGACTTTCTGTTCGACCGCTATCGACGGACATAAAAACAAAAAAAAACAAACAAACAAAAACAAAAAAAACAGAACGAAGTGCCATAAGAGTCTCGTGGAGACGCTCGCTTCGCTCGCTTAACAACAATTAACAACAATTAAGAATGCGCATTGCAAAATTTTTTCTAATTTTCATAGCTATTATACTTCCAGACATTGTTGGATGCAGTGCAATGTGCGTTGCTAAGAATTTTCGTCGTCATGTTTTCAACACGGTCCGCCACCGTTACTTACAGTTATTGACAGCAATAGAAATGTAATTTCTTCCTCAATTACGTATCAGATCGCTTTTAAATTAGTATATTCGTGACCGGACAAAAATTTACTATAAGATAGCCACCTCACATTTTGCTGTTACTGTGTTTCAGAAATATATTTTGAGTAACTTTTGTGTAACTTTGCCAAAGTGTATCAGATCGCCATAACATGAACATATTCGTGATCGGAAAAAACTTTAGAAAAATATGTCTATCTCATATTTGGCCGCCATTTTGTTTCAGAAAAATATTTTGCAGTAACTATGGTGTAACTTTGTAACTTTTCGAACGATTTTGCCTCAAAACTATACACCTTCAATCCACATCGAGGCTTGTGGATGGTCTAAATTTCAATTTGATCGGACTTTCAGTTCGACCGCTATCGACGGACATAAAAACAAAAAAGAAACAAAAAAAAACAGAAGGAAGTGCCATAAGAGTCTCGTGGAGACGCTCGCTTCGCTTGCTTAGCAACAGTTAACAATTCAAGAATGCGCATTGCAAAAATTTTTCTAATTTCCATAGCTATTATACTTCCCGACATTGTTGGATGCAGTGCAATGTGCGTTGCTAAGGTTGGAATTCATAGTCGGCCCCTACACCTAGGGGCGCCCATTGTTACCAAGGTAACAATTGTTTGCATGTTATTTCCCATAAACAAAACAAATCCATAGCAACAATGGGTGCCCCTAGGTGTAGGGGCCGACTATGAATTCCAACCTAAGAATTTTCGTTTCATTTATTTGATTTATTTTACCAATTGATATTTGAAGCGAAATACACTTGCAGTAAGCCAATGGTAAACTTGGAGCATGTTCCTGCGTTTTGCCAAATAAGTTTGAACTGAAATATTTATAGTTAAACCGGTTATACCATGGTTATACACAAACACACACACAAACACACACAAACAAACACACACAAAAACAAACAAACACACACAAACACAAACAAACACACACACAAACACACACACACAAACAAACAAACACACACACAAACACACAACCAAACAAACACACAACCAAACAAACACACATACACAACCAAACAAACACACACACACACAATCAAACACACACACACACACACACACAATCAAACAATCACACACACACAAGCAAACACACAAACGTAAACAAACATGAACGAACACACAAAAACACAAACAAACACAAACGAACAAACACAAACAAACAAACACAAACGAACAAACACAATTGAACAAACACAAACACACACACACACAAACACACACAAACAAACACACACACACACACACACACACACACACACACAAGGACACACACACAAACAAAAACAAACACAAACAAACAAACACAAACAAACAAACACACAAAAACACACACAAACACAAACAAACAAACACACACAAACACACACACACACACAAACAAGCACACTTACAATAACACACGCACACGCACACGCACACGCACACGCACACACACACATTCACTATGTACGCATAGTTGCGTTCCCCTCGCGTGGTTTGACCTCACAGTTGATCGGATGGAGTTGGTGCCAGCGCGACTAAAAACTATAAAATTATATTACATGAAAAAAATTACTTTTTAAAACTTTCGCACAAACTTATCTTTGCCTTACTCGGAAAACAAAAGCGTTGGGCGTTTTCCCTCCATAAACAACAAAATTCTGTAATCTATGTCAATACCGTAAGCGCCCACGCTTTTATTTTCCGAGTAAGGCAAAGACTTATTAAAACTTGGCTGTCGGGTTTCGCCGCGTCCATGGATAAAAAAGTCCTGACGTTTCCACGTTTACGTTGACGACGACACGTTTACATAGGACAAACGGGCAGAAAAATATCCACTCGCCTTAAAGAACATATGAGCCACACAAGATTAGGGCATACTGACAAGTCGGCGTTGGCGGAGCATAGCGTTACTAAGTGTCATCGCATCAACTTTGAAGAAACCCGGGTATTGGCGGCTATTCAGAACTACAGGCCTCGTCTTGTCCGGGAGGCGGTGGAAATTGAAAAGCACCCGGATAATTTCAACCGTGAAGATGGTTTGAAACTTAGTAGAACGTGGAAACCGACCATAGAGCGGCTAAAACGGGATTTGAACAGAGTGACGTCAATAGCTGGGCGGGAAGACAGTGCGCAGACGCCAGCTAACGAATAAAACTAACTGCACGACTGGTTTGGGTTGACACACACGGACGGGCTGGATTGAGTAGGTTTGTTCCGTGTGTGTACTCTTCTAGAGTTTTTATTCCTCTGAAGATGGACCGTGCAATCGGCCCGAAACGTCAGGACTTTTTTATCCATGGACGCGGCGAAACCCGACAGCCAAGTTTTAATAATGACTCCGGCCGCGAAAGCCTACGACAAGTTTTAGGCAAAGACTTGTTGGGCAAACATGTATTTTTTACTTTTAAGTACATTTAAATGTAATCTTTTTCATGTAATATAATTTGTGTTTATGTCTGTCGATAGTGGTCGAACGGAAAGTCCGATGAAATTTGGACCATCCACAAGCCTCGATGTCGACTGAAGGTCGAGTGTATAGTTTTGACAAAATCGTTGAAAAGTTAAAAAGTTACAATGCAGTTACTGAAATAAATTAACGGCAAAATGTGAGATAGCCATATTTTTATAACGATTTTTCCGGTCACGAATATGTTCATGTTATGGCGATATGATAAATGCAAAGTATGATTTGTGCAAAGTTGTACAAAAGTTACTCGAAAAATATTTTTCTGAAACACAGTAACGGTAAATTGTGAGGTGGCTATATTATAATATAGCCACCTCACAATTTTCCGTTCCTGTGTTTCAGAAAAATATTTTCGAGTCACTTTTCGTCCGGTCACGAATATAATCATTTAAACGCGATCTGATACGAATTAAGAGACCTGCTCATCACGTGACAGTTTGGAGCTATGTATTCTCCGCGCCTTATCACGCGCTAAGAAAATAGTGCCGTGTAATTTTTTTAGTTTTAAGTAGTTATTTTCGGTAATCTTCGTAACTTCTTGTAACACTATAAAGGGCTGACTAAATTATAGTTTTACAAATAATGTTACTGTGGTATACAGATTTTAATATAATTTATATAAATGATACAAAAAACACTAATGTTGCAATTTGTCCGAGGTTTGGTCCAATTTTATGTAAATGGCCTGGATCATGAACCAACTAGAGCTGAGCGCGTGTCGTGACTCACGCGTGAGTCGCGACATTTATCGTGAGTGTGCGTGAGTGTGGACTTAATGGAATAAGTCGTGAGTGATTGTCAAGATACTTGACTCACGCGTGAAACGTGACACACGTGATTGTGCGTGTGACGTTATCCATTTTGTTAACAATTGAAGATTACATAATCTTTTCTCAAATAAATGTTTAAAAAAATCTGGTAACAACTTTTCATTCATTGCCATTTGCTTCTCAGTCTCACCATGGTCATGTAGGTAAAGCAGCCGCACGCATCATAGCGACACCGGCAATTTTGAGAGGCAGGGAAAGAATAGTATTGTTTGACCGGAAGAAGACTGTAAAACAATTTACAGGGCAATGAAGGCATATTTTAACAATGAGTCCGCGATGAGACCTCTTCAGCAATAAAAGTTTTAAAATGGAAACGTGGATCGGGTCCTGTGGGGTATTATCAAAACATGTCAGTTTCCATAAATACAGCCAATAAACTCTACTTATTACCCATTTATTTTATTGAAACAAGCCCTTGTCGCCATACGATCCGTGCGGCTGCGTTAATTTGACCCTCCGGTCTTCAGAAATGGGGATTATTTTAAACACATTTTTGTTTACTAAGTGCCAGTTTCCGGTCAAGACAAGAGTAGGAGTTTCCAAAAATTGTATCGCCAGCCCGTCACGTGCGTCACCTACCCTTCAGTTGCAATCTTCTCCCGGTACGTGCAGTATGTTCGGTATGATACACAGTTTATTTCGTGTACGTGCTTATAGTGTTGTTGTGAGTTGTGACTTGTGTTGTGATTTGTTTCGAGCTTCTTGTATAAACATTGTGCAGTGTAATTTAATAATTTCTACGACATACAATGCGTGTATACTCTGTTCGTTTATCGATTATTTATTTTAATTTTATATTAGTTACTTAATTGAATACCGTAATTTGTTAGTGTGGTTTGTCTGCATGGAAAGTGAAGTAAACAGAACCTTTTTTCTATACCACTAATTTCATTAATCAATAGCCATGTCAGACGTCACTACTAAACAAACAATTACCAAAACACTTATTGAACAATTATTAAAGAAAAGATCTGTTAGGGTAGACTTAAAGGCAAACGATAAAGGAAAGAGTGATTTGTGGGAACATTTTGATGGAGAGCCCGAGCAATAAGCTTGTTGTGATAAATGCAAGATCGTCGTGGCCTACAGTGCTAAAACGGGCACAGGAAGTCTGGAGACACAAATGCACAGGTATCGTCGTTGCTGTAGATAAAAATCATCCGTCACTAGCTGGCTTTGTTTAAAAATCTATTCCACAATCTAGAAAAGAGCTGTTAGCATCTATGGAGGTAGCTGTTGTGACAAAAGACTTGCGGCCATTTAAAGCCCTGGAAGATCCAGGATTCCGCGCACTGGCCCAGGAACTTATCAATTACAATTTGGGTGCTGATTATGGTAAGGTACCAATCGAAGATGCTCTGGTGGGGAGAGACGCCGTTGCTCGTACACACTTGCCCAAAAAATATGAAATAGTAAAGAAAAAGTGGCGGCAATATTCAACCAGGGCACCGTCCGTGGGCACGGCCGCAAGTGGTAGTTTCACGTCTGATTTGTGGACCGACGAGTATAACCAAAGAAGTTTCATCAGTCTAACTCTACATACTGTTACGTCAGAATTCAAATTACAAAGCGTGGTTTTGACGGCAAGAAAATTTTTCGGCAAACATACGGCAAACAATATTAGAAAAATAAAAGGCCTACTAAGAACTATTGCAGAGTACACGGGCGATGAGAAAAGTGCCGAAAAATGTATCAAACAAAGCGTGTTTGTGACAGATAACGGTTCCAATGTTGTGGCAGCTTTCAAAAAAACCCGTGGACGAAAATGTAGCTGAGGAAGAGGACAACGAAGCTATACACTTTTATATCGACGCCTGTCATGCGCTTGTCATTCTCTTAACTTGGCCAAAATTCTGTTCTTGTAAAAAAAGCAGACCAAGTTCCAAATTTGACCGACTTCTTAACCGACTGTAAAAAGCTAGTTAAATACTTAAAAAAATCCAGGCTAAACAGTAAACTGTCAAAAACGTTAAAACTAGACGTATCAACCAGATGGAAATCAGTTTTTATAATGTGGTCAAGCATTCTCGTTTACAGCTACGCGTTGCGAGCAAAACGAGGGCGCGAGCTCCAATCAGCGGCCAAGTTTAACGCAAACAAGTTAATAGTTTCAGGCAAACTCGGCCACTGATTGGAGCTCGCGCCTTCGCTTCGCCCGCAACGCGTAGCTGTTAATCGACTATTACACAGATATTAGACGAGAGACGGGGTAAGCGTCACCAGCCTCGGGCTGAACCAACCAGGGCCTCGGGGCCCCTACAATAGGCAGTGAGTATCCTCTACACCCGGACCTTGTTGATGATATCAGAACCAAGAACTTGTGTGACAGACCCACAGATATTAGACAAGAGACATGGTAAGCGTCACCAGCCTAGGGCTGAACCAACCAGGGCCTCGGGGCCCCTACAATAGGCAGGACCTATCCTCTACACCCGGACCTTGTTGATGATATCCAAACAGAGAAATTGTGTGACAGACCCACAGATATTAGACAAGAGACAGGGTAAGCGTCACCAGCCTAGGGCTGAACCAACCAGGGCCTCGGGGCCCCTACTATAGGCAGGGACTATCCTCTACACCCGGACCTTGTTGATGATAACCAAACAGATAACTTGTGTGACAGACCCACAGATATTAGACAAGAGACAGGGTAGGCGTCACCAGCCTAGGGCTGAACCAACCAGGGCCTCGGGGCCCCTACAATAGGCAGTGACTATCCTCTACACCCAGACCTTGTTGATGATATCCAAACCAAGAACTTGTGTGACAGACCCACAGATATAAGACAAGAGACAGGGTAGGCGTCACCAGCCTAGGGCTGAACCAACCAGGGCCGGGGGCCCCTACTATAGGCAGTGACTATCCTCTACACCCGGACCTTGTTGATGATATCCAAACCAAGAACTAGTGTGACAGTAACGGTACGTTTACAGCTACGCGTTGCGAACGAAGCGAGGGCGCGAGCTCCAATCAGCGGCCGAGTTTCACGCCAAGAAGTAAATAGTTTCATGCAAACTCGGCCACTAATAGGAGCTCGCGCCTTCGCTTCGCTCGCAACGCGTAGCTGTCAATCGACTATTACACAGATATCAGACAAGAGCAGGGTAGGCGTCACCAGCCTAGGGCTGAACCAACCAGGGCCTCGGGGTCCTAACTAAAAGGCAGTGACTATCCTCTACACCCGGACTTTGTTGATGACATCCAAACCAAGAACAAGTGTGACAGTAATGGTACGTTTACAGCTACGCGTTGCGAGCGAAGCGAGGGCGCGAGCTCCTATCAGCGGCCGAGTTTCACGCAAAGAAGTTAATAGTTTCAAGCAAACTCGGCCACTGATTGCAGCTGGCGCCTTCCCTACGCTCGCAAACGCGTGCCGGTAGCTGTCAATCGACTATTACACAGATATTAGACAAGATACGGGGTAGCCATCATCAGCCTAGGGCTGAACCAATCAGGGCCTTGGGGCCTTTACTATAGGCAGTGACTATCCTCTACACCCGGACCTTGTTGATGTTATCCAAACCAAGAACTTGTGTGACAGACCCACAGATATTAGACAAGAGACGGGGTAGGCGTCACCAGCCTAGGGCTGAACCAACCAGGGCCTCGGGGCCCCTACTATAGGCAGTGACTATCCTCTACACCCGGACCTTGTTAATGATATCCAAACCAAGAACTAGTGTGACAGTAGGGCGCGAGCTCCAATCAGCGGCCGAGTTTCACGCCAAGAAGTAAATAGTTTCATGCAAGCTCGGCCACTAATAGGAGCTCGCACCTTCGCTTCGCTCGCAACGCGTAGCTGTAAATTGACTATAACACGGATATCAGACAAGAGACGAAGTAGGCGTCACCAGCCTAGGGCTGAACCAACCAGGGCCTCGGGGCCCAAACTAAAAGGCAGTAACAATCCTCTACACCCGGACTTTGTTGATGACATCCAAACCAAGAACAAGTGTGACAGTAATGGTACGTTTACAGCAACGCGTTGCGAGCGAAGCGAGGGCGCGAGCTCCTATCAGCGGCCGAGTTTCAGCAAAGAAGTTAATAGTTTCAAGAAAACTCGGCCACTGATTGGAGCTGGCGCCTTCGCTTCGCTCGCAACGCGTACCGGTAGCTGTCAATCGACTATTACACAGCTATTAGACAAGAGACGAGGTAGGCGTCACCAGCCTAGGGCTGAACCAACCAGGGCCGCGGGGCCCCTACTATAGGCAGTGACTATCCTCTACACCCGGACCTTGTTGATGATATCCAAACCAAGAACTTGTGTGACAGTAACACAGATATTAGACAAGAGACGGGGTAGGCGTCACCAGCCTAGGGCTGAACCAACCAGGGCCTCGGGGCCCCTACTATAGGCAGTGACTATCCTCTACACCCGGACCTTGTTGATGATATCCAAACCAAGAACTTGTGTGACAGTAACACAGATATTAGACAAGAGACGGGGTAGGCGTCACCAGCCTAGGGCTGAACCAATCAGGGCCTCGGGGCCCCAACTATAGGCAGGGACTATCCTCTACACCCGGACTTTGTTGATGACATCCAAAGCAAGAACAAGTGTGACAGTAACACAGATATTAGATAAGAGACGAGGTAGGCGTCACCAGCCTAGGGCTGAACCAACCAGGGCCTCGGGGCCCCTACTATAGGCAGTGACTATCCTCTACACCCGGACCTTGTTGATGATATCCAAACCAAGAACAAGTGTGACAGTAACACAGATATGAGACAAGAGACGGGGAAGGCGTCACCAGCCTAGGGCTGAACCAACCAGGGCCTCGGGGCCCCTACTATAGGCAGTGACTATCCTCTACACCCGGACCTTGTTGATGATATCCAAACCAAGAACTTGTGTGACAGTAACACAGATATTAGACAAGAGACGGGGTAGGCGTCACCAGCCTAGGGCTGAACCAATCAGGGCCTCGGGGCCCCAACTATAGGCAGGGACTATCCTCTACACCCGGACTTTGTTGATGACATCCAAAGCAAGAACAAGTGTGACAGTAACACAGATATTAGATAAGAGACGAGGTAGGCGTCACCAGCCTAGGGCTGAACCAACCAGGGCCTCGGGGCCCCTACTATAGGCAGTGACTATCCTCTACACCCGGACCTTGTTGATGATATCCAAACCAAGAACAAGTGTGACAGTAACACAGATATGAGACAAGAGACGGGGAAGGCGTCACCAGCCTAGGGCTGAACCAACCAGGGCCTCGGGGCCCCTACTATAGGCAGTGACTATCCTCTACACCCGGACTTTGTTGATGACATCCAAAGCAAGAACAAGTGTGACAGTAACACAGATATTAGATAAGAGACGAGGTAGGCGTCACCAGCCTAGGGCTGAACCAACCAGGGCCTCGGGGCCCCTACCATAGGCAGTGACTATCCTCTACACTCGGACCTTGTTGATGATATCCAAACCAAGAACTTGTGTGACAGTAACACAGATATGAGACAAGAGACGGGGAAGGCGTCACCAGCCTAGGGCTGAACCAACCAGGGCCTCGGGGCCCCTACTATAGGCAGTGACTATCCTCTACACCCGGACTTTGTTGATGACATCCAAAGCAAGAACAAGTGTGACAGTAACACAGATATTAGATAAGAGACGAGGTAGGCGTCACCAGCCTAGGGCTGAACCAACCAGGGCCTCGGGGCCCCTACTTTAGGCAGTGACTATCCTCTACACCCGGACCTTGTTGATGATATCCAAACCAAGAAATTGTGTGACAGTACACAGATATAAGATAAGAGACGAGGTAGGCGTCACCAGCCTAGTGCTGAACCAACCAGGGCCTCGGGGCCCCTACATTAGGCAGTGCCTATCCTCTACACCCGGACCTTGTTGATGATATCCAAACCAAGAACTTGTGTGACAGTAACAAAGATATTAGACAAGAGACGGGGTAGACGGTCCAGCCTAGGGCTGAACCAACCAGGGCCTCGGGGCCCTAACTAAAAGGCAGTGACAATCCTCTGCACCCGGACTTTGTAGATGATATCCAAACCAAGAACGAGTGTGACAGTGACAGTAATTGTACGTTACAGCTACGCGTTGCGAGCGAAGCGAGGGCGCCTGCTCCAATCTGCGGCCGAGTTTCACGCACGGAAGTTAATAGTTTCAAGCAAAACCGGAAACTGATTGGAGATCTCGCCTTCGCTTCGTTTGCAACGCGTAGCTGTCAACGACTATAACACAGATATTAGACAAGAGACGGGGTAGGTGTGACCAGCCTAGGGCTGAACCAACCAGGGCCTCGGGGCCCCTACCTTAGGCAGTGACTATCCTCTTCACCCGTACCTTGTTGATGATGTCCAAACCAAGGACTTGTGTGACAGTAACACAGATATTAGACAAGAGACGGGGTAGACGTCACCAGCCTAGGGCTGAACCAACCAGGGCCGCGGGGCCCCTACAATAGGCAGTGACTATCCTCTACACCCGAACCTTATTGATGATATCCAAACCAAGGACTTGTGTGACAGTAACACAGATATAAGACAAGAGACGGGGTAGACGTCACCAGCCTAGGGCTCAACCAACCAGGGCCTCGGGGCCCCTACTATAGGCAGTGACTATCCTCTACACCTGGACCTTGTTGATGATATCCAAACCAAGAACTACTGTGACAGAAACACAGATATTAGACAAGAGACAGGGTAGGCGTCACCAGCCTAGGGCTGAACCAACCAGGGCCTTGGGGCCCCTACAATAGGCAGTGACTATCCTCTACACCCGTACCTTGTTGATGATGTCCAAACCAAGAACTTGTGTGACAGGGAACACAGATATTAGACAAGAGACGGGGTAGGCGTCACCAGCCTAGGGCTGAACCAACCAGGGCCGCGGGGCCCCTACTATAGGAAGTGACTATCCTCTACACCCGAACCTTATTGATGATATCCAAACCAAGGACTTGTGTGACAGTAACACAGATATTAGACAAGAGACGGGGTAGGCGTCACCAGCCTAGGGCTGAACCAACCAGGAACAAGGGGCCCCTTCTATAGGAAGTGACTATCCTCTACACCCGAACCTTATTGATGATATCCAAACCAAGGACTTGTGTGACAGTAACACAGATATTAGACAAGAGACGGGGTAGACGTCACCATCCTAGGGCTGAACCAACCAGGGCCGCGGGGCCCCTACTATAGGAAGTGACTATCCTCTTCACCCGGACCTTGTTGATGATAACCAAACGAAGAACTTGTGTGACAGGGAACACAGATTTTAGGCAAGAGACGGGATAGGCGTCACCAGCTTAGGGCTGAACCAACCAGGGCCACGGGGCCCCTACTATAGGCAGTGACTATCCTCTACACCCGAACCTTATTGATGATGTCCAAACCAAGAACTTCTGTGACAGTTACACAGATATTAGACAAGAGACGGGGTAGACGTCACCAGCCTAGGGCTGAACCAACCAGGGCCGCGGGGCCCCTACTATAGGAAGTGACTATCCTCTACACCCGAACCTTATTGATGATATCCAAACCAAGGACTTGTGTGACAGTAACACAGATATTAGACAAGAGACGGGGTAGGCGTCACCAGCCTAGGGCTGAACCAACCAGGGCCGCGGGGCCCCTACTATAGGAAGTGACTATCCTCTTCACCCGGACCTTGTTGATGATAACCAAACGAAGAACTTGTGTGACAGGGAACACAGATTTTAGGCAAGAGACGGGATAGGCGTCACCAGCTTAGGGCTGAACCAACCAGGGCCACGGGGCCCCTACTATAGGCAGTGACTATCCTCTACACCCGAACCTTATTGATGATATCCAAACCAAGAACTTGTGTGACAGGGAACACAGATATTAGGCAAGAGACGGGATAGGCGTTACCAGCCTAGGGCTGAACCAACCAGGGCCTCGGGGCCCCTACTATAGGCAGTGACTATCCTCTACACCCGGACCTTGTTGATGATATCCAAACCAAGAACTTGTGTGACAGTAACACAGATATTAGACAAGAGACGGGGAAGGCGTCACCAGCCTAGGGCTGAACCAACCAGGGCCTCGGGGCCCCTACTATAGGCAGTGACTATCCTCTACACCCGGACCTTGTTGATGATATCCAAACCAAGAACTTGTGTGACAGTAACACAGATATTAGACAAGAGACGGAGTAGGCGTCACCAGCCTAGGGCTGAACCAATCAGGGCCTCGGGGCCCCAACTATAGGCAGGGACTATCCTCTACACCCGGACTTTGTTGATGACATCCAAAGCAATAACAAGTGTGACAGTAACACAGATATTAGATAAGAGACGAGGTAGGCGTCACCAGCCTAGGGCTGAACCAACCAGGGCCTCGGGGCCCCTACTATAGGCAGTGACTATCCTCTACACCCGGACCTTGTTGATGATATCCAAACCAAGAACTTGTGTGACAGTAACACAGATATGAGACAAGAGACGGGGAAGGCGTCACCAGCCTAGGGCTGAACCAACCAGGGCCTCGGGGCCCCTACTATAGGCAGTGACTATCCTCTACACCCGGACTTTGTTGATGACATCCAAAGCAAGAACAAGTGTGACAGTAACACAGATATTAGATAAGAGACGAGGTAGGCGTCACCAGCCTAGGGCTGAACCAACCAGGGCCTCGGGGCCCCTACTTTAGGCAGTGACTATCCTCTACACCCGGACCTTGTTGATGATATCCAAACCAAGAAATTGTGTGACAGTACACAGATATAAGATAAGAGACGAGGTAGGCGTCACCAGCCTAGTGCTGAACCAACCAGGGCCTCGGGGCCCCTACATTAGGCAGTGCCTATCCTCTACACCCGGACCTTGTTGATGATATCCAAACCAAGAACTTGTGTGACAGTAACACAGATATTAGACAAGAGACGGGGTAGACGGTCCAGCCTAGGGCTGAACCAACCAGGGCCTCGGGGCCCTTACTAAAAGGCAGTGACAATCCTCTGCACCCGGACTTTGTAGATGATATCCAAACCAAGAACGAGTGTGACAGTGACAGTAATTGTACGTTACAGCTACGCGTTGCGAGCGAAGCGAGGGCGCCTGCTCCAATTTGCGGCCGAGTTTCACGCACGGAAGTTAATAGTTTCAAGCAAAACCGGAAACTGATTGGAGATCTCGCCTTCGCTTCGTTTGCAACGCGTAGCTGTCAACGACTATAACACAGATATACGACAAGAGACGGGGTAGGTGTGACCAGCCTAGGGCTGAACCAACCAGGGCCTCGGGGCCCCTACCTTAGGCAGTGACTATCCTCTTCACCCGTACCTTGTTGATGATGTCCAAACCAAGGACTTGTGTGACAGTAACACAGATATTAGACAAGAGACGGGGTAGACGTCACCAGCCTAGGGCTGAACCAACCAGGGCCGCGGGGCCCCTACAATAGGCAGTGACTATCCTCTACACCCGAACCTTATTGATGATATCCAAACCAAGGACTTGTGTGACAGTAACACAGATATAAGACAAGAGACGGGGTAGACGTCACCAGCCTAGGGCTCAACCAACCAGGGCCTCGGGGCCCCTACTATAGGCAGTGACTATCCTCTACACCTGGACCTTGTTGATGATATCCAAACCAAGAACTACTGTGACAGAAACACAGATATTAGACAAGAGACAGGGTAGGCGTCACCAGCCTAGGTCTGAACCAACCAGGGCCTTGGGGCCCCTACAATAGGCAGTGACTATCCTCTACACCCGTACCTTGTTGATGATGTCCAAACCAAGAACTTGTATGACAGGGAACACAGATATTAGACAAGAGACGGGGTAGGCGTCACCAGCCTAGGGCTGAACCATCCAGGGCCGCGGGGCCCCTACTATAGGAAGTGACTATCCTCTACACCCGAACCTTATTGATGATATCCAAACCAAGGACTTGTGTGACAGTAACACAGATATTAGACAAGAGACGGGGTAGGCGTCACCAGCCTAGGGCTGAACCAACCAGGGCCGCGGGGCCCCTACTATAGGAAGTGACTATCCTCTACACCCGAACCTTATTGATGATATCCAAACCAAGGACTTGTGTGACAGTAACACAGATATTAGACAAGAGACGGGGTAGGCGTCACCAGCCTAGGGCTGAACCAACCAGGAACGCGGGGCCCCTACTATAGGAAGTGACTATCCTCTACACCCGAACCTTATTGATGATATCCAAACCAAGGACTTGTGTGACAGTAACACAGATATTAGACAAGAGACGGGGTAGGCGTCACCTGCCTAGGGCTGAACCAACCAGGGCCGCGGGGCCCCTACTATAGGCAGTGACTTTCCTCTACACTCGGACCTTGTTGATGATAACCAAACGAAGAACTTGTGTGACAGGGAACACAGATTTTAGGCAAGAGACGGGATAGGCGTCACCAGCTTAGGGCTGAACCAACCAGGGCCACGGGGCCCCTACTATAGGCAGTGACTATCCTCTACACCCGAACCTTATTGATGATGTCCAAACCAAGAACTTGTGTGACAGTTACACAGATATTAGACAAGAGACGGGGTAGACGTCACCAGCCTAGGGCTGAACCAACCAGGGCCGCGGGGCCCCTACTATAGGAAGTGACTATCCTCTACACCCGAACCTTATTGATGATATCCAAACCAAGGACTTGTGTGACAGTAACACAGATATTAGACAAGAGACGGGGTAGACGTCACCAGCCTAGGGCTGAACCAACCAGGGCCGCGGGGCCCATACTATAGGCAGTGACTATCCTCTACACCCGAACCTTATTGATGATATCCAAACCAAGGACTTGTGTGACAGTAACACAGATATTAGACAAGAGACGGGGTAGACGTCACCAGCCTAGGGCTGAACCAACCAGGGCCTCGGGGCCACTACTATAGGAAGTGACTATCCTCTTCACCCGGACCTTGTTGATGATAACCAAACGAAGAACTTGTGTTACAGGGAACACAGATTTTAGGCAAGAGACGAGATAGGCGTCACCAGCTTAGGGCTGAACCAACCAGGGCCACGGGGCCCCTACTATAGGCAGTGACTATCCTCTACACCCGAACCTTATTGATGATATCCAAACCAAGAACTTGTGTGACAGGGAACACAGATATTAGGCAAGAGACGGGATAGGCGTTACCAGCCTAGGGCTGAACCAACCAGGGCCTCGGGGCCCCTACTATAGGCAGTGACTATCCTCTACACCCGGACCTTGTTGATGATATCAAACCAAGGACTTGTGTGTCAGGGAACACAGATTTTAGGCAAGAGACGAGATAGGCGTCACCAGCCTAGGGCTGAACCAACCAGGGACGCGGGGCCCCTACTATAGGCAGTGACTATCCTCTATACCCGGACCTTGTTTTTGATATCCATACCAAGAACTTGTGTGACAGTCATACAGATATAAGACAAGAGACGGGGAAGGCGTTACCAGCCTAGGGATGAACCAACCAGGGCCTCGGGGCCCCTACTTTAGGCAGTGACTATACTCTACACCCGGACCTTGTTGATGATATCCATACCAATAACTTGTGTGACAGTAACACAGATATTAGACAAGAGACGGGGAAGGCGTTACCAGCCTAGGGATGAACCAACCAGGGCCTCGGGGCCCCTACTTTAGGCAGTGACTATACTCTACACCCGGACCTTGTTGATGATATCCAAACCAAGAACTTGTGTGACAGTAACACAGATATTAGACAAGAGACGGGGAAGACGTCACCCAGCCTAGGGCTGAACCAACCAGGGCCTCGGGGCCCCTACTATAGGCAGTGACTATCCTCTACACCCGGACCTTGTTGATGATATCCATACCAATAACTTGTGTGACAGTAACACAGATATTAGACAAGAGACGGGGAAGGCGTTACCAGCCTAGGGATGAACCAACCAGGGCCTCGGGGCCCCTACTTTAGGCAGTGACTATACTCTACACCCGGACCTTGTTGATGATATCCATACCAATAACTTGTGTGACAGTAACACAGATATTAGACAAGAGACGGGGAAGGCGTTACCAGCCTAGGGATGAACCAACCAGGGCCTCGGGGCCCCTACTTTAGGCAGTGACTATACTCTACACCCGGACCTTGTTGATGATATCCAAACCAAGAACTTGTGTGACAGTAACACAGATATTAGACAAGAGACGGGGAAGACGTCACCCAGCCTAGGGCTGAACCAACCAGGGCCTCGGGGCCCCTACTATAGGCAGTGACTATCCTCTACACCCGGACCTTGTTGATGATATCAAGCCAAGGACTTGTGTGTCAGGGAACACAGATATTAGACAAGAGACGGGGTAGGCGTCACCAGCCTAGGGCTGAACCAACCAGGGCCGCGGGGCCCCTACTATAGGCAGTGACTATCCTCTACACCCGGACCTTGTTGATGATATCCATACCAATAACTTGTGTGACAGTCACACAGATATAAGACAAGAGACGGGGAAGGCGTTACCAGCCTAGGGCTGAACCAACCAGGGCCTCGGGGCCCCTACTATAGGCAGTGACTATTCTCTATACCCGGACCTTGTTGATGATATCCATACCAATAACTTGTGTGACAGTCACACAGATATAAGACAAGAGACGGGGAAGGCGTTACCAGCCTAGGGCTGAACCAACCAGGGCCTCGGGGCCCCTACTATAGGCAGTGACTATTCTCTATACCCGGACCTTGTTGATGATATCCATACCAATAACTTGTGTGACAGTCACACAGATATAAGACAAGAGACGGGGAAGGCGTTACCAGCCTAGGGCTGAACCAACCAGGGCCTCGGGGCCCCTACTATAGGCAGTGACTATCCTCTACACCCGGACCTAGTTGATGATATCCAAACCAAGATCTTGTGTGACAGTTACACAGATATTAGACAAGAGACGGGGTAGGCGTCACCAGCCTAGGGCTGAACCAACCAGGGACTCGGGGCCCCTACTATAGGCAGTGACTATCCTCTACACCCGGACCTAGTTGATGATATCCAAACCAAGATCTTGTGTGACAGTTACACAGATATTAGACAAGAGACGGGGTAGGCGTCACCAGCCTAGGGCTGAACCAACCAGGGCCTCGGGGCCCCTACTATAGGCAGTGACTATCCTCTACACCCGGACCTAGTTGATGATATCCAAACCAAGATCTTGTGTGACAGTAACACAGATATTAGACAAGAGACGGGGTAGGCGTCACCAGCCTATGGCTGATCCAACCAGGGACTCGGGGCCCCTACTATAGGCAGTGACTTTCCTCTACACTCGGACCTTGTTGATGATATCCAAACCAAGAACTTGTGTGACAGGGAACACAGGGATTAGACCAGAGACGAGGTAGGCGTCACCAGCCTAGGGCTGAACCAACCAGGGCCTCGGGGCCCCTACCTTAGGCAGTGACTATCCTCTACACCCGGACCTAGTTGATGATATCCAAACCAAGATCTTGTGTGACAGTAACACAGATATTAGACAAGAGACGGGGTAGGCGTCACCAGCCTAGGGCTGAACCAACCACGGACTCGGGGCCCCTACTATAGGCAGTGACTTTCCTCTACACTCGGACCTTGTTGATGATATCAAACCAAGAAATTGTGTGACAGTAACACAGATATAAGATAAGAGACGAGGTAGGCGTCACCAGCCTTGGGCTGAACCAACCAGGGCCTCGGGGCCCCTACATTAGGCAGTGACTATCCTCTACACCCGGGCTTTGTTGATGACATCCAAAGCAAGAACAAGTGTGACAGTAACACAGATATTAGATAAGAGACGAGGTAGGCGTCACCAGCCTAGGGCTGAACCAACCAGGGCCTCGGGGCCCCTACTTTAGGCAGTGACTATCCTCTACACCCGGACCTTGTTGATGATATCCAAACCAAGAAATTGTGTGACAGTAACACAGATATAAGATTAGAGACGAGGTAGGCGTCACCAGCCTAGGGCTGGACCAACCAGGGCCTCGGGGCCATTTACTATAGGCAGTGACTATCCTCTACACCCGGACCTTGTTGATGATATCCAAACCAAGAACTTGTGGGACAGTAACACAGATATTAGACAAGAGACGGGGTAGGCGTCACCAGCCTAGGGCTGAACCAACCAGGGCCTCGGGGCCCCTACATTAGGCAGTGCCTATCCTCTACACCCGGACCTTGTTGATGATATCCAAACCAAGAACTTGTGTGACAGTAACACAGATAATAGACAAGAGACGGGGTAGACGGTCCAGCCTAGGGCTGAACCAACCAGGGCCTCGGGGCCCTAACTAAAAGGCAGTGACAATCCTCTGCACCCGGACTTTGTAGATGATATCCAAACCAAGAACGAGTGTGACAGTGACAGTAATTGTACGTTACAGCTACGCGTTGCGAGCGAAGCGAGGGCGCGTGCTCCAATCTGCGGCCGAGTTTCACGCACGGAAGTTAATAGTTTCAAGCAAACCCGGAAACTGATTGGAGATCGCGCCTTCGCTTCGTTTGCAACGCGTAGCTGTCAACGACTATAACACAGATATTAGACAAGAGACGGGGTAGGTGTGACCAGCCTAGGGCTGAACCAACCAGGGCCTCGGGGCCCCTACTATAGGCAGTGACTATCCTCTACACCCGGACCTTGTTGATGATATCCAAAGCAAGAACTTGTGTGACAGTAACACAGATATTAGACAAGAGACGGGGTAGACGTCACCAGCCTAGGGCTGAACCAACCAGGGCCTCGGGGCCCCTACTATAGGAAGTGACTATCCTCTTCACCCGGACCTTGTTGATGATAACCAAACGAAGAACTTGTGTGACAGTAACACAGATATTAGACAAGAGACGGGGTAGGCGTCACCAGCTTAGGGCTGAACCAACCAGGGCCACGGGGCCCCTACTATAGGCAGTGACTATCCTCTACACCCGAACCTTATTGATGATATCCAAACCAAGAACTTGTGTGACAGGGAACACAGATATAAGGCAAGAGACGGGATAGGCGTTACCAGCCTAGGGCTGAACCAACCAGGGCCTCGGGGCCCCTATATAGGCAGTGACTATCCTCTACACCCGGACCTTGTTGATGATATCAAACCAAGGACTTGTGTGTCAGGGAACACAGATATTAGACAAGAGACGGGGTAGGCGTCACGAGCCTAGGGCTGAACCAACCAGGGCCTCGGGGCCCCTACTATAGGCAGTGACTATCCTCTACACCCGGACCTTGTTGATGATATCCATACCAAGAACTTGTATGACAGGGAACACAGATATTAGACAAGAGACGGGGTAGGCGTCACGAGCCTAGGGCTGAACCAACCAGGGCCTCGGGGCCCCTACTATAGGCAGTGACTATCCTCTACACCCGGACCTTGTTGATGATATCCATACCAAGAACTTGTATGACAGGGAACACAGATATTAGACAAGAGACGGGGTAGGCGTCACGAGCCTAGGGCTGAACCAACCAGGGCCTCGGGGCCCCTACTATAGGCAGTGACTATCCTCTACACCCGGACCTTGTTGATGATATCCAAACCAAGAACTTGTGTGACAGGGAACACAGATTTTAGGCAAGAGACGGGATAGGCGTCACCAGCCTAGGGCTGAACCAACCAGGGCCTCGGGGCCCCTACTATAGGCAGTGACTATCCTCTATACCCGGACCTTGTTTTTGATATCCATACCAAGAACTTGTGTGACAGTCACACAGATATAAGACAAGAGACGGGGAAGGCGTCACCAGCCTAGGGCTGAACCAACCAGGGCCTCGGGGCCCCTACTTTAGGCAGTGACTATACTCTACACCCGGACCTTGTTGATGATATCCATACCAATAACTTGTGTGACAGTCACACAGATATAAGACAAGAGACGGGGAAGGCGTTACCAGCCTAGGGCTGAAGCAACCAGGGCCTCGGGGCCCCTACTATAGGCAGTGACTATCCTCTACACCCGGACCTTGTTGATGATATCCAAACCAAGAACTTGTGTGACAGGGACACAGATATTAGACAAGAGACGGGGTAGACGTCACCCAGCCTAGGGCTGAACCAACCACGGACTCGGGGCCCCTACTATAGGCAGTGACTATCCTCTACACCCGGACCTTGTTGATGATATCCAAACCAAGAACTTGTGTGACAGTAACACAGATATTAGACAAGAGACGGGGTAGGCGTCACCTAGCCTAGGGCTGAACCAACCAGGGCCGCGGGGCCCCTACTATAGGCAGTGACTATCCTCTTCACCCGGACCTTGTTGATGATATCCATACCAAGAACTTGTGTAACAGTAACACAGATAATAGACAAGAGACGGGGTAGGCGTCACCAGCCTAGGGCTGAACCAACCAGGGCCGCGGGGCCCCTACTATAGGCAGTGACTTTCCTCTACACTCGGACCTTGTTGATGATATCCAAACCAAGAACTTGTGTGACAGTAACACAGATATTAGACAAGAGACGGGGTAGGCGTCACCTAGCCTAGGGCTGAACCAACCAGGGCCGCGGGGCCCCTACTATAGGCAGTGACTATCCTCTATACCCGGACCTTGTTGATGATATCCATACCAATAACTTGTGTGACAGTAACACAGATATTAGACAAGAGACGGGGTAGGCGTCACCAGCCTAGGGCTGAACCAACCAGGGCCTCGGGGCCCCTACATTAGGCAGTGCCTATCCTCTACACCCGGACCTTGTTGATGATATCCAAACCAAGAACTTGTGTGACAGTAACACAGATAATAGACAAGAGACGGGGTAGACGGTCCAGCCTAGGGCTGAACCAACCAGGGCCTCGGGGCCCTAACTAAAAGGCAGTGACAATCCTCTGCACCCGGACTTTGTAGATGATATCCAAACCAAGAACGAGTGTGACAGTGACAGTAATTGTACGTTACAGCTACGCGTTGCGAGCGAAGCGAGGGCGCGTGCTCCAATCTGCGGCCGAGTTTCACGCACGGAAGTTAATAGTTTCAAGCAAACCCGGAAACTGATTGGAGATCGCGCCTTCGCTTCGTTTGCAACGCGTAGCTGTCAACGACTATAACACAGATATTAGACAAGAGACGGGGTAGGTGTGACCAGCCTAGGGCTGAACCAACCAGGGCCTCGGGGCCCCTACTATAGGCAGTGACTATCCTCTACACCCGGACCTTGTTGATGATATCCAAAGCAAGAACTTGTGTGACAGTATCACAGATATTAGACAAGAGACGGGGTAGACGTCACCAGCCTAGGGCTGAACCAACCAGGGCCTCGGGGCCCCTACTATAGGAAGTGACTATCCTCTTCACCCGGACCTTGTTGATGATAACCAAACGAAGAACTTGTGTGACAGTAACACAGATATTAGACAAGAGACGGGGTAGGCGTCACCAGCTTAGGGCTGAACCAACCAGGGCCACGGGGCCCCTACTATAGGCAGTGACTATCCTCTACACCCGAACCTTATTGATGATATCCAAACCAAGAACTTGTGTGACAGGGAACACAGATATTAGGCAAGAGACGGGATAGGCGTTACCAGCCTAGGGCTGAACCAACCAGGGCCTCGGGGCCCCTATATAGGCAGTGACTATCCTCTACACCCGGACCTTGTTGATGATATCAAACCAAGGACTTGTGTGTCAGGGAACACAGATTTTAGGCAAGAGACGGGATAGGCGTCACCAGCCTAGGGCTGAACCAACCAGGGCCGCGGGGCCCCTACTATAGGCAGTGACTATCCTCTACACCCGGACCTTGTTGATGATATCCAAACAAAGAACTTGTGTGACAGTCACACAGATATAAGACAAGAGACGGGGAAGGCGTTACCAGCCTAGGGCTGAAGCAACCAGGGCCTCGGGGCCCCTACTATAGGCAGTGACTATCCTCTACACCCGGACCTTGTTGATGATATCCAAACCAAGAACTTGTGTGACAGGGACACAGATATTAGACAAGAGACGGGGTAGACGTCACCCAGCCTAGGGCTGAACCAACCACGGACTCGGGGCCCCTACTATAGGCAGTGACTATCCTCTACACCCGGACCTTGTTGATGATATCCAAACCAAGAACTTGTGTGACAGTAACACAGATATTAGACAAGAGACGGGGTAGGCGTCACCTAGCCTAGGGCTGAACCAACCAGGGCCGCGGGGCCCCTACTATAGGCAGTGACTATCCTCTATACCCGGACCTTGTTGATGATATCCATACCAAGAACTTGTATGACAGGGAACACAGATATTAGACAAGAGACGGGGTAGACGTCACCCAGCCTAGGGCTGAACCAACCACGGACTCGGGGCCCCTACTATAGGCAGTGACTATCCTCTACACCCGAACCTTATTGATGATATCCAAACCAATAACTTGTGTGACAGTAACACAGATATTAGACAAGAGACGGGGTAGGCGTCACCAGCCTAGGGCTGAACCAACCAGGGCCTCGGGGCCCCGACTATAGGCAGTGACTATCCTCTTCTCCCGGACCTAGTTGATGATATCCAAACCAAGATCTTGTGTGACAGGGAACACAGATATAAGACAAGAGACGGGGTAGGCGTCACCAGCCTAGGGCTGAACCAACCACGGACTCGGGGCCCCTACTATAGGCAGTGACTATCCTCTACACCCGGACCTTGTTGATGATATCCAAACCAAGAACTTGTGTGACAGGGATTAGACAAGAGAAGGGGTAGGCGTCACCAGCCTAGGGCTGAACTAACCAGGGCCTCAGGGCCTTTACTATAGGAAGTTACTATCCTTTACTCCCGGACCTTGTTGATGATATCCAAACCCAGAACTTGTGGGACAGTAACACAGATATTAGACAAGAGACGGGGTAGGCGACACCAGCCTAGGGCTGAACCATCCAGTGCCGCGGGGCCCATACTATAGGCAGTGACTATCCTCTACACCCGGACCTTGTTGATGATATCCATACTAAGAACTTGTGTGACAGTCACACAGATATTAGACCAGAGACGGGGTAGGCGTCACCAGCCTAGGGCTGAACCAACCAGGGCCTCGGGGCACCTACTATAGGCAGTGACTTTACTTTACACCCGGACCTTGTTGATGATATCCAAACCAAGAACTTGTGTGACAGTAACACAGATATTAGACAAGAGACGAGGTAGGCGTCACCAGCCTAGGGCTGAACCATCCAGAGCCGCGGAGCCCTTACTATAGGCAGTGACTATTCTAGCTGAACCAATCAGTGACTATTCTGGCTGAATAATCAGGGTCTGGGAGCCCCTGTAATAGGCAGTCACTACGTTTATCAAGGGGACTGATTTCGGACTGACTTCAGTACGCACCGAGTTCGGAACCCGTTTAGCAAGCATACTTTAATCCGGACTCCTCCTATTAGACCATATCCCTGTCCTATTAAACTGGGCTAGATCGAGCTGAGGGTTTTCACTACGTTTATCAAGCGGACTGGGTTCGGACTGACTTCAGTACGCACCGAGTTCGGAACCCGTTTAGCAAGCATACTTCAATCCGGACTCCTCCTATTAGACCCTATCCCTGTCCTATTAAACCGGGCTAAAGTGTATTCCAACGAATGAATTCACTGACGTAGCCGCGTTTCCCCTCCGACCCCGCCAAAGGTCTTCTCCCACTACTCGGCCGCGCGGCGAGTTCGAGGGACTGACCGTAAATTATTCCTGTCAAGATGCCCTCTATTCAGTCTCTATTGATACAGTTAATCGCTTCAGTAACACATACAAAATCTACAGATTCAAAATTTCTTAACTTTTAACCAATTATTTGGATTCTTGAATAAAAATCAACACGTTTTTATGTTTGAAACGTCCCAAATCCCAATAGACCGACTACATCACAAGAAGATAATATCAACGATAATACTGACACTTCAATACGGTATTTATAACTTCTTCAGATGACGTAACCGATTAATCACAACACATACGTTAATTGGATGTGGAAAGTGGCGTAATAGGCATAATAATAGGCATAATGGGCATAATAGGCCTATAGATGGAAGATGATCCAAGTTATAATACGTAAATTATAATGATCATTCTTTCAAAGTCGAAAACGGCGAACCATCGTCAAATACCAAATCGCACGTGCGGAATAAGCGGGTCAGTCACCTCTAACTGACCAACCCTTCCTTACACAATTGTCACATCACCGTTACTCATCAACGCATTCTTTTGTCACTCGTCGTACCCCTTAGTATATTTTGAAAGAAAGTTGAATGTCCCGCGATACACCTGTAAGTGACTTGGCGACATCGAAAAATGACATCTGGCAGGGAAACAACATCTTCAATGCTCTTTTGTTAAATAATTGCCTTTTGTTGGAAAGATTAGTCGACGGTTTCGTGTCTTCGACGTGAGACGACGGATTTAATGTTTATTGTACAACTAAATTATAATAATCTACTCGTGCGTGGGTGTGTATCAGCAGAGTGCATAAGACTGAGGTCCGTACGAATTCAGAGTCGATAATTAATTGCATTAGAACTCAACACTATTTGCTAGGGTTTTTTTGTATGGAAAATATCACGTATAAAATAATTAGCAACAGTTTATACAGATTTCCAATGGGGTAGGGGTCGACTATGAACACTTGTATTCACACTATATGGCTCATAAAGTAAAAACAACTTTCTATTTTAGTGTGCGAATGCCTTCGTGCATGATCTGTGAATTGTTATGTATACCAAGTTTAGTTATTTATTTAGGCCTATTTGTTTATTGCATAACATCAACTCTCAACAGGTACAGAACCCACAAATGACGAATAATACAAACATGGTTTAATTAAGCACTGAAGATAAATATAAACAAATGAACAAATGAGTGATAAAAACATATAACAAACACCATGACGGAAACTGTCAGTCAATAAAAAAATGAGTTAAAACTTTACCCCTGTTTTAAATAATAAAACAAAATAAATAAAATAAAAACAAATTTGTATTTATAATTTACAATAATTTATAATAACTCCTAAGTAATGCATTTGTATAGTGACTGAGAGTATACGGCAAAGTAGTGACTGTTTCTTCTTTATGAAGCTGTTGGCATATTAGGACGATTCAAACATGGAAACGTATTGGTTTTTATTCAAGAATCCAAATAACGTGTTAAAACTTACGAAATAATGAATCTGTGGATTTTGTATGTGTGACTACAGTATGAATAGAGGACATTTACAACAGGACAGGACAGGTATAATTTACGAGCAGTCACTCTGAGCGCGCGGCCGGGTGGTGGGGGAAGACCCTTGGCGCGCATAGCAGTTGCGTGCAAAAACGGCAGTGAATTGACGACTTGCGATGGGAGGAGCTTATTTTAGTTTCCCGCGCGCTCCAGAGATGGCGCGCGAGAAGTGAGGAAACATTCTTGAGAAAACGATGGATCCCATGCTATTGTTACGGGAGCACGCTTAGGGGAAATGTTTAAATTTGTTTAAAAATTTCGAGATGAGTGTCGTTTTTAAGTATTTTAGTCACGAAGGAAGCCAGAGGCTACTCAAAGAAAGTTACAGCTTGTTTGTAACTTCCTTTTTGAAAGAGTTTTGGACCGCTGAAAATCAGGTGGCAGGCACTGTTCTCGTCAAGGCTAGAAGTGTACCTACGTGTTTTTAATTAGTAAATTTAGTTATATTAATGATGCACTCATATGTCTGCTATTATGCACGGTTTACTGTTTAATATTTCTAGTTTGTAAAACATTAGAATTCATGATTTAAAGTAATAATGCAGACATATATTACCGCCACTATAATGCACGCCTACTTGGGGCCTAGATGACAGGTAGGGCCTCTACCTGTCACCTGTCTTTGAAACTAGGGCTTTGGCTGGATTTAGCCTAGCGTAGGCCTACATTTTCCTAGCCTCTACTCTAGGCCTAGCCCTGCCTATGCGTGCAGGCTATTTATGTAACTATTAACTTTCATGAATTAATTAATTAACTGTAACGATTAACTCTGATCCTCGGTGCTTTCAGCTTTCTTGGGGAAGTAAAACTAAACACACTTGGGATTGCATCCTTCTTGAGGCAATTTTTGCTGCCGTTTACAGCTTCCCTCAAGTCTGTTGGGATGAAATGACTAGAACACACTGTCACTGTTGACGAAACGGCTTGGTTCCTTCTGCTGTCACGGCGTATTTTAATTTCCCATATCTTTCTTAGCTTCGCATCTATGAGAAACAAATGAAATGATATGCCAGGAACTGTAGCATTATTTTTGCATCTAAGAACACAACAATAACGCGGCATTGCTCATTCGCTATGGAAATCTACGCTCAAACTACCCAAAGTTCCCATATGTTCCATGCAAAACGCCTGCAATGTTTACTCACATACGCAGCCATGTTGGGGGCGGGTTGAGCGCGTCACGTGAGCGTGACGTAGGTGGGAGGGAACATCCGAAGTCGTCAATGGAATACACTTTAGATCGGCTTCTTAACAGAACTGAATTAAGCTCGAACTGAGGTGTTTATCAGTCGAACTCGGTGCGCACTAAACTCGGCTCGCACCGTCAATTGCGAGCTCAGTCCGCTTGATAAACGTAGTGACTCAGTCGAACTCGTTGCGCACTAAACTCGGCTCGCACCGTCAATTGCGAGCTCAGTCCGCTTGATAAACGTAGTGACTCAGTCGAACTCGTTTCGCACTAAACTCGGCTCGCACCGTCAAGTGCGAGCTCAGTCCGCTTGATAAACGTAGTGAGTGACTATCTTCTAAACCCGTAACTTTTTGATGAATTTTAAACAAAGAACTTTTTGCTGGACGTCTGATCGAAACGTAACAAAATCACAATGGTTTTCATCTACACAATTAATTTTCAACATTGGTCGATTGAGGACAAAGGTTCTATTTGACTGTAGTAAACTCTGGTGTCCGCAAAGAAACACACACACACACAGACAAAGCGCCGATCGTGTTGAATTGAGAGATTCACTCCTCTTCGCTACGCTCATCTTATATATTGGTTTAGGGTGCCTGTACAGCGAAGATTTGTTCGTGCAGTTTGAGGTCAAAATATTCAAAAATCGTAAAAAGAACAATCTGAAGGCACAACAGGGCACACATACTCATTTAACATGTTTTTGTCTAAAACCCGAAAAAGTCCGGTAAAACATACTGGGCAGGGTTTTTCGAAAAAAAGAAACAGGTTTTTGCCGTAGTTGACTAAAAAATATGTAGCCTACCCGTACTATAAATTATGCAATGTTATTTCGTGTGTCCACATACTTGTACAAGTGTACGGCTGAAGAGAGCTTACGCACATAGTCTAGATGTGACTTCAGTGTGATTTGACTTGACTGCAGCAGACATTGACTAAGTATAGTAGCCGCCAATTTAGTAGAGCGCCGGCTATTTCTTTGTATTTGGTTGAACTGTTATGCGACAACTTGTACCTGTCAATGAATAATGAAACCTCTCATTACCAATGACACCCTCCAGTGCGCTTCAGTGCTTCGAAGAACGTGCTGGTAATATTACTACCTGCGATGAAAACATTTGGCCATTGGCCATACCTGTGAGGTCGATGTTTTTCTCTGTGCAGACGGGTAGTGCAACATTCTACCTGCGGTTGGAATTGCAGCCTTTTGTCCACCTTAAAGTGGAGTTAAAAGATGCGTATAATGCTGGTACAATAGGGCTCGACGAAGCGCTCTACTAAATTGGCGGCTACTATATATCAAGAGTATATCACGCAAGTTTAAGGCGCCTAGGATGAAGGCGCCTTGGTTCCAATCGGTGGCAGAGTGTGGTATACACGTCGAATTTACCTCAAGGCGGCGGCGATCCAACTCCCTTGGGCAAGCGAGTTGGAGGTTAAAGAAATCACTCAAAGTGGCTCCGCGATGCACGGCCTTTGATGTGATTGGCTGAATTCAAAGCCGGTGTAGATAAGGGCGCTTCAGATTGATGTGATATACGGAGCAGATTCCTCACTCGGCTACCGATTGAAAGCAAGGCGCCTTTATCCCAAGCGCGTTAGAATTGCGTGATATACGTAGTCATTATTACATACACTAAGAAAACGCTCTACGTTGAGAGATGAGCGATATTTTTTAATGTATAATTTTTTTGTAGGTTGGCATCTTGACAAATAATGTTGTTTAGTGGTCACTAGTGTTGACTGAAAATTTCAAGCAAATCCGTCAAGCCGTTTAAACTGGGCGTGACGTACAAAATTCTGTACACAAACACACAGACAAAGCGCCGATCGAGTTGAATTGAGAGATTCACTCCGCTTCGCTGCGCTCATCTAATTCTATAAATACACACCTAAAGAAAACGCTCTGCGTTGCCAGATGCACGTTTTTTTTTTTTAAGTAAACCAAACAAATCATTTGCATATATTACCCTTACAAAAAAAACATATGCAACTACTTAATAATAAACATTATGATTTTTTTTAACAAGATGGCGGTTCATGTTACAACTTTATAATTTGTGTATATTATTTCTTGATATGTTGCTAATAATTGCACGAAATAATATATATATCCGTCATGAAGTTTTCTGTAAATAAATTAAAACCTTTAAGTTGATATTTCAATGGATTTCCGCAAAATTTCATTCAACGTCATTCGTTTATTCGTTCGTTTCATTCGTGCTCTTCTCAATAGGCTCTAATTCATGAACTGTTAAACTTATCTGTGTATAGAAAGTTGCATAATGTAGACACAGGCTAGATCTAAAACGTGACGTTAAATCATACAATAACCGCATTTAAATCATAATAAAAGCTTTTTAATTTGTCGACCAAGTTCGTTGTTAACTTTTGCATGTGTGCTGTGAAACTCATAACACGTCATCGTAGCCATCCTATGATAGCAATCAAAATTCCAAATACATAGTGAGAAAGGTTTGAGTGAGCACCCGTATTTCTGCTGCATATTATGTGCACCTTACTTCAATGATCCGCAAGTCCGAATCATATTGGTATAACACTGTAAAAATGAAGAAAATTATTGCCGTAAATAAACAACTTTTTTTTATAACATGGCAATTGAAGTTACAATTTTGAAACTATTGTCGAGTGTTGGTATCATTGATGTGGAAATACATGTAAAAAATCATTTAAATCCGTGGGTAAGTTTTAATTAAATTAAAGTTGGCATTTTACGTCATTGTAGTCATCCTATGATAGCTAACAACATTCTAAATACATATTGAGAAAGGTCTGAGTCATACGCTATTATTAGTGCACATTATGTGCATCTACCTTCAATGGTCCGCAAATGCCAATCATATAAGTGGAACACTGCAAAAATGAAGAAATTAATTGCCGTAAATAAACAAAACTTGTTTATAATAATATGGCGGTTATAGTTACAACTTTTAAACTATGTCAAGTGTTTGTACTGTAGACGTGGACCTAGGGCCTATATGTAAAAATTCATTTAAATCCGTTAATAAGATTTATTTAAATTAATTAAATAAATACATTATTTTTTCAGTAATTAATTTCTTGTAGGTTGGCATCTTGACGAATTTTGCTGGTTATTGGTCGGTTTACAAACGGGTCTAAGGATTAAGGTTTAAAGTTGAAGCATGCTAAATACATTATATAGTGTTCACACACGGTCACTAGGTCTAAGAGCCAGGTCTAAGGATTTAAGAAGTTGGCCAACTTTCAACTTTAGACCAGGGATTTAAGATTCTTAGACCCAACCAATCAGAAGCGTCGACGTCACTATCGTTTCGCCAATCAGAGAGCGACTGCATCAGTCAAATTATTAAATTATTCAGTGTTTATCAGTGTTTAGCAAAGATCTATGTAAACCGAGAGGCTTAGTCCTTGGATATTAAAACCTTAAACCTAGACCTTAAAAATGTGTGTAAACGCACCATATGTTAACAGCATCGAGTTTAGTGGTCACGAGTGTTGACTGAAAATTTCAGCCAAATCCGTCAAGCCGTTTGACCTTTCCGGATAATGATTACGACATGTTATTGACATGTTATTAATGTAGCTCCTTGAATTTTATACAGCTGCATTGTGCGTTTCAATACCTTTCTTTGATATATAACACATACACTATTCATTATTATGAACGGTGATAGTACCCGACATTTGTATCGTTGCATGACCATTAATTGGCACAAGTGTCATCACTTAGACACGATTATTTTGCGTTTGCACCCCTAAGGCAAAAAAGGCACGGTAGAATGATATGCGCATTACTGCTACCTATCTAATAATGTATTGCAATTTCTGCCTCAACAGGGGTGCAGTTCACACCCCGAAACATAAACATTTTTCAAGGGTGGCACCCGAACTAGATGGCCTAAAACGCGTTTTGAGGTGATTTCTTATAAATAAAAAAAACAATACAACGGATGAACATAGGCCTACCTGCTATTGTTGGGTTGTTTTTTCCTGGAAATGAAATTGTTTACAGTTGACACAACCATCCGACGTTGCTTTCCCAAAAAGTAAAAATCTTGTCTTTTCGGGCACGCAGCCAAGGACAACATACAATCTTATAGGATGTTTTTTAAATCTACTAGGAAAACGCTCTTTGTGACTCGTTGATGTGTGTCCATATCTATACAAACTTTCAGGCGAAAAATTCTCAAAGCTAATAAAAACAACAATTAACAAAAATTCAAGAATTCGCATTGCAAACATATTTCTAATTTCCATAGCTATTATACTTCCCGACATTGTTGAATGCAGTGCAATGTGCGTTGCTAAGAATTTTCGTTGTCAATTCGTTAAGTGTTTTCTACAGGGTCCGCCACCATTACTAACACTTATTGACAGCAATCAAAATGTAATTTCTGCATACGTATCAGATCGCGTTTAAATTAGTATATTCGTTTAAATTAGTATATTCGTGACCGGACAAAAATTTACTATAATTTAGCCTCACATACCTCACATTTTGCCGTTACTGTGTTTCAGAAAAATAATTTCGAGTAACCTGTGTGTAACTTTGCCAATACTTATCGCCATAAAATACACATCGTATTTGGAAACATATTTATAAAAATATGGCTATTCCACATTTTTCCGCTATTTTGTTTCAGAAGAATATTTTTCAGTAGGCCTAACTATGGTGAACTTTGTAACTTTTGAACCATTTTGCCACAAAACTACACACCTTCAATCCACTTCAAGGCTTGTGGTTAGTCCAAATTTCAACTTGATCGGACATTCCGTTCGATCGCTATCGACAGACATAAAAACAAAACAAAATCAAACAGAATGAGTGCCACAAAACAAAAGTCGAATGAAGACGCTCGCTTCGCTCGCTTAAATTACAAACAAGCATGCCAGTGGTGTAAATTAATAGCTGTAAACGTTTATTATTCATTGTGGAACCAATTAACATTAAAGTGAGATACTCGGCATAAATACGATCTTTGACTATCTTCGTTTGTGAGAGGCTGATTGTTGTTAGTCAGTTCTGACGTCATGGTCGGTTTTTCCCGCCTTAATTGTGTGAAACGTTTATTATTCATTGTGGAACCAATTAACATTAAAGTGAGATACTGAAAATATTGAGAGACTGAAAATATTTATGAAAATGAGAAAATGAAATAGTTCTCATTTCATAACATCGCCAATAATTTGGTTAAAACGAAACAAATAACCCAATTCTGCAGCCGCATTAATTTTGTACGAATTATTGTCCGAGGATTGTTGTATTGAGGACAGGAATTGAATGGGCAGCCTTCCGATTATAGAGTACCGTAGCTATGCATGTTGTACCACGGCATACGCTTGATGCGGTTGGGACACAGGTTTAAGTGTATGCCCCCTAGGGACGCGGGTTCTGACCCCGCGTAAGGCACGGCGTTTTTTAATTGTAAATCTGTCTTTAATCTACAACAGTACCCGAAAGGCCTTCTTTTCTGAAACAAAATGTGTGTGGAAAATGTGTCATTTTATAATCAGGTTATTGTTAAACGTTTCTTTTTCCTATCCCTACCCGAAACAGCCCCGCAGATACTTCCGTCAAATACTTAAGATTTGTTTCGCCTGTTCTGCTGAGCCTGCTAGAAGCACACAGTAAACCGCAGATTGTACATCAGTAACGTTGTTTCGGGTCAGTTTATAACTTAAACTGGGACCGAACACGGGCGTACCAAATTAACATGTGTGTTGCCTAATTTTTTTAGTCGATTTTTAAATACCTTGTCCGATATGTAATAATGTAATTTCTTTAAATTTTGTAAAACGGATCAGTCTATGCCTCAAATTATTTATTTATTTATTTACGAGCAACGATACGTAAACGGGTGCCAAATACGAGCCGGCTGCCGGTGCCATAATATAATGATGTTCCTGTGTGGGCGTAATCTATTAGACCATAAGCCCATAATGAATGACGCATGAAGTCATGGTTTAGATCTTGCCGCCGACTCAAATGCATGCGTTCACCAGTCACTCGCCAGCATTCCCGAAATGGGATTTTTAATTTTTATCACATATACTATTGGTGCATAATAGGCATAAGAAAAGATATTACGGAGGGGTGCGATTATCCTCCATAATCTTTGGTATACCTACATGTGGACATGAGAAGACAGAATTGATGATATGAGAGGCTGAGAGCGAAGAGGCGAAATGACAGTGGCAGTGCACAATCACTAGTGTGATGTTTTGCTGCCAGGATCATTTTAATCTTGGTTCAACAACAAAAATCGTAAGCGTGTTGCCTAAACTCAACTAGGCCTAAAGTCATCGTACAACAACTTCGGTAATGCTTTCATCATCAATCAAGACGTGTTTACGGTCTCGGCCAACCCGAGCAGGTATTTGAATTAGCCACGGCCGCTGGTTGGTTGCCGCTCACCCACCCGTGACGGAAGCAATAGCTTTGTTTGTTTTACATGCATATAGTGTAGTGTAGTGTAGTGTAACATGCTTTTACACTTGATTTTGCTTCGCGTCACCCAGAATAAGAAAATGCTTTTTGTCTACACGTTACACTAAGCTTTACACTGACCTACTTACGTTTTGTGGTTACGGTGTGCATGCTCACATTATTTCCGTATATATTATATTATATTATATTATATTATATTATATTATATTATATTATATTATATTATATTATATTATATTATATTATATTATATTATATTATATTATATTATATTATATTATATTATATTATATTATATTATATTATATTATATTATATTATATTATATTATATTATATTATATTATATTATATTATATTATATTATATTATATTATATTATATTATATTATATTATATTATATTATATTATATTATATTATATTATATTATATTATATTATATTATATTATATTATATTATATTATATTATATTATATTATATTATATTATATTATATTATATTATATTATATTATATTATATTATATTATATTATATTATATTATATTATATTATATTATATTATATTATAGGCCTTGTCCATAAAAACCCTAATATCCATTTACTTTAAATTTTAAATGCAGTTATTTATTAAGAAAGTGCTACGTTTTTACCATCGGTGGGAATAGAACGAGTTTTTCATGTTTAGTGATATCCTTATCTTGAACTACTACTAACAACTGACACAATTGTTTGGCACATGTTTAGTGATCTCCTTATCTTGAACTACTACTAACTGACACAATTGTTTGTCGCTTTTTAAATACACTACACTAGCTGCATGAACCGAAAAGCAGTTGTAGAAAGTAGCAGTTGTGACTTGTGAGGTAAGACAGACGCTCTACACTTAGCTACACTTAATATAGGCTACCCAAACGCCTTTTACAGCAAATGAGTCTACACTATAGTTATTTGTTTTTTGTCCTGCACTTTCTTGCGGTGTAACTTTACGGTGGCCGGAAACACGCAATGAGCAAGGCATGCAGATTGTACTGAAGAAAAACAAAAAACACCCTGGTGTAGCAATGGCTAATGTGTGAAATAATATTTAAATTTGATAACGTATTTCACAATGCTTTGAAATGTGTAACATTAGATCTCAACTTAATAATAGCAGTCGATGTATCTATTTAAAATAACAACCACATGTTAATTCAAGTTGCTACCAGATTTTCTTACATTACACTGCTACACCACCTCGGTAGCCAGGTGCTGTTAAGCTGCACCAATGCAGGCTGCACGGGACAAATAAACGCGCTAGGTGTAACAAACACCAGCCGGTCAGAAAAACATTTTAGTGCTACACTGCCTGTACTAGCAGCCTAGCAGTACAGGACAAACAAACAAGCTTAGTGTAAAGTGCAAGTCAGTGTAGGTAAAACAAACGAATCTAATACCAAAGTTGTTGTAAGACAACTACAACAATAAAATCGAATCCAACAAATTGCTTTGGTACTCATCTGACAGCCAACTCCCTCCGCAGCTGGGTCTCGGGATGTTGTTGTTCGGTCCCGACGGTGTACACGATCGCCTCGGGCTGTGTCGCCCACATGAATCTGGTAATCTTTGGCCGACGTTCCAAGAATGACGTCATCTCTACAGAGTGTAATTAGTGGCGTCATCCGACCGCGCCGTTGTACATCTGGAACGCAACACACACGTTTTGGTCACTGTATTTGAAGTATGTACTGATAATGACCTCACCGCAGTGTTGAATTCAGCTATGGCCCCCTCGAGAATTGTCGTCCCCCCCCCTCTCGGGAATAAATTGGCTACAAGCTCTATGTATTACTTAATTTTAAAATGGCACGGAAATATTGCTTCGAACTTTTAAGGTTTACAGTATTTAAGTAAATCAAGTTTTTTGTGAGTCAGAAAAGTAAGTGACAAGAGAGCTGAAACAATCAGAAAAAAGCAGATCCACGCTTAAATCTAATCTGTCTTAAATAGAACTGGGCATCAACTGGCCAGCTGTGAATAAACATGTTAACATGGACAAGGCTTCTTACTTGCACACTTTCACATTTTGTTGAACATATGGCCTAAGGTATATTTTTAATAGTATTTTTGTATCAGAACACTTGATAGTTTAATAGTACAAGTAAAGTGGAAACAGTGGTGGTTTAGAAAATTTGCCCCCCCCCCCCCTTCCCACCCCACACCCCTTTCATTCGATGTCTATACCACGGGATTTGAAATAGCCCCCCCACCCCAGGCACAAAACTCTGAATTCAACACTGACTTGACCGATACTGAAACACCTCTATGTTGTATCCACACGTTTATCTGAATACCAATGATGACACGTTCCCGCCAGCATAACATTGTGAAGTCTATTTTGACGAGTACGTCAACGTAAATAGGGCCTATAGACTAGTAACTGTTCTGTTCATCTCAATTCAAAATACACGCTGCCAAATGCGAACTAAAAATCATCCCCTGCCCCCTTCCCCCTTGCCCCTTAGTTAAGACAGCTTCAAACCACATGGACCTTCGACCATGAATATACAGGATTAGCCTTTCTAGTTTTCTCATAATGGGTTTGTAAGAAAAGTAGTAAAATAGCAGTTTCATTTAGTGATGATCATTTTTCTTTAGCAAGAGATGACGATGAGAATCCTAAGCCCCCGTCTTCGCTATTGTCAAGCGGGTGGTTTTTATTATTTGAATAGAAAGCATTGGTGCGAAGGGTTGACAGCTAACAGATCGGTGTAAATGTTTTTGAAAAATCAAAAAAATTAAGATGGTAACAAAAAGCAAATAAAAAATAAATAAAAAGGAAATTGCCGAAATAAAAAAATCACTAAAATAAAAAAAATCACCGAAATAAAAAAATCCCCTAAATAAAAAAAATCACTGAAATAAAAAATCAAATGTCGAAAAAAAAGCAAAATGGTTAAAAAAACACTGTAATTTTTTTTTTAAACACCCAAATAAAGAACCGCCCAATTAAAAACATCAGTATGTCAAAAAAAGCGGCGAAAAAATTCACAAAAAAAAAACAAGGAAATAAAAATAATAATCAAACAAAAATCACTGAAATTTAAAAAAAATCATGTCGTAAATGATTTAAAAAAATCACCGAAATGAAGAACAAGTCACCGAGATAAACAAAAGTCACAGTAATAAAAGAAACAGGAAATCATAAATTGGCAACAACAAAAATCGAAACTCTTAGGTAATAAAAATTAATGTAAATCAACTTTGTTGCAAAAAAATCTATAAAAATCAGATAAAAAAATCAATTGAATTAAACAATCAGCAAAAAACATAAAAATACAAAAATCACAAAATATAAAACCTTTTTTTTCGAAATCAAAACTCAGTGTACGTAAAACAGTCGAGTTCTCAACCCCTCGCATTGGTGGTCCCTTTTTTAAACTGTGCATCCTTCCTGGTTTCAAGCTTGACGTTTACTACCTTGCACAGTGAGCGGGAAATAAGCCTCCCTTTGAGGAGTCCTTTTCATCGGCGTGTATTTTGGATAGACTTACTTTAAGTGGTCCACGCATGATGTCATGTTTGGATCTCGTCGCTGTCTCAGATGCATGCATGCGTTCACTCGCCAGCATTCCCGAAATGGGTTTTTTAGTTTTTACCAGATAGGCCTACAAGCAGTGGTGCGTAGTAGGCCAGGCCTTTACCTACAAAGATTATGGAGAGGTGCCATAATGGAAGTGTGCTCTCCATAATCAACTATTTGCTTCGCTGACGCTTCTTTAAGTGTGTTAATTTAATATTAAATCCCCAAAGATGCGTGTGTCCACTCACATATGAGCACGCGCCGGTATATAAATGAAATCGATCTGTTATTACGTTGTGCCTAGTGGTGTCCCACCGTAGCTATCGACCACCGTAGCCACAACTTTCTGCGGCTCGTAGTTTCGAAACAACAAAACACACACGCTAAACTGATAGTTATCTCGTAGGCCACTTCAGCACCACCGTTAGGCCTACTAATAAACCACCTTGCCACTACAAACTACATGTTCACAATCTTAGCCGTATGTACAGATCACAGATACTCACATTTTGCCTAGGACCACCTTAGTCCCAATCCACTGCGCGGATGCTCTAACCCTTTCTAGCACTACGTCTCTCAACGCACTCATCCATCTAACTGATGACTGCAGACTGCTTGATGTACAAAAAGTACAAAGGCAAACCAACCAACTGTTGCTCAGTTTCTGTATCAGCCCTCTCCTCTTGTCATTGGGTAAACACCGTTGAACCAATCAGGCGGCGGGGTTCATTCCCCACACCAAGCACTCTTGTCTCGTAGGCTGGGATTGGCTGGCATTCTAGCAGGGCAGGCGGTTGTCAAGCTGAGATGCAAGTGGCCTATTTTATTACAAGGCTTATATTAACTTGCCTTGTTTGTCTGGACGGAATCTTTGAATCGATATTCCACCTACTTTTAGATGTCCGATCAAGCTGAAATTTTTTACACAGACGTATTCCTGATGACAATATATGAATCATCTGTCATATTTACTAAATTGTCAATTAATTTATCATAATTAATTAATTAATGTTTTACATGGAAATCGATGAATCTTTGAATCGATATTCCACCTACTTTTAAACGTCCGATCAAGCTGAAATGTTTTACACAGACGTATTTCTAATGACAATACATTAATCAACTGTCATATTTACTAAATTGTTAATTAATTTATCATAATTAATTAATTGATGTTTTATATGGGAATCGATGTTTAACCCACTTCTCAACGTCAAACCAAGTTAAACGTTTTCACACAGACGTGTTCTTAATGACAACACACGAATAAATTGTCATACTAACAAAATAATCAATTAATTTATCATAATTAATTAATTGATGTTTTATATGGAAATCAATATTTCAACCACTTTCCAACGTTGAATTGAGCTCATAGTTTTCACACAGACGTATTTTTAATGACAATACACGAATCAATTGTCATATTTACTAAATATTCAATTTATGCATCATAATTAATTAATGTTTTATATGGGAATCGATGTTTAACCCACTTCCGAACGTCGAATTGAGCTGAAGGTTTTCACACAGACGTATTCTTAATGACAATACACGTTTTAATTGTCATAATCACTAAAAATAGTCAATTAATTTATCATAATTAATTTAATGTTTTATATGGGAATCGATGTTTCGCCCACTTCCCAACGTCAAATCGAGTTGAAAGTTTTCACACAGACGTATTCTTAATGACAATACATGAATCAATTGTCATATTTACTAAATAATCAATTAAACCATCATAATTATGATTCGATATTCGATGTATATTCGATTGCAAGATTATTTAAGACTAAAAAGTATAAAATAATATTACATGAAAAAAATATATTTTTTAAAAACAACGCTTATATTTAAATGCACTAAAAAGTAAAAAATAAATTTTCGCCCTACAAATTTTTGCCTCACTTTCCCTGCATAAACAGCAGAATACTGCAATCTATGTCAATACCGAAAGCGCCCAACGCTTTTATTTTCCAAGTGAGGCAAAAATTTGTAGGGCGAAAATTTATTTTTTACTTTTTAGTGCATTTAAAGGGATAGTCGGGTGAAAAACTAAAGAACTACCATTTGTAGATGTCCACCTTTAAATATAAAAAACATGACTAAAAGATACCATACTTTAAAAGCAGGCGGTTAAAAAAATTAAAGAAAACGCGATTATTTGGTTTGGTGCTACCAAGTAGCACCGAGCAACTTTTCTCATGGTAATTCCCATATAAAAAAAATGTTGCCTTGAGAAAGTAAAACCACCGCTAAAATAGGGCACTGATCAAAAATCGATCAGGAGGTTTAATGTGCATCGTTTCTCTACCGATAACATGCTTCTTAGTACGAACGTGTACTTCTACAAAATACCCTGCAATTAATTTTTTTGTGACATGATGTGTAGAAAAGTTGCAATCTGTTTTGAGCGGTACTGTCCGCAGTCGTCGAGTGTTTCGCGGAGCGCAGGCAGGTCTCGTACAACACAATGAGTTCTTTGTCTATCGGGAAGGCACCAGCGACCTCAGAACCGATACAGTTACACTACGCTTTAGAAGAAAAATGCAGCAAGAGCTGCCGAAGGGAATCTGTAGAATAGCTAATTGTTCACTATTTTTTTTCTTGCATTGAAGCAACCTATATCAATTGTATTTTACACATAACTGAATTTCATGGACTAATGACTAATTGGTGATTTTTTAGTTCTTCATCTGACTATCCCTTTATTTAAATATAAGCGTTGTTTTTAAAAAATATATTTTTTTCATGTAATATTTTGTCCAAAGCCTTTCTCCCAGATATTCCTGTTTATGCTATTTATTTTTTTGATTTCCCATACAGGCATGGCGCGAACACTAAAGAGATATTTTGATGCTTTCCTTTTTTGTTTCGATTATAATAGTTCTAAATCGTGGATTCCAGTCAGAATTACGTCACTACGTGTTAGTAATTACACAATAAGAGAAAATAGACGTTACGTATCTAGTTATATAATGGAGAAGTACCATGAAAATTAATAATAAATTAAATGCACTTCCGAAAGAGGAAAGGAATGGAAATGGGTAGTTGCACAAAAAACTTATGTAGACTACAAGGGAAGGAAAAAATACAAAACTATACCATATACAACGGAACGGAACGGAACGGAACGGAACGGAACGGAACGGAACGGAACGGAACGGAACGGAACGGAACGGAACGGAACGGAACGGAACGGAACGGAACGGAACGGAACGGAACGGAACGGAACGGAACGGAACGGAACGGAACGGAACGGAACGGAACGGAACGGAACGGAACGGAACGGAACGGAACGGAAACAATAAACTCTCCGTACAAAAATAAAATAAGCAAAATTACTTTAGAAAAAAATAACATTGAACGTTTGTGAAAACACCAATAAAAAGAGTCTTTCATGGACATTGAAGGGCTCGTATAGGAGGACGGTTTCAGCAGGTGTAATTTTTTCCTTTACCGACACTGACAATTAGATGGGAGGGTAAGCTCTCCCTCTCTCTCTCTCTCTCTCTCTCTCTCTCTCTCTCTCTCTCTCACTCGCTTTCTCACTACCACCAACCAGTGATTACAGCGGTCGAGCTGGAGATTTGCACAAGTGACAAATTCTTATCAGAGATTCAGATAAGAGAGAATGGTTGACAGTTGAGCCAGCTGATAATACAAAATATAATTTCTGAACTTTCCATGATATTCGATGTAAAATACACGTACACGTATTGGTTACTTTTTATTACAATAACGCAACTTAAATGAAACCTGTCTGTATTCAACTAGAAATGAAGTTATGGGGGAAAATGCATGTAAATAATTAATTTGAAGAACAATGGGAATAAAAGAGGGAAATACTGAGTTGATCTAGTTATTACATAACATTTTTTTAGTATTTAATTATATCAAAGTCAAGATTCGAGTACATGTAGGTATATTGCTTGCCATTAGAATAGCGAAACTTGAATGGAACTCGTATTCCAACTTGAAGTGAAACTATGGTAAAAAGTATTTTTATTTTAGGATTGTAGAATTTTCTCATATAGTCAGACATTGTGTATAATGCGTAAACACTTATTAGGCATTTGTATAGCGCAATCGGCTTTCTATTACCATCTTTCATTAGGATTGCATTGCACTGACGGCAATCAAAAAATGAATTCGATATACCTAATCGTCTATTTGATCGGAGCCCAGCCCAAATATAGTTCCATTACCTAAAATTACTAGAAATCTTTATGGTGCGCCTTTCATCGTTTACTGACGAGTAGGTGGCTCAGCAGTAACAGGCGAGACTAATTCGCGATGTTGCCGGTTCGATTCCGGCCACTAGCAATCAATGCACGCAACTAAATATTCAAAAGTACAAACATGCCAATTCAATAGAAATTTACCACTTCCAAAACAGAAATACGTATCAGCAAATACAAAATACCTTACTGCGCTCTTGTAATTAGTAAGGTATTTGATATCAGTGACTTTATAAACAACAACACAAGAAAACAATAAACAATGACAAGAGATTTTGAATCCAAAATAAGGTGCATTGTTTTACTGACGGCGACGACGACGCTATTTTGAGCTTTAAGACTCATAGTTTGGCCACGGGGCTAATCGAGACGACGCGTGGGTGACATATTGTGATGTAACGATGAAAAAACTCTTCATGATATACGTGCCGAAGCCAGGGTGATCCAGGCCATTTACATAAAAATAGGACCAAACCTCGGACAAATTGCAACATTAGTGTTTTTGGTATGATTTTCTTCAGAAAAAATCTTATTTAACATACTCAAAATCCGCAAGAATCTGACGACTAGGATTTTTTATATGTAGCTTTACTTAAAATTATAATAATAATTAGACTACAAAATTTTAAATGTACCCAAACTAGTCGATTTTGGATTCAAATGAATGCTCATAAGTGCAGGTTGACATTTACTATATGGTCAATGACTTCCTTTTATCACACAGGGGTCACTAGTGGTCAACAATGAGTCACATATTATTATTATTAATAAAATGTTACTAAAAATATATTTTAAATAATTAAATTGATATAACGGCATATCAATTTTCAAATATATATTTATCTGAAAAGGCTATTATCGATGATTGTCTCCTTTCACGATAAGTACCCCTCCTATGACCTAAACATGTAATAGACCACATCAATATCAATATTTTAGAATATGTTTTCATAAAGCTATTTTCCAGAGTAGTTAGATGAATTATAATTTGAAACTACAACGATCTCTTATCAGGTTACGTGTTCATATCGCTGTCACGGTGGTTAACAGAGGTAAATGTGAATTGGTATAGCTCATTCCGTTGCATTCCTTGCAGGCAGACGAGCAATTCATTCCCTACCAATGACAGCTCTTTTTTGAGATGGCAATCAGTTTTACAACACCGTATAACTTTCATAACATCATTTGTGGTTGGTGCTAAATCAGTCATAATCGCAATGGTGTTCTATTTGCAAAGATATTCAATATAACAGCCCAACAAACAATAAACCCACAGTGTAATTGCATGTCCCTAAAACAGCCGCCTGCTGCAATCCTCTCACCAGCGAACCACGAAGACCTAACAGTCTGCTATCATCGATGAACTGAAGAATTTTTGAATTTTTGAATGATCTTTACGGCTTAATACCTTCCACACGCAACATCCGATCGGGATGAAATTTGAAACGGGTTGTTTCGTGGTAAAAGCCAACCGATTAAAGAAAATGTTCTATTCTAAAAAATCAATGATGGTTTTGCGTCGGCAATATCGAGTTCGGTGCACTTCGATGCTTGCAGTAAGAGTCGCGTAGTGGAAACGTCAGGTAAACGTCGTCTTGCCACTGGTGACTTTCGCTGCAAGTATTATCTATATTATCCGATCTAAAAAATACCACAACAGTATAATCATAAAAGTAATATTATGTCAGCGTAATGCAGTGGTCTGGTGGAGCGTATACGCCATGTAGACCGACTCCTCGCGACGGAAACGTTTAGTAGGCGCAGTTGATTTGATCGTGACACTGGTGATGCGGAATAAAATGAAATGTATTCAAATAAAAATGATACATACGACAGATATAATGAGATATAATTATAGCATACGCCCAATGATGCGTTAGTTTGGTGTTGTCTTGGTTCTGATTGCAGTAACAATCAATTTTATATTTTTATAAGATCTTCATGAACAATGAGTTCATTTTTATTTTGCGTAAATAGCATTGAGCGTTATAGACACTCTCCGCACTTTCCAGGGAACTAAGACTGTGGCGAGTTATAATATACAACGCTTTTTCCAAAAATGATTTTCAAAGTAGAAGTATCTTTATTATTTCTGCGACGTATCAACATGTGTTCTGCAAAACATACAAATGCAACGTAGACGACATTGCGATGCCTTCGTCTGGGGACATTTCCTTAGCAGAAGATGGACACTTACTTCCACCAAGCCATCATGACTAGCACATAAGAACGGTACATGCTCGTCGACAACAAGACCACAACTGACAACTGATATACCCTCAGTTGTTTCCAACTCACGGATAGCCGTAGCCTCGTTAGTACGCCCATGGCCCATACCGCATTGATTTGCCCCTCCTTGGAAAATGTCCTGGCGGCGCCCATGGTTCGAACCCACGTCATTGAATTCCGTATGTTTCCTCCATGTACGAGCAACGTACGTACCCCAAGTATAAAGAAGGAAACACATATCATTGTGAAGTGCGATCCATCTTGAACGATAGTCTTCGGCTTGACTTTCAAACAATGAAGCAAGAACGCATTTTATTTATAGCAGCACTGCTAATTACGCTACAACTTCCATTCAAATTGCATCGTTATTATGAAAGTGTCATTTAAATTAGGGTTTGCATTTTAATTTTGTTATCATTTCTTGACTGGCGTAAGCGTTCCCCAACCCCCTCGGTGTCAGTTATCTTATCTCTACAAAGTGGCCAGTGACTGCATTGTCTCGGATAACAGGGACCTTGTTCTTATCTCCCTTCATCTTGCATTGAACATTTCGAGTGTTTTGTTTTCTGTTGGCTGAAATCATTACATAGTTTTGTCCGATCAAGTACTGTTTTTTTTTTTTATAATAAAGCAATATGCTCGGGTCTGTACTCTTCGTTAGACTATCAGCTAGGTTGGTGCTTTGGAAAAATACGTCTATCTCGTTTCTATTGTCCCCCATAACTGCATGGCCAAACTTTGGTCTGATTATGGTTAAAAATATATTTTAATTCATATTTTGTGACTAATTTTCTCGCTAATTTAACTAACAGAATTAAATAGCGAGAAAACAATAACATAGATAACAATGTGCTTTATGTTCGTGTATTTTTTTATATCCACAGAGTAAAAATGTGAGAATTATGCGATTGTTAAACTGTGCACCTGCATTGACAGTGAAACGCCCGCAAATGCGGGTCTGGTGAATGCTCTTAATAATATGGATCAATCTGTTTTGCACGCATTGAACATCTAATTCTAACTTTTAAAATAAAAACGAAACGTGAGAAAATTTCCAGAAGGGAACGCCAGAAAATAGTTTTTTTCGATGGTGTACACATGTCAGGCACTTATCTACTGGCGGATAAAACATATCAGCTAGACTGATTAAATACTAAGAATTTAGATTATAAATTTCTAAGTTTTTATTTAAAAACTGTTGCTATGCAATAGTGGTGGTGTAGTGTAATATTGATTTAATTCAATTATAAACACAAACAATAAAGAATAATTAATTATTCTGTTTTATGTTTTATTTTGGTAACATGCCACCGTTTTTAAGTGTCCGCCTATCAAAAACGGGAGCCTATAACGCAAAATTCCGTTTATTTCGAAACTTGGCAAAGTGGACACATCACGGGCTCATGTTTGCCTCGCTTACCTCTTATCACTGAGCACCGCACCTACCTGCAAGTCCAAGTATATTGCGCAGTGTTTGTCGGGTTTATCTTCAGACAGTGAGAGACGAAGCAAAGGCAAGGGTAGCGGCCACACTATAGTAAGAGTTTTATATTTGCTTATTTCGTTTAATTTGAAGTCGCAAATAATTGTCAATAAACTAGTTGTGTCAGCTTATTACATATCTCGCTGAGTAGTCTGCCTATCTACCCGACAATACGGCCTGGCCATACGGCGCACTAACATACAACATACACGACCGTAAGTAATCTTGGCTGATTCGCATTAATGTAAACACTAGGAAAACGCTCTTGTGTGACGCGTTGATAATCAATAAAATAAAAATAATTGCGGGTTATTCCGCCACGTCCTAACTCCATATTGTGCCGACGTTTCAGGAACCTTATAGATCCTAACATCATTTTAAAATATATATATCTACACAACACACACATATTGGCACAATATGGAGGTAGAACGGTTTTACCTATAAATTGTTTTGGTACTTTATATTTGAAACCAACAAAATCTAAGAAATAATAAATATATACACACAACACACACATATTTGCACAATATTATATTTATATATATATATAAATAAATATATGTAGGTAAATTATTATTAAATGTTTCTTGAATAATCTAATTAAATTGATTTTAAAGTTCATTAGCTTGATGAGTTTACCATTATTTCTTTATAGTACAAAATAATAATAAAATTATACCCAAAGACAAATAACAAATTCATCGGCCAAGCTTTTATTTATAAAAACAGAGTGTTAATTTTGTTTCTCCTACCTCGAAATGTTTCAATGAGTTTATTTAATTTTGTAATTGCTGTTAATTTATTTACTTATCAATTATTAAGTGATGTAAACATTTATATATTCATTAATTTAACATTAAAAAAAAAAATAATAATAATAATAATACAAATAATAATACTAATAATAATGATAATAATAATAGCATCTATTTGAGTTTCGAAGTCTCTTACATGAAACGTTTCGCGAGACGTCGATAACAGTGAAATCCCGATATAACGTTTTTCTAGAATCTGCTCAAAATAAAAAAAAAACAGAAAAAACTGATGAATACGTGAAAATGGTGAAAGCAACAATATAATTATATGGAAAAAAATGAGTGTTGGTATTTTATTCACTTCGCATCGAAGTGGGAAAGGAAATACAATATTTTGATGCCCTAATGAATGTTATATGAATAGACTAAATAGTGGTAGAAGAGTATACTTACCCATTATTAATCAATGGACACACAGGATCTGTTTTGATTGACTTGTATTGTTGTTGCAGATAGTTGTCTTCCGAGATATACCCTTGTCAGCGCAATCCAGCTAGGAAGCCCGAGACGAGGTTTGTAGGGCTTACAGGTCCAAGACAATCTACCAACGTGATCAGTTAATGGACACACAGGATCTGTTTTGATTGACTTGTATTGTTGTTGCAGATAGTTGTCTTCCGAGATATACCCTTGTAACAGCAGATCCCGCTAGGAAGCCCGAGACGAGGTATGTAGGGCTTACAGGTCCAAGACAATCTACCAACGTGATCAGTTAATGGACACACAGGATCTGTTTTGATTGACTTGTATTGTTGTTGCAGATAGTTGTCTTCCGAGATATACCCTTGTCACAGCAGATCCCGCTAGGAAGCCCGAGACGAGGTATGTAGGGCCTATACAGATCCAAGACAATCTACTTACGTGATCAGTTAATGGACACACAGGATCTGTTTTGATTGACTTGTATTGTTGTTGCAGATAGTTGTCTTCCGAGATATACCCTTGTCACAGCAGATCCCGCTAGGAAGCCCGAGACGAGGTATGTAAGGCCTATACAGATCCAAGACAATCTACTTACGTGATCAGTTAATGGACACACAGGATCTGTTTTGATTGACTTGTATTGTTGTTGCAGATAGTTGTCTTCCGAGATATACCCTTGTTACAGCAGATCCCGCTAGGAAGCCCGAGACGAGGTATGTAGGGCTTACAGGTCCAAGACAATCTACTAACATGATCAGTTAATGGACACACAGGATCTGTTTTGATTGACTTGTATTGTTGTTGCAGATAGTTGTCTTCCGAGATATACCCTTGTCACAAAAGATCCCGCTAGGAAGCTCGAGACGAGGTATGTAGGGCTTACAGATCCAAGACAATCTACTAACCTGATCAGTTAAGTGTATAAGTCACAAGCCATGTTGTTTCCGTTCATCACGGAAATGAATAGCTTGCACTATTTGAGAAAATTACAACCCTGATTTTTGCGATGACTTCTGTCCAAGAAATAGGGTTGCCTCAATAGATAATTGGCACAGTTGTGATAAACACAAAAATTGTATTTGATTTCTTGGGCTGGATTCGTAAGAATCCAATTAGGTTATCCAATTTTTTTTTTATCTCAATTTGGTGATCTTAAGAACGATGGGTACGTTTACATTTAAAAAAAAAACGCAGCAAATTGTCATGTTTTAATTATTATATCTCAAGAATGCACCATATAATCGATAATGTGAGTAATCAACATGCTGTGTTTTGGTAAGCCCTACATACTCAATGATTTATGTATCCAACAATATAATCAGTATGATTGTGGTACTTATTTAATTAGTAATTTAATGAAATAATATTTACATTCATACTATTTCTAATGATAAATACCTTTATCATTCAGTTTGTAGGCCTTACCCTCCAGTAACAGCGGCAGGCTAGCCCATCAGTTAGCTTGTGGTTTTGTCTGGTGCGCAGGGTGTTGAGGAGGGGGCGTGAAGACCTTGTCATAGCTATGAATAGCTTACTGCATAGTACACTATGGTTGGAATTCATAGTCGGCCCCTTCACCTAGGGGCACCCATTGTTGCTATGGATTTGTTTTGTTTATGGGAAATTACATGCAAACAATTGTTACCTTGGTAACAATGGGCGCCCCTAGGTGTAGGGGCCGACTAGAATTCCAACCTAAGTGTAGCAACAAAGACTGGTAGATAACAGAATGGTCGGTGCCCGTAACAGCGGCAGGCTAGCTCGTCAGTTAGCATGAATTGAATTGAATTTATTGTGGTTTTCTCGCCCGGAGGCGAGAAGGCCGATATAGGGCCACAACACGGCCCTCTGCAGCCTAATACACAAATACAAAGACAGATACAGAAACTAATAATACAAGGGCAGAACCGAAACAGATACAGGACAAATTCAAAGACAAAATATGCTAACAAAAACCAATACACACAGAGCAAACACAAGGACAACGTCTAAATGGAAAGTAAGTGATGAACGCAAAGACAAGTCAAATAGCGCCAAACAAACACAAACACAAGTCCAGATGGGAATTCAGTTAGATACACAAACACATGTCCAGAGATGTCACAAGAGCAGACACAAACACAAGGAAACACAAAATTAAGAAAAACAAACTAAAACAAACACAAACACATGTCCAGATGGACATGTCACAGGCGAGTGCACAACACACGAACACACGAACAGTCAGCACAGCACCCCGCGTCCTCTGGCTCGACGCCCTGGTGGCCCCCGCGGTCGAGGTCACCGCGGCCCGGCAACCCCGCTCAAGTAGTCAGATGTTGAGGGTACTGGAACCGCAGCCGACGATGGCCGTCGCCGAGGGCGTATAGCTGGTCCAGGAGGGCATCGCGGCCACGGGCTCGAAGGCGGGCGACGTAAGCGACGGTGAGGGCAGTGAGGCGGTCGGACAGGGGCGGGACCTCGGTGAGCGCGTACACGTCCTCGTTGCGGTGCCAGGGGTTTGTTTATTTACTAAATGTCAAATGTTCATTGTCCTGTCAAACTAAGTTCTTTGCCACAGAAAGTTAATATTGTTTTTCAAAGAAATCAAAGCACTTAATGTCACACTTTTCTTACACTCACAACTTGGCCGTGCCCCGTCAGTAAATAACCCACGCAATTACAAGGCGCTGAGTTGGAGTTGAATGACACTTTCAGTTTTCACAGATTCCGAAGACGAAATCTTCTTAAATCTGGAAACAAATTAAAAGTGCTTACATACAACCGTAAAATATATATCTAGTTACAATATTATCGAATCAAATTATAAATATGAGACCTTGCCGTGTCCAGATCCAGCTTCAATCTGTCAAAATCAACACTAATTTCAACTGTTCATATGTTTCTCAAGCAAGGCCTTGGACTAATGCAAGCCTACAAAATTAAACTACTATTAATATACAAAGTAATGGATACTGGTACTTTGGTACTGGTTCCCTTTATGTCTTCTTGTAGTAAATCACTCGTGGATCTCAATGCCGTTAAAATTGTTGGTTGATTTCAGCTTTTTCCCTTTGAAATGTGATATATTATCAGCAGCGACTTAAAACATGTAGACTTTTAGGGGTTATTATTATTATTATTATTATTATTATTATTATTATTATTATTATTATTATTATTATTATTATTATTATTATTATTATCCTCCAGTGGAAATGAAACAAAACTTTATTAATGAGTTGGATTGCATACTTGGGCATAATAACAACAGGAATATAATTGTCATTGGCGATATTAATATTGATTTACTGGATGATTCAGACGGTTGTGTTATCTTGTATGAGGACACACTGGCTGGCCATGGATTTGTGAAGTGTATACACGGGGTTACCAGGGAGGAAGCGATGTGTAATACTTGGTCTAGGACGTGCCTCGATCACATATTTGTGAGAGGGCAGTTTGTTGACATTAGTTCGGCTATATTTACATGCAAACTGAGCGACCATTACATGATTATGACGTCATTAACATGCCCGGCTAGTCCAGAGAAACAATTATTAAAAAGTAGGAGTGTTTTAAATGAGAGGAAAGTGCTATCTGTATTGACGGAAACTAATTGGGAGAATATTAATGAGATTGATGACTGTAACGAACTTTATTTGGCTGTATGTGATACTATTAAAAATGCGCATGCGCAATCGTCATATGTAGGTAGGCAACGGAATGGGAAAAGGGTAAATAAAGTTTGGATGACAGGTGAAATAGAACGAATGACACAACTTAGAGATTGGTTATTTAGAAAATGGAAAAATGCTAAGGTCTCAAATCCAATGAAGCTATTATTAAAAGAGGATTTCAATCGTTATAGAAACCAGGTGGTTAAGAGCGTTCGGCAGGGAAGGGCGCTGTCAATTTTTGCGGTGACTATTGGAAGTAGCCACCGTAAGGGTCGGTAAAATAATAGTACTACTTTACTGACCTTGAGCCAACGCACTCCTCACATCTGCCCCCTCACTCCACTACCCTAGCCCAGTCTACCTGGCATGGCGACAGTCATCGCGCTCCACTGACCTAACATCCCAATTATCATTTCTAAAGACGGACCAGAACAACATTGTCGTATTTCATAAATCTTTTCCTCCTCCATCGCCACTCGCCAGGCAAACAAATCATAATAAATAAGATATTTGTATTTGTTCTGTTCCACACGTGCTTGTAATAATTCTACTTTATTCTTTAGCAGTTGTTGATGGTATTATTATTACTGTTGTTTTTATTATTATTATTATTATTATTATTATTATTATTATTATTATTATTATTATTATTTTTATTATTATTATTATTATTATTATTATTATTATTATTATTATTTATATTATTATTTTTATTATTATTATTATTATTATTATTATTATTATTATTATTATTATTATTATTATTATTATTATTATTATTATTATTATTATTGATATCATTATTATTATTATTGTTATTTATTACAATTAATTGTATTTATTGCCAATATATCTAGAAACATTTCAATACACATTTGTAGACTAACATACTTACTATTTTAACTAATATAGCAGGCTTACGCGTTTCACACGGTACTCTTCACGTGGTCACCGCTTCGATGCCTGCGCCCAGCAATCTTGACTAGAGGGTAATTACAAGCGTTTTCTGATAGCCAAAGAAATGGCGAATACTGGGATTGAGTCGTACAGATAGAGAATTTGGATATTGCCTCTCCACTATTATCAAACCTTCTGTCTCATTTAGTCACCTGAATACAGTAAGTTCTCATATGGCAAGTTTCCTACATGCAATTATTCTATATCTAGCTCGAGTAGACCTATCAAGTACTACAGTATCATATAATACATATCAGCATAAGCAGGACTTATTTTGTGAGCTTACCAAATGCAATTCAGCAATCAAGAAATTAGTTACTGGACTCAAGCGATGATAATCCTGTAGCACTAGCGTGTAACTTGTACACAGTACACACAGTAACCGAAGCCGAGGGTGGCCGAACAGTACGTCACCACGAACACTGTACAACAATATACACGCCTGAACTGTCACTTTAGGCACACAACAATTTTAGATTTTCCACAACAATTTTACGTTTCTACTATTAAAACACCCCCTCCACCCCTCATTTATTGGGTTTCCTAATCTCGCATACTGATATACCGATGTAATTACTTTGCCCTCTTCCAGAGCTATTTTTCTCTTATCTGTCTACATAGCAGACGCGATCTGTATATTTTGTAGGAATCCGTTCTTTTGACACGATCCAATTTGAAAGCACTGAAAGTCATTTTCACAAAACAAGTTATTACGATGATACATACCTTATCTTGACAATAAAAATTCGTAAATGTTATGCGATTCCTTATTTTTATTTCTTATAATTTTTTTATTGAAATATGAACTCGTTCAATACAGACCATCTAAAAATATTATATTGGTTTTTAAAATCCAAAATACCAAAATACATACGCCGATATTGGAAGTAAAACGCCGTGTGTGAGAGTCATACGCGTACGCGGGGCATTGGTGGGGGGGCCTTTTTCTTTCTCCTTTTTTTACAATGAGTCTAGAGGGGGCATCTATTATTTTGACCATAAGTAGCCTATCACCACTGACAAAATGAACATAATTCCCAATTATTTGCTGACAAAAATAATTCAATCATGAACAATTTTAAAGATGTCAAAAACGTGATAATAACATCAGAAGTTCATTTATTTCAAGGTGACCATATCGTTCTCGGATTCTCCGCGACAGTCCGTTTTCTTAGATTCTATCCCGGCGTCCGAAAGACTTTTTGAAAAGCACTCAACTGACCCGCCAAATGATACACGTATTTGTGGATAGTGTTGCCATTATATACATTGTGATAAGCCCCATTTGAAGGCGGGTTTCAGCTAACCAGCCTAACCTCGCCTGTTCCCTACCGCCCAGATTTTGACTTTGCGACTAACCACTTCTTTCCGAGTATATCAATGATTTCATTGCAATAGTATACATTCATAATAACAGTTGGTTTATTTTTGCTTCCAATGCAGAATATCCAGAGTTCGATTCCTGGTTCGGGCTGGGGTTTTTTATGTTCGGAACTTGACTTTTAACTATCTGCAACATGATACTCGTGTTTATGTAAAAGGTGGCTTAGTAGCCGTCAAGGCAACAAAGCACAAAATAAATAGTATGTACTGATTACACTGAAAATCAGTACTTAATTGTAACTTAGCGGGTAGACTAAAAATTCATTGTTTTTTAAATATCCACAAAGAATTCTGTGAAACTATCCCAATCAAGATACAATCTTACTCCTAAAATGTACACTTTAAAATTACTCACGTTTTTATATTGCATGCTGTGCTATTATGTGGGGGCATTCTCTTCCCCCCCCCCCCATTGATGCCTTCTTCAAGTGTCCCGAAAATAATTGTGCCCCCCCCCCCCCCCCCACTCTCCTCCCATCCCATTTATGAACCTCTGTGACTATGTAAGAAAAATAGTAAAAACCAGAACATAAAAAACAAGCCCCGCTAATAATCGAACACATATCAGGCGAATGTAGGTAGAGGTGGCTTGGGTGTAGTGTCACGAAAGAACATCGCACAAACACTCACCCACTTGATTTTGAGCTACAACAAAATTTCAAAAAGTTTTGTAACCGTCTCGACGAGATATTGAGATAAGTATTATTTTCATTTTCAAAATCGAAAATAAATTAATCATGTTACGACACCCAATTAATATTTATCGTTTTTCATGAAATCCCGCTGTGTCTCGCAACCCTTCAGATGCAGGTAGCCACCGCAAATTAGTAACGGTCTGTTGGGAGGGGGGACCTTCGTCTTTTGTTTGGTGAGAACGAACTACCATGGAGCTATCTGTGGCAAAGTCTTGAACTCGGTGGAGAAAAACCTCGCGTAAACAGTCATATTTGAGGAAGTGCAGACATGTGGGAGTAAACCGATATAACACTTTATTTTTATCATCATGTGTGCAAAAATTTATTTCACTATTACCAACAATATTTTCTAGGCAACACAAAATCGATTTTTATTCTAGCTCATGTCAAACACCCACAAACTGTAATCAAAGTTACAAAGAAAAGTCAACAATTTTGACAAAAGCAACATTTTCAATATTTTTTATTAAATTTGTGGTTTCACTTTTCATGAATGTTCGTTTTACGTTGCCTAGATCTAATATTTCTCTATAAGTAGGTGTAAATTTATGAACATCCCATTATTACTTTTCGAGTAATCAGTTTACTGCCAAACATCTGTTTACGGCAGAGAAAACAGGTAAAACCACTGCTTCCGAACGCTCTTAAGGAAATACGGCGTGCGAAGACAAATTATTATAGACTTAAAATTGAGGAAAGCAAAGGGAGCATTAGACAAACCTGGCAGACTATTAATGGAATTTTAGGTAGGAAAAAAAGAGATTCGGTTGATGATGTAATTCAGAGGTATTTCAGCGGTCAGTTCACAGATGAAGCCATGGCGGATAGGTTTGCTGACACTTTCGTTGACCAGATTACTCAGATCCAACATGTATGCGATGTTAAAACTATGTGTAATACGGCAAGTACCACTCAATCACAATCCTTTTTCATGGCTAGCGTCACGGCACCACAAATACATAAAATAATACAAGGTCTTGACAGTTCAAAACAAGCTGGTGGGGATGGTATACGTGTACTTGATTTACAATTTGCAAGTGATAAGATAAGCCCTATTATCGCCAAAATTATTAACCTTTCTTTCACCAAGGGTATAATACCAGACTCTTTAAAAAGTTCTGTGGTGCGACCAATTTTTAAGAAGGGTGACCATACACTTTCCGAAAATTACAGACCAATCGCGTTGCTACCAACGATTGAAAAAATTATGGAGCGTGTCGTTGCTGATGCGTTGAATAGTTATTTAGACAAATTCAAAATTATTAACTGGCAACAATTTGGGTTTCAGAAGGGTAAAAGCACCTCGGATCTTCTTGTAAAATTTTCTGATCTTGTTAATTCAAAATTGAATGATAATAAACACGTTGTTGCTACTTTTATTGATTTCAGTAAGGCTTTCGATACGCTTAACCACAATAAATTATTACTGTGTCTTGAAAGGATTGGGATTAGAGGGCCTATGTTGAAATGGTTCAGGAATTACTTTAAGTCTCGTAAGATGAAAGTTAAAATCGGAAATACCTTAAGTCACGAGAGAGAAGTTTTAACGGGAGTACCACAAGGTTCTATTTTAGGTCCCATTTTATATTTGGTCTACGTGAATGATATGGTTAGTTGTCTGAAGCATTGCTATGTATTTTTATATGCGGACGATGTAGCGCTAGTTTCAGTGCACAGAAATTTAAAGGTGGCTGAACTATACATGCAAACAGATTTTAATAACTTGTTGAGGTGGATCCATGACTATGACCTTATAATTAATTTTACTAAAACTAAGCTTATTCATATATGTACACCCTATGCTAAAAACGGCAAAGAAGAAGTCAAAATTAGATGTCATAATTACGAATGTTTACATAACAAAATTGATTTGTCTGTTTGTAAATGTGTAGAGCTTATAGAAAATGTAACTAGTCACGTATACTTGGGATTAACTATTGACAAAAAGTTTACATGGGAACCTCACATTAATTCGATTTGTAAGAAACTAAGGTCTTGTGTAGGTCAAATTTACTCTTTAAAATATTGTTTATCATTCTCTATGTTGCGTAGCGTGTATTTGGCTCTAGCCGAATCACTTATTTCTTATGGTTTGCTTGCTTGGGGCAACGCTTCACGCTGTCATTTGCATCATATTCAAAAACTACAAAATAAAATTATCCGCATTATGAGACCAGACCATTGCAACTTTCTTCCAATACGTGATTCTTATATAATGTCTAACGTGCTTCCGGTTGAGAAACTTTTTACTTACAGACTTATTCTAAATTTTTATTTTAAAGATTCCTATAAAGAGCTAGTTCCAAAGCATAAAATTACACGTAGTTATTCCAAAATTCTGTATAAAGTCCCCTCTTTTAATAACAAATATGGCCAAAGGCGTTTAGAATATCTAGTTCCTAAGTTATTTAATGAGTTACCTATTGATTTGTCCACCATCACACATTTATGGGAAGTCCAGCAATATTTAAAAAGCTACCTTTTAACTATTTAATTTTTTATAAAGTATCCTATCATTATGAATTTAAATTGATTTTGAAGCCATCCAGTATCCTGTCTAGTGTCTATTTATTATGAGTTTAAATTGAGTTTAAAGCCATCCAGTATCCTGTCTAGTGTCTATTTATTATGAGTTTAAATTGAGTTTGAAGCCATCCATTATCCTGTCTGTCTATTTAGTATGAGTGTAAATTGAGTTTGAAGCCATCCACTCATCCAGTATCATGTATTGTGTCTGTTATTTATGCATGTTATATTTATCATTGTTCACATGAAAGTGTTTTTGGACTTTATTTTAAGAATTCTGTTGTTAGTGTATTTTGTTTATTAGTGTTTTGTTAAAATTGTACCAGTTCGCTCTACAATGTTTGTGTTTATGCAACCCACTGTTAAGCTAAGGTTTTAGCTTAGTGGGAATTCTTATTTAATGCGCAAATAAATAAATAAATGATTATGAAAAAAAAAAAAAAAAAAAAAAAAAAATTATTATTATTATTATTATTATTATTATTATTATTATTATTATTATTATTATTATTATTATTATTATTACTATTATTATTATTGTTATTATTATTATTATTATTATTATTATTATTATTATTATTATTATTATTATTATTATTATTATTATTATTATTATTATTATTATTATTATTATTATTATTATTATTATTATTATTATTATTATATCAATATTGACAATAGGACCGAGGTCCCCAGAGCGCAATACAATAAAATAATGTAATCAAATGTAAATTTGTATGATTGATTGATATTTGGGTTTAAATCCTATATTTTTGCAACATGCTATTCGAAACGATGTGTGGATGAAATATGAAGTTATAAATTAATAAAGAATTTGAGTTTGTTATTTATCCGGGAATCATCCCCCCACTCTAACTTGTCCCCTTCTGTGTCCAACATCTCGTTTGGTTGCAGGATGGCTGAGAACGATGACGCTCGGTTCGTTATAACCAAGCCTGGTGTCCTGGTGTTGGGTGGGGGCCTGCCTGCTGGATCGAGCATTGTTTCGTTATCCCAAGATGAGACCGTCGTTCAGGTGTCTTGCGGTCTTAACCACTCTGCAGTTGTCTGCGAGTCTGGCCGTGTCTACACCTTCTGTGTAAAGCAAGACATTCGACGGATAAGACGGATGAAGAACGAAGGCTCGGTCGCTGAGCCGAGGCTTGTTGCCGCTCTCAGCACTGTTCGTGTAACCCAGGCTGCTTGTGGAGGTAGGCACACCGTGTTCCTCACTGACAAGGGTGAAATGTATTCGTGTGGGGTGAATGATGTGGGTCAGCTTGGCCTCGGTCACAACCGTGACACCTCCACACCCGTCCTGGTTGCCGGTCTGCCGCCTATCAAGAAGGTTGCTGCTGGGTATTGCCACACGGTGGTTCTTGCAACAGGTGGGGAGGTCTGGGTGTGTGGAGGCAATGGCGAGGGCCGACTTGGACTCGGTCATACAAACCAGCGAACCTCATTCAATCGCGTGCCCAACCTCCCCAAGGTCATCGTTGACATATCGTGTGGCGCCTCGCATACAGCTCTTGTCTCGGCCTCTGAGGTTCTCTTGATGGCTGGGTATAATAGCAGTGGTCAACTTGGGCTTGGTGCAGTGGATAGCGTGTCTAGCTTCACACGAGTATCAGTGCCGTCAACAGCCGTGTCTGCCGTGTCCTGTGGTTTATTCCACACTGTGGCCCTCGGAGTCGATGGGATGACCTGGGCTTGGGGTCGTAATGATGAAGGTCAGTTGGGTACCGATAACACAACCCAGAGATCCACCCCCACTAGGATGATTGGCCTCGAGGACCAGACTGTCTCCCAGGTTATCGCTGGATGTCACCACACTGCAGTGTTGACACGGGCAGGGGACGTGTTTATGTGTGGCCTAGGAACAAGTGGTGAACTGGGTCAAGTAAAGAATAACCTCTCGGTGGCGACTCTGTTGCCGAAGTCACCGGGGCTGGTGGTTCAACAGGTGGCTTTTACTGAAACATATTCACTACTGTCGGTCACGTCAATCGTCGCACCTTCAGCGCAGCGCGGGACAGGAATTGATGGAAAGGTGGGGGAAGGCATAACGGACTGGGAGCAGAGCTTAATGCAAACACTGAAGTGTCCCGTATGCTTACTGGTCATGTGCACGCCGATACACCTGTGCACCGCGGGACACAGCCTGTGCGACGCTTGCTGGTCTGACGACAGGACCACAGTTTGCCCGCTGTGTCGCGGACAGTTCTCCACTGTGAGGAGTCTTACCTTGGAGAGATTGATGACCGACATCCGGCTACCATGCACGAAATGCCTGCTGCGCATGCCCGCGTGCGAGCTGGGGGGACACGCCGCGGTCTGTCCCCGCCGTGACTACGACTGTCCCCTGGCGTGCGGCGGTTGGAGGGGCCGGCCCGAAGCGATGCTGGGCCACGCCCTCTCGGCCCACGCGGACCGGACGTGGCCCGACCTGCCACGCACGTTTGTGCAGCGGCGCGGACTCTTGCTCACGGACGTGCTCGCGGCGCACGGCAGAGTGTTCACGCTACATCGCGGGTACGACGGGGAGGGGCGCACGTTCCGGGCGGCCGTCAGGTACGTGGGCGCGCCCGAGGACAGGCACGCGTTCAGGTTCGACCTTACGCTTCTCACCGACGTCATGAGCAATACTTATCACAGGAACCTGTGTTCAGACATCGAGAGTGTTGAAGACATGTTCAGTTCATCCAACTGTGTGAGCGTGAAGGGGGAATTTCTGGACGCGTTTCTCCAAAACGGCGATCTGACGTGTCGGGCGGCCATCTTGGAAGTGTGATCCGGGCGGATGGGTTTCAACATGTATACCGTTATACCACGTTGCACTTGACTAGTGCGAGAAAATACTAAACCCAGCTATGTATAGTTGGCCCAACACTACCTTACACATGCTTTCGTCACAGGCGACAGGTTCATAGCCAATTAGTGATCGGTATTTGCACGCTTGTGTCTCGGGCGCTGGTTGGCTATGAGTGCCTCGCCTGTGACAAAAGCATATGTAAGGTTCTTGGGCCAAGTGTACAATTAAGTGTTCAGTTACGTTCTTGGCTCAGTTTGTGTCCGGGCCGAGGTGGGTGTTCATCAGTTAGGCAGCCTGACAAGCTGCCCACTAATATCCTTGTTGAACATTGCTCGCATTGAACAACTATTTACTACTTTCAAGTAAGTACCTCAATTGTTTGTATATATTGGTATAATCATTCAGCTAGATGAAATGTAAACTGGAGTCTGTTTTGTGAAGGTGTGCGTGCATGTATTGCACAGTTGCATTGTTCTTGTTGTGTTCTTATTTAATATGTGTAATGTTTATTTTAGGTTATTTACTATATTTCTGTATCTTGACAGTTAATAGAAATTGAATGCATTCAATTGAAATCATTCTGCTAGTGGGAACGTATTTTTGAGACCATTGACCAAGAGTGCATGTATTGCATTATTCTCATTGTATTTGCGTTAGCCTAATTAATATGTTGACTTTTTTTGTGTGCAACTATGGTAATTTCTTTACTTTACAAGTTATATTTAAAGCTTTCAATGCTTTTTTTTTAAAACATTGGTTATAATCTTTAAACTGTGTTTACGAAGTGTGTGTGCATTGAATTATTATTTCTATGTAAATTGTAGATTTTACAGCTTGGCTAATAGAGTTGGGCCCAATATTGAATGATTTCAATGCTTGTTGATTTTTGTTTAATATTAATAATTTTGATACCTTAAATGTAACCATAAAATATTGTTTTGAGCAAGTAAAGTGTACATGACACAAATTACATTGATGCATTCTCCTTCACACCACCTCTTTTATAAAGAATCCCGTTGTTGTCATCCCGTTAACATGCTCTTGGGTTGTTCTCCTTGAAGGGTAATTAATTGTAGCCCGGCCTGGCCTAAGCTGGTCTGTCTGGAAGAATTGTGATGGACATGTTGTTATGTCCTTTTTTAAATAATAAAAGTTGATTGAAGTACGAGGTGAACTACTAAGGTACTAAGGTGAGTACTTTGTGAAGTAGGTACTGTGTGAAGTGGGCCCTGAGAGCTATGCCGGCTCCTGGCTTCTGGTATAGGGCCACTCTAGCCGAACGGACAGGTCGAGGGGGAGGAGCCAGACGAAATCCTCCCCTTTACCTTTTCTACACCTTTACGTCCTTCTTATCCCTCTTCCGAACACTCCCTCCCCACCCGTCATATGCAGTGTTGAATTCAGCTATGATCCCGGGGGGGGGGGAATTGTAATTCGCCCCCCCCCCCTCTACCCGTCAGAAATAAACGAAGTACAAGCTCTATATATTACTTAATTTTGAAATGGCACAACATATTACATTCAAGGTTTTTGTTATGACTTAAGCTGCGATTTCAGTCGAAATGTGCTCGGCGTGGCGCGTCGCGGATGAAGATTGCAGCCAATCGGCGTGCTCTATTTCTCACCCGAGGAGAGCCGCGGATTTCTATCCGTGGATTGAAAATATTCAATATTTCAGCCGGCGAAATCCACGCTCGGCATGACGTCACTTTGAATGACCAATAGAAAATCGTGATTATGACAACAAACAAATGACTGCAAAACGTACATTTTAAACTTAAGATGTCTGAAGACTTTGCCGAAAGATTAGTGTTGGCTGTCGAAAAGAGAGAAATCGTGTATAATATATTCTACAAACACTAAACAAGTAATGTTTTGCGTGTTGAAGCCAGTGGCGTCACTAGGGGGGTTTGGGGGGGGCCTGCGCCCCCCCAATCGCCATCTGCGCCCCCCCAATAATTTCCTCGTTCAATCAATTTTATTGCTTAAATTTCCAATCTTTACGTGCTAGCGTGTCTCTTTAAAAAATCGAAGATCAAAAGTCTTTTGTTCAACAATACTTAGATATATTATAATATTTTATTAATAATTATGACATGCTAATTTCGTAAACTTTCCGTAAAATAGCTGACTCAAAATCGGGCTGATCACGTGTCTAAGCGTTCAAAATTTAAAAAGGCGAACTTTGTGGCAATATCTATCGGCGCCTACTGAAATCCAATCCAGCGCAGCACTAGCCATAAGATTACTTCTCAAATGACAGGATCGAACTCCTATCCTAGACCTTTGACGTTATGAATTATCAGTGTAACGTTGACTTTACTTTAATTGTTTTTCATGATAGGATTTCGCCTTAAAACGCGTTTTAGTCCACTAAGCATCATGCAGGGCCGAAAATTGTTTCGCCTTCGGCAACGTTGCCTCCGGCGGCAGGGGCTTCGCCCCCGACCCAGCTGCATACCCAGCTACAACACTCGTTACGAGTACAAATTACACGATGCAAGTGGACAACTAGTAGTCGATATTTGTAGAGGGGTGGGAAACCATATAGTTTGAAATATACAACTGCCAGTGTTGGGAAAGTTTCTTCATCAATGTCGTTTTTGAAAGTGGTGTTCACAGTTCAACACGTTGTTCCACATAACTATCATCATGTATCGATTTTTAAACGTGTTTATATGCGTTCTAACAAAATAGTAGGCTGAAAAATTTTCGCCTCCGGCGGCTGGGGCTTCGCCCCAGACCCCTTAAATCTTCGCCAAGTCCCGGGGCCCTTACCCTCCCCAGTCCGCCACTGCTTGCGCCCCCCCAATCCCAAAATCCTAGTGACGCCCCTGGTTGAAGCGTGGAAGGACGTGGCGCATGATTGAGGGGAAAAGGTTGCTCGAGTCCGTCGTATCTTTCCTTCTGCACCTGCGTCGGATCATATTTCAGAACATATCTTATCACACTCGTAGACCGGCGGCTGACTCACCACACACCGGAAATGACCACTAGTACAATTTAATCGATTGATGAATTAACTCAATATTCATATTTATAGTGATGGTATGTCTTTCTTTTTCATTATTTTATGAATATCAAATTTCGAATCGCGTTTCTATTGTAAAAACTGAATGAGCTACACTTGTTTCAAGACTAAAGAAAACAAACTGGAAATCTGAATTGTTTTATACAATCTTATCTTAGATAATAAATAATACAGGACAGTGTTCAAAATGGAATTTACTGTACGATGGTAACAAGAGACTAATGAGTAATGATATTGGCCCCGAACTAGAATGGAACCCGTGTACGCCAGCTTGGCGGTCTAATTATGATCTTACGATCTGAAATAATCGTGGGCCACAAGAACCATGAATGTATAAATTGCTACGTTCAGCACTTAGATGAGCTTTTAAGAACGTTTCCAAGACGAGCTGGACACATTTGTAGAAAGTAATACTCATAACAATGTTGTAATAATAGGCGATGTCAACATTAATTTGTTAGATGAGTCAAATTAATATGTACAAAAGTATATCAACACTTTAATCTCTTCTGGGTTTCGAAGCTGTATTAATAAGCCAACCCGAGAGGAGATAGTAAGGGGTAAATTAAGCTCTTCGTGTATTGACCACATATTTATAAGAAGTAACGCATTTTTAATTAACTCTGCTATTTGTATGACTAAAATTTCTGACCACTACTTAGTTGCAGCTTGTATCCAATTGCATAGGGTTGAAAGGACTAAAAAAAATATGGAATCTGTTACTGCTGAAAAGAGATTTAACGAAGGACAACTGTTAACGACTTTGCGAGCTGTGCGTTGGGTGGATTTATTGAAGATTAATAGTTGTGTTCAGTTATATAGCGAAATCAACGTAAAATTTTAATATTGCTACAATAAGACTTCTTTTGTTAAAAATCGAAATAATAAGCGTGTTTCTAAGTTATGGATGTCCAGCGAGCTAGATAATAGCTATTATTCAGAGAGATAAACTATTTAAGAAATGGAAGCAAAGTAATGAATCTGAACCATTTAAATCTAGAATAAGGCAAGAATATGTCTGTGCAAGGAACAAAGTAAGTAGAGATACTATTATAAATGCAAAACGTAACTATTACAAAAAAAAGCTTGAAGAGCAACGTAACTGCATTGCAAAGGCACGTGGCAAACCATTAATGAAATCCTATGTAAGAAAACAAAAAGTTCCGTAGACGAGGTAATAAACAAGCACTTAGGTAAAACATACACGAATAAAGAAATAGCAAATGGATTTGCAGATTGTTTTATAAATGAAGTGGCAAATATACGGCACTCTTGTAATATAAATATTACTTTTGACGTCCCGATTACTTCACAGATGCAATCAATGTACATACCAAAGGTCAGCAGTGAAAAGGTTGCTACTATAATCAAACAAATGGATGTCAATAAATCACCGGGAATTGACAATATTCAAGTAGTAGATATAAAAAATATATGCGACTTAATTTCACCAGTAATTACACATTTAGTTAATTTATCAATTAAAGAGGGAATTGTACTAGATAAGCTAAAAGTGTCGGTAGTGAGACCTATCTATAAAAAAGGTGACCATAAATGTTTTGAAAATTATAGGCCTATTGCACTGTTGCCAGTGATAGAAAAAATTATGGAACGATGCGTTGCAGATCAATTAAGCAGTTATCTAGACAAATTTAATATAATTAATAAACAGCAATTCGGATTTCAAAAACATAAAAGCACTTCTGACCTCTTAACGCAATTTTCTGATTTGATTAATACAAAACTTAATGATAATTTTCATGTTTTAGCAATGTTTATAGATTTTAAAAAAGCGTTCGATACATTAAACCACGCACAACTTTTGGAGTGTTTTCAGAGAGTTGGCATAAGAGGGCATGTTTTAAAATGGTTTGAAAGTTATTTTCGAAATAGAAAACTTGTAGTAAGAATAGGTGACACTTATAGCTATGAAAAGGAATCAAATACCGGCGTACCACAAGGTTCAATTTTGGGGCCTATTTGCTATTTAATTTATGTAAATGATATTAATAAATACATTAAACATCGTAAAATATTAATGTTTGCTGACGACGCGGCTTTAATATTCATTCATAAACTTTTAAAAATCTTCAAGAGGCTGTCACGTTATGCACATGACAGTGAGTTAACTCTTAATGCAACAGAGACAAAAATTGTTCACATATGTTCACCTTTCAATGAAGACCGATTAGAAAATATTAAAAAAGTATGTCATACAAATACATGTCTACATACCAGGATTTATGTAACATGTGATTGTGCAGAGAAAATAGAATGTGTCAATAGTCATATCTGGGTATAATTGTTGATAGAAATTTCAACTGAAAGCCTCACATTGATTTAGTTTGTAAAAAGCTTAGAAGCTGTTCTTATCAATTATTTAAATTAAAATATATATTACCCTGTACTACTTTGCGCGCGGTGTACGTTACCCCCAGCAGAATCTGTTATTTCGTATGGGTTGTTAGCTTGGGGAAATGCCAGTGCCACTCACTTGCATCAAATTAAAGTATTGCAAAATAAAATGTTACGTCATATAATTTCCGATAATATAGCCAACACGCAGTCTTGAATACACAGGATTTATTTACATATTTTTAGGTTCTACCTGTCTCATATTTATTTCAATTTCGGCTCTTGATAAATTATTATTTTAACTACTTACATAGGATACCACATTCGCATATGGTTAACATACGGCTACAATTAAAACATTTATTTAAAGTACCTACATACAACAATAAATACGGCAAGCGAGCATTAGAATTTTCCATCCCTCACCTATTTAATCAATTACCAGAACATTTAAGAAGCCTTGAGTCGTACAATTCTGTTAAAATTAACCTTAAAAACTACTAACTTTGTTCCTTATAATATGCTAGCTGTTCCTAAAATGTATGTATTCGCTGTTTTTTGTTTTTGTCTTTTTTTGTTATTGGTTTTCCTTGAATTGTGCTGTCATTTTCTTTTTTCTAATGTGAACCTTATAAATATTATGGAAATGGAATATAATTCTATAATACAATAATATAATACTAGAGTTTTTACTAATACTAGATTTTTTTTTTTCCTTTTTGGATTTATTTTGTTTGTACAGTAGCTACCAGTGTTTCAAACTTTAGATTGTCTATCCGATCCATACCTTTCTTTTGTGTACTATCCACAGACAAGCCACTTGTATGGCTTTGTGGTCAACGAATTGATTTTGTTTCTTGGAAAAATGTTAACATGTAATTATGCAATAAAAAAAAATAAAATATTTTTGTTATTATTATAATTATTATTTTTACTATAATTATTATTATTTTTATTATTATTATTATTTGTATTATTATTATAATTATTGGTGTTATTATTATTATTATTACTATTATTATTATTATTATTATTATTATTATTATTATTATTATTATTATTATTATTATTATTATTATTATTTTATTGTTGCAATACATACAAACTCGGTCAAAACCGGCTTAAACATGTTGTACGGACACAAATGTCAAGTATTTCCATGTGTTTACCTTATTAAAATCTACTTAAAACTACTTAATATATCTTCTTCTTCTTCTTCTTCTTCATCTTCTTCTTCTTCCTCTTTTTCTTCTTCTTCTTCTTCTGCTTCTCAAATGCCCACATTTGGCTATACTACTTAATATATCATTGTCCACATTATTTTTTCAAACCGAACTGTGGATGCTATGTACGGTCGTGGCCGATTTGTACTCATCCCAGCATTCGCTCTTTGTACGGTGGAAACCACGAAAACCACCATCGGGATGGAGAACTTCTTGAAGTCTTCATTCTTCTTAGTTCAAAAATTTTCGCACTATCCTACACGTGTTCAAAATAATTGCTTTTTGCATCTCGATGTATATGTTCGGTTGGAGACCAATTAGTATTATTATTATTATAATAATAATAATTATTATTATTATTATAATCATTATTATTTGTATTCTTATTATTATTATTGTTATTATTTTTATTATTATTGTTATTATTATTATTGTTGTTATTATTATTATTATTATTATTATTATTATTATTATTATTATTATTATTATAATTATTATTAGTATTATTATTACTATTATTATAATTATTATTAATTGTTTTATTATTATTATTGTTATTATTATAATTGTTATTATTATTATTATTATTATTATTATTATTATTATTATTATTATTATTATTATTATTATTATTATTATTATATTTATCATTATTATAATTATTATTACTATTATTATTAAGTTGGTAATTTCTATTTTATAATATTTTGTTCCGCTAAAAACATACTTTTTGTTATATAGACTCCCTGATAAGCCATAATTGGCTAAGTGGAGCATAATATGTATGTTCGCTATTTGTTATTGTATGTTGGATATTGAAATAATAATTTTAAACAAATTATTATTGTTACATCATCTGAATCTCGGCAACTCTCGCTGGATATTACTATTAAATGTACGACGGGTCAAAATCACTAATCCGGGCGAAACCACATTTCATTCCGACAACTTCCCGCACTATGTTGCATGTCCCTAAAACAGCCGCCTGCTGCAATCCTCTCACCAGCGAACCACGAAGACCTAACTATTACCATCGATGAACTCAAGAAGTTTTGAATTTTTGAATGATCTTTACGGCTTAATACCTTCCACACGCAACATCCGATCGGGATGAAATTTGAAACTGGTTGTTTCGTGGTAAAAGCCAACCGATTAAAGAAAATGTTCTATTCTAAAAAATCAATGATGGTTTTGCGTCGGCAATATCGAGTTAGGTGCACTTCGATGCTTGCAGTAAGAGTCGCGTAGTGGAAACGTCAGGTAAACGTCTTCTTGCCACTGGTGACTTTCGCTGCAAGTATTATCTATATTATCCGATCTAAAAAATACCACAACAGTAAAATCATAAAAGTAATATTATGTCAGCGTAATGCAGTGGTCTGGTGGAGCGTATACGCCATGTAGACCGACTCCTCGCGACGGAAACGTTTAGTAGGCGCAGTTGATTTGATCGTGACACTGGTGATGCGGAATAAAATGAAATGTATTCAAATAAAAATGATACATACGACAGATATAATGAGATATAATTATAGCATACGCCCAATGATGCGTTAGTTTGGTGTTGTCTTGGTTCTGATTGCAGTAACAATCAATTTTATATTTTTATAAGATCTTCATGAACAATGAGTTCTTTTTTATTTTGCGTAAATAGCATTGAGCGTTATAGACACTCTCCGCACTTTCCAGGGAACTAAGACTGTGGCGAGTTATAATATACAATGCTTTTTCCAAAAATGATTTTCAAAGTAGAAGTATCTTTATTATTTCTGCGACGTATCAACATGTGTTCTGCAAAACATACAAATGCAACGTAGACGACATTGCGATGCCTTCGTCTGGGGACATTTCCTTAGCAGAAGATGGACACTTACTTCCACCAAGCCATCATGACTAGCACATAAGAACGGTACATGCTCGTCGACAACAAGACCACAACTGACAACTGATATACCCTCAGTTGTTTCCAACTCACGGATAGCCGTAGCCTCGTTAGTACGCCCATGGCCCATACCGCATTGATTTGCCCCTCCTTGGAAAATGTCCTGGCGGCGCCCATGGTTCGAACCCACGTCATTGAATTCCGTATGTTTCCTCCATGTACGAACAACGTACGTACCCCAAGTATAAAGAAGGAAACACATATCATTGTGAAGTGCGATCCATCTTGAACGATAGCCTTCGGCTTGACTTTCAAACAATGAAGCAAGAACGTGTTTTATTTATAGCAGCACTGCTAATTACGCTACAACTTCCATTCAAATTGCATCGTTATTATGAAAGTGTCATTTAAATTAGGGTTTGCATTTTAATTTTGTTATCATTTTTCGACAGAAATAATTTCTTGACAACCGTAAGTGTTCAGTACCCCCCTCAGTGTCAGTTATCTTATCGCTTCAATGTGGCCAGGTGACTGCATTGTCTCGGATAACAGGGACCTTGTCCTTATCTCCCTTCATCTCGCATTGAACATTTCGAGTGTTTTGTTTTCTGTTGGCTGAAATCATTACATAGTATTGTACGTTTAAGTGCTGTTTTTTTTTTTATTTTTATATAATAGACCAATATGCTTGGGTCTGTACTCTTCGTTAGACTATAAGCTAGGTTGAAGCTTTGGAAAAATAAGTCTATCTCGTTTCTGTTTTCCCCCATAACTGGCCAAACTTTGGTCTGATTATGGTTACAGATATATTTTAATTCATAATTTGTGACTTTTTTGTCGCTAATTTAAATAACGGAATTAAATAGCGAGAAAGCAATAACATAGATAACGTTGTGCTATATGGTCGTGTATTTTTTATACCCACAGAGTCAAAATTTGAGATTGTTGCGATTGTTAAACTGTGCACCTGCATTGACAGTGAAACGCCCGCAGATGCGGGTCTGGTGAATGCTCTTAATAATATGGATCAATCTGTTCTGCAAGCATTGAACATCTTATTCTTACTTTTAAAATAAAAACGAAACTTGAGAAAATTTCCATTAGGGAACGCCAGAAAATAGTTTTTTTCCATGAGTACACTTGTCAGGCACTTATCTACTGGCGGATAAAACATATCAGCTAGACTGATTAAATACTACGAATTTAGATTATAAATTTCTAAGTTTTTATTTAAAAACTGTTGCTATGCAATAGTGGTGGTGTAGTGTAATATTGATTTAATTAAATTATAAACACAAACAATAAAGAATAATTAATTATTCTGTTCTTTATGTTTTATTTGGGTAAAATGCCACCGTTTTTAAGTGTCCGCCTAACAAAAACGGGAGCCTATAACGCAAAATTCCGTTTATTTCGAAACTTGGCAAAGTGGACACATCACGGGCTCATGTTTGCCTCGCTTATCTCTTATCACTGAGCACCACACCTACCTGCAAGTCCAAGTATATTGCGCAGTGTTGGTCGGGTTTATCTTCAGACAGTGAGAGACGAAGCAAAGGCAAGGGTAGCGGCCACACTATAGTAACAGTTTTATATTTGCTAATTTCGTTTAATTTGCAGTCGCAAATAATTGTCAATAAACTAGTTGTGTCAGCTTATTACTTATCTCGCTGAGTAGTCTGCCTACCTACCCGACAATACGGCCTGGCCATACGGCGCACTAACATACAACATACACGACCGTAAGTAATCTTGGCTGATTCGCATTAATGTAAACACTAGGAAAACGCTCTTGTGTGACGCGTTGATAAGCGAGCGCGTACATATCAACGAACTTTCTGGTGAAAAGTTCTGAAAGTTTTTTAAAAACAACAAAACAATAACAACTCTGGCGTCAGGACACTATGTCACTAAGCACAGTGACATAGTGTCCTGAGGACAGAGCCCATACGTTGCTCAGAAACGTTGACTAATATGACAAGTAAGTGCGATAAACGTGACTTAACAACCCGTTGTTTTACATATATATAAATATATATATATATATCAATAAAATTAAAATAATTGCGGGTTATTCCGCCACGTCCTAACTCCGTATTGTGCCGACGTTTCAGGAACCTCATGGATCCTAACATCATTTTAATATATATATATATATATATATACACAACACACCCATATTGGCACAATATGGAGGTAGAACGGTTTTACCTATAAACACACACAACACACACACATTGTTGGCACAATATGGAGGTAGGAAGGTATTGGCTTTAAAATTCTTTCGTACTTTACATTTTGCAACCAACAAAATCTAAGAAATCGTATATATATAAATATATACTGTACCTTCTGCCCCTTTTTCCTCACTAGAACATATTTTATCTTGTTCTTAGTTCCAATTTTATATATAGACACACATATTGGCACAATATGAAGGTAGGACGGTTTTACCTTTAAAATTATTTCGTACTTAATATTTGAAACCAACAAAATCTAAGAAATAATAAATATATACACACAACACACACATATTTGCACAATACTTTATTTATATATATATATATAAATAAAGATATGTAAATTATTATTAAATGTTTCTTGAATTACATACTTAAATTGATTTAAAAGTTCATTAGCTTGATGAGTTTACCATTATTGCTTTATAGTACAAAATAATAATAAAATTATACCCAAAGACAAATAACAAATTCATTGGCCAAGCTTTTATTTATAAAAACAGAGTGTTAATTTTGTTTCTCCTATACCTCGAAATGTTTCAATGAGTTTATTTAATTTTGTAATTGCTGTTAATTTATTTAGCCTACTTATCAATTATTAAGTGATGTAAACATTTATATATTCATTAATTAAACATTTAAAAAAATAATAATAATAATAATAATACAAATAATAATACTAATAATAATGATAATAATAATAGCATCTATTTGAGTTTCGAAGTCTCTTACATGAAACGTTTCGCGAGACGTCGATAACAGTGAAATCCCGATATAACGTTTTTCTAGAATCTGCTCCAAACAAAAAAAAACAGAAAAAACTGATGAATACGTGAAAATGGTGAAAGCAACAATAAGACATGGAAAAAAATGAGTGTTGGTATTTTATTCACTTCGCATCGAAGTGGGCAAGGAAATACAATATTTTGATACCCTAATGAATGTAATATGAATAGACTGAATAGTGGTAGAAGAGTATACTTGCCCATTATCAATCAATGGACACACAGGATCTGTTTTGATTGACTTGTATTGTTGTTGCAGATAGTTGTCTTCCGAGATATACCCTTGTCACAGCAGATCCCGCTAGGAAGCCCGAGACGAGGTTTGTAGGGCTTACAGGTCCAAGACAATCTACTAACGTGATCAGTTAATGGACACACAGGATCTGTTTTGATTGACTTGTATTGTTGTTGCAGATAGTTGTCTTCCGAGATATACCCTTGTAACAGCAGATCCCGCTAGGAAGCCCGAGACGAGGTATGTAGGGCTTACAGGTCCAAGACAATCTACTTACGTGATCAGTTAAGTGTATAAGTCAAGGCTAGTTCATTACGGAAATGAATAGCTTGCACTATTTGAGAAAATTACAACCCTGATTTTAGCGATGACTACTGTCGAAGCAATTGGGTTGCCTCAGTAGATAATTGGCACAGTTGTGATAAACACGGAAAGTGTATTGAATTCCACGGGTCAGATTGGCAAGAGGTCTTATCTCGGTTTGGTGGTCTAAAGAATGATATGATGGGTACTTTAACGTCGAAAACCTCAGCAAATTGTCATGGTTTAATTATATCTCAAGAATGCACCTCAAAATCGTAAATCTGAGTAACTAACATGCTGTGGTTTGGTAAGCCCTACACACTCAATGATAAATATATCTAACAATTTAATCAGTATGACAGTAATACTTATTAAAAAGTAATTTAATGAAATAATATTTACATTCATACTATTTCAAACGATAAATACATTTATCATTCAGTTTGTAGGCCTTACCCTCCAGTAACAGCGGCAGGCTAGCCCATCAGTTAGCTTGTGGTTTGTCTGGTGTGCAGGGTGTTTAGGAGAGGGCGTGAAGACCTTGTCGTAGCTATCATAGGCGCCGACTTGTTAACATTTCAGGGGGGGCTCAAAAAAATGACTCGCATAAACACTGGAGACACAGTTAGTAGTTACTAAGTTTAAAGCCAGTCAGTTGGCCGAGGTTGATTAGGCGTTGATCTGTAGTAAACCGTGGTCTCTGCGTTCCAGGTTTGAATCCTGGCTTGGGATGTCATGTGGCGTTTTCTCATCCTCGTAATCACCCAGTCATCGTCTCGATTAACCTCGTTGCAAAAATGTGGGATGTTAAAACCCAAATATCATCACCACGAAGTTAGGATAAATCTATAGAGGTGCTAAGAGAAATATCAAAATCTTAAACCGTTTAAACTTTTCCATCGATTTTTGAAGTTGCAAATTGTTTCATTTTGGCAGTATGATAGATTACTTTTCCTGAAACCCATTTCGAAAACTGGAGAATTTTGATCCCAAACTTGAATACTTCTACATATTATGTCGTTCGGTAATCATGAGCGTCACTGCCATCGTCAAGTCGAAGTGGTATTTTCCTTTCTCTGAAAAAAATTTGGCTCTACTAAATCAAGCTTGTGAGCTCGACTGTGATTTTTCCTAAGTCGCTTAATATCCGTCATGACGTATAGGCTACTATTACCTCGATTGCCGTTGTAATTGTGTCGATCGTAGATGCTGCCATTTAAAAATAGAGGTAAGTGCTTCGCAAATTTCGAATTTCACTGATCATGATCGACGTGATGATAATGATGATGATTTGAGGTGTTTAACAACGTACTCGACAGCTTAGGTCATTATGACGTCTTCCGAATCAGGTCCATCTATATCACGGTAGTCATCATAAGGGGAGTCCAGCAAGGGAGGGCAGGGCCATGCGGGAGGAGAAGTCTTCAGTGGGACACTGGGAGGGAAGGGACAGGGCCTCCTTTCGTCACCCCTTACGACTAGCAGAGTCACTCTGGGCCTATTCTACCCCAAGCTCCGCCGGGCTGGGTTTGACCGCGCCCAATTGGCTGGAGGTCAACCCGGGCTTAGACGGGTCTCCTTTTGTCGCCTCTTACGACTGGCAGAGTCACCCTAGGTCTTTTCTTTCCCGGGTGCACATGGGGCATCAACAACGTGAAATAATTCGTTTCAAACTGGAAACTTTTTGACAGAAATCCGTTGGCTTTTCCAGCCCCATCGCCCTGGCCTGTAAAGTGAAAGTCTTGCAAAAAAGTTATAATCGTTTGATGATAAGACTCGATTTGGTACGGAACACCATCACCGTGTTGGGCAAAAAAACAACAATGGCTTGAGAATCGTCATATTGAAATTACTTGAAGATTGCTAATCTTTTTGGCGAGTTTCGAACGAAAGTTATAAGTTCACGCATCAACATGAGAAAGTCTCGTATTTTTTCTATGCGTTGCATTGAATCTCAGGGGGGGCGGAGCCCCCCCTGACATTTTTCAGGGGGGGGCGCTAGACCCTAAGCCCCCCCCGTAGTCGGCGCCTATGGTAGCTATGAATAGCTTACTGCATAGTACCCTTTTTATTAATTGTAATGATGGATTCAATTTCTTTATAATTTATTCCCCGAAAACTCAACGGTAAACATGGTCAAACGATGAATAGAGCATAATATGGGGATACTGCAGAGACTCTCCATGATTATTAACATGCCAAGACGATAGATAGGGGTATGATATATATATATATATATATATATCAATAAAATTATAATAATTGCGGGTTATTCCGCCACTTCCTACCTCCATATTGTGCCGACGTTTCAGGAACCTTATGGATCCTATCCTCAGGGCGTCGAGCTGTCAACTGATGTCTCCCGCGCTCGCTGATAGTGAAACTGCGCGCGCCGATGTCACCCCATGATGTTACTTGTCGGTAGTTCCTTGTTCGAGCTTCGCTCTCGAACGCGTCATCACTCGTCGTGTATCCGTGCGAAATTCAGTTTCCGGCGTCGTCTGAACTACTGTTATAGAGTTTTTTGAGTTTTTTGAGCCAGCAAAAACACGAGTGGGGCATTTTTGGTCAATTAACGGTCCCCACGCATCACTTAATTTGTAGAGACTTCGTTCATTCGTCATAAAGATCGAATGCAATGGTAAATTACCTTTTCTGGACGTACTTGTTTCGAGGAAAGAAGATGGGGCTTTAGGCCACGCAGTTTACCGCAAACAAACTCAAACTGGTTTACTATTGAGAGCGGAATCTCACCACCCACCATCCCAGAAATACTCTGTAATTACCAGAGCAGTGAGGGTGTCTGACCAGGAAAGCTTGCCGACGGAAAGAAGTTTGTTGACTAACATCCTTTGTGAGAATGGATATAAAAGAAAGACCGTCACTTAAGTTTTTAACCGTCTAATTCATACCAACAGGCAAAACACAGAACGGGAAAAACCTGGAACTAACAGCCAATCTAATGCTTATCTGCCTTATGTTGAAAAAACAACGGATCGTATTGCCCGCTTACTTGCCCAGTTTAATGTTAAAACGGTTTTAAAACCCATAAACAAAATACAAAGCTTGTTCCGTTCTGTAAAGGACTCTGTGCCACCACTTGAGTCTTTGGGTGTTTATCAGATACCGTGCAGGTGTGGGGCTGTTTAGTGTTTACATTGGTCAGACTGGGAGAGCAGTGACTAAAAGGATTAGAGACCACAAGGGTAACTGCAAGCGTGGTGAAGTTCATTTGTCAGCTCTGGCCAAACACACGGTGGATAACCTAAACAACGCGGAACATGGTATTGATTTTGATAGTAGCCAACTCCTCAAACATGAAACACGACTGATGCCACGACTAATTAGAGAAGCTATTGAGGTGCGTAAAAACAGTGTCAATTTGAACGCGGATGATGAACGAAGTCTCTACAAATTAAGTGATGCGTGGGGACCGTTAATTGACAAAAAATGCCCCACTCGTGTTCTTGCTGGCTCAAAAAACTAAAAAAAACTCAAAAAACTCTATAACAGTAGTTCAGACGACGCCGGAAACTGAATTTCGCGCGGATACACGACGAGTGATGACGCGTTCGAGAGCGAAGCTCGAACAAGGAACTACCGACAAGTAACAACATGGGGTGACATCGGCGCGCGCAGTTTCACTATCAGCGAGCGCGGGAGACATCAGTTGACAGCTCGACGCCCTGAGGATAGGATCCATAAGGTTCCTGAAACGTCGGCACAATATGGAGATAGGACGTGGCGGAATAACCCGCAATTATTTTAATTTTACTGACATAAATCCTGGCCACGAAAGCTTCACTGTTTTAATATATTTTGTCTTCAATGTTATATAGTTTATACTGCTCGCCACTCACCTTAGTACTGTCAAATAACCTAACTGAAATCACGTAAAAGTCTCCATCTCTCATTAAAGTTAGTTTAGTTTAAAGTTTAGTTTAAACCCGACTCAACGTGAGTATTCTCTTGCTACGACTTATCCGAGGTTAAGTTGCCAACATAAGTTTCTACTTCTCTAGTTCCTTCCATCTAATTTAAGCCGGCCCTTTAGGGATAATTTAGGAGCTTCCGTTGGTCACCGTGAACGAAGTCAATTAAGTTAGCAACCCCCCCCCCCCCCCCCCCCCCCGCCACACCAAAAAGATATTTACACCGAAAAATCTTTCCCTGTTTTTGCACTAATTTTGCACCAAAATACACCATCAAATTCAATTTTTGCACCACTCTCACAATCAAGATATTTACTTATTAATTTTATAATTAGCACTCGTATTCCTTTTCTTTAATTCGATATGATGGCCATTACTTTTGTGGCAAAATCATTCAAGAAGTTACAAAGTTACAATTAAGTTATATAGCTGGCCTTCCTTAATTTATTAATTAATATCTTGATTGTGGGAACGGTGCAAAAATTGAATTTGATGGTGAATGTTGGTGCATAATAAGTGCAATAATTAAATGCACTCAAATTGTCAATACACGTTTTATTGGTGGGGGGGGGGGGGGCTCCTATCAAGTTGGCCACTTCCACTTAATTAATTGAATTCTCGGTTATGGAAGTGGTGCAAAAATTAAATTTGTTGGTGTATTTGGTACATAATCAGTGCCATACGTATTTGGGTATGTTTTTCGGGTGTAATATCTGTTTGTGGGGGGAGGGGGGAAGGGACAAACCTTATTGACCCCCTGGAACGGTGGGGTGGGGGAACAGGCGTGTGCACTCTACTCAGCGGAAGACTGCATTTAGGAATGTGTGAAAGAACGCCAGGATTCTGTTGATGTTCAGGGGCCTTAGATAATGATCTGCGATCCGGATGTCAATACTGACATTGGGGTTAGTATAGACACACTGTTCATCAGAATTGTCATTTTGAAATTGTGATTGCATCAGTTGTTTACAGTCACAAAACTGCTAAGTAATCAGTGCACTGCAAATAAATAATTAACATTATATTTAGAAATGAAGTATGTCTCCAAAACATGTGAATATTGGTTCACAGAGTCTTTTTGACTTTATAAAGTAATGAAAAATTCCCATTGGAATTTTTTTTTTTTTATCTCTGCCTAAAATCCATAGTTATTTCTTTTGGTGGTTCTCTTGAATGTTTCAAAAGTTACCCTTAAAACAATTAGCAAATAGATGGTTTTATGAAATGCGTGTGTGAGTATTGAAGCCCGCCACACCGTTGGCTAGTGGCTGCGCTGTTCACTCACTCTTTCCAACCCCGCCTCCATCAGTTAGTTGTCGTTTGAGATTGATGATATGTGGGCTTAACGTCTCATATTTCTGCAACGTGGCTAATCGAGACAATGTTTGAGTGAAATATGAAGAAAGATGATGGGGTGTGTTAAGTGATAAAAGGCCAGTGGGTGGGCGGGGAAGAAAGGGGAAATAGGAGCGGGGAGGATGTGGACTGCATATCGTCTGACTTCTCCTCCTCGACCTCTCCGGCTAGGGTGGCCCTACCAGAAGCTTACGCTTCCGCCGCCATAGCTCTCGGGATCACCAAAGCACGCAAACCTTGCCCACTACGATAAGGTAGCAGTCCATGGGCAGGATTTGTAGTTTGCAATTCTCACGCGATTCCTTCTTTTGTGAAATAATTGGTATTTTGTATTAATGCAAATGAAATGATTTACCCTAAATGAATACAAGTTGCAGAAATCACATTTTTCAAATTATGAATCAAATGGTTATTTATTAATATTATTATTATTATTATTATTATTATTGTTGTTATAATTATTATTATTTATATTATTATTATTATTATTATTATTATTATTATTATTATTATTATTATTATTATTATAATAATTATAATAATTATTATTATTATTATTATTATAATTATTATTATTATTATTATTTTTATTATTATTATTATTATTATTATTATTATTTAATCTTTTTTGACAACAGGACCGAGGTCCTACGAGTGCAATGAAGTAGGCCTAAAATAATGTAATCAAATGTAAATTTGATTGCTTGATTGATATTCGGGTTTAACATCCCTTATTTTTGCAACTTGGCTAAACGAAAAGATATGTGGATGGAAAATGAAGTTGTACATATGAAAAGAGATATTTAAGTTTTTATTTATCTGGGAATCATCCCCCCACTCTAACTTGTCCCCTTCTGTGTTCAACATCTCGTTTGGTTGCAGGATGGCTGAGAACGATGACGCTCGGTTCGTTATAACCAAGCCTGGTGTCCTGGTGTTGGGTGGGAGCCTGCCTGCTGGATCGAGCATTGTGTCGTTCTCCGAAGACGAGACCGTCGTTCAGGTGTCTTGCGGTGATGACCACTCTGCAGTTGTCTGCGAGTCTGGCCGCGTCTACACGTTCTGTGTAACACAAGACACAGGACGGATAAAGAACGAAGGCTCGGTCGCTGAGCCAAAGCTTGTTGACACTCTCAGCACTGTTAGGATAACCCAGGCTGCTTGTGGAGATAAATACTCCGTGTTCCTCACTGACAAGGGTGAGGTGTATTCGTGTGGGCTGAATGGCTGCGGTCAGCTTGGCCTCGGTCACACCAGTGAAACCCCCACACCCGTCCTGGTTGCCGGTCTGCCGCCCATCAAGAAGGTTGCTGCTGGGTGGCGCCACACGGTGGTTCTTGCAACAGATGGTGACGTCTGGGTGTGTGGATGGAACGCGTACGGCCGACTAGGCCTCGGTCATACAAACCTGCGGACCTCATTCACTCGCGTGCCCAACCTCCCCGAGGCCATCGCTGACATATCGTGTGGGGGAGCCCATACAGCTCTTGTCTCGGCCTCTGGGGTCCTCTTGATGGCTGGGTGTAATGACAGGGGTCAACGTTGGCTTGAAGGAGTCACAAGCATGTCCAGCTTCACACGAGTATCGGTGCTGTCAACAGCCGTGGCTGCCGTGTCCTGCGGTTACAACCACACTGTGGCCCTCGGAGTCGATGGGACGACCTGGGCTTGGGGTTATAATGGCACAGGACAGTTGGGTACCAGTGACACAACCGACAGATCCGCCCCCACTAGAATGATTGGCCTCGAGGACCAGACTGTCTCCCAGGTTATCGCTGGATGTGGCCACACTGCAGTGTTGACACGGGCAGGGGACGTTTTTGTGTGTGGCCGAGGAACCAGTGGTGAACTGGGTCAGGGGAAGAATAACCTCTCGGTGGCGACTCTGTTGCCGAAGTCACTGGGGCTGGTGGTTCAACAGGTGGCTCTTACTGTAACATATTCACTACTGTTAGTCACGTCAATCGTCGCACCTCCAGCGCAGCGCAGAATAGGGATTGATAAAAAGGTGGGGGAAGACATCACAGACTGGGAGCAGAGCATAATGCGAACAATGGAGTGCCCCGTGTGCTTGAAGGTCATGTGCGCACCGATACGTCAGTGCACTGCGGGGCACAGCCTGTGTAACGCTTGCTGGTCTGATGAAAGGACCACAGTTTGCCCGCTGTGTCGCGGACTGTTCTCTCCTGTGAGGAATCTCGGGCTGGAGAGCCTGAGTACCGACGTCCGGCTACCGTGCACGGAATGCCTGCTGCGCATGCCCGCGTGCGAGCTGGAGGGACACGGCGTGGTCTGTCCACGCCGCGACTACGACTGTCCCCTGGCGTGCGGCGGTTGGAGGGGCCGGCCCGAAGCGATGCTGGGCCACGCCCTCTCGGCCCACGCGGACCGGACGTGGCCCGACCTGCCACGCACGTTTGTGCAGCGGCGCGGACTCTTGCTCACGGACGTGCTCGCGGCGCACGGCAGAGTGTTCACGCTACATCGCGGGTACGACGGGGAGGGGCGCACGTTCCGGGCGGCCGTCAGGTACGTGGGCGCGCCTGAGGACAGGTACGCGTTCAGGTTCGAACTCACGCTTCTCACCGAAGACATGAGCAATACTTACCGCAGGAACCTGTGTTCCGACATCCAGAGCGTCGAAGACATGCTCAGTTCTTCAAACTGTGTGAGCTTGGAGGGGAAATGGCTAATCACATGTTTGCAACAAGATAGTCTGATTTGTAAAGTGGACATTGTGGAAGTTGGAACCACAGGGTTCGCTGATGAAATGAAGGCTTTGCTTAGTGCTCAAGAATTCCAAAGCTTACCTTGGTAATGCCGACACTGCTTCCAATGCCTCAACGGATTGAAGTGAGACGCAGGTGTTGTTCACTTTTGTATCAAGTGTTTTTCCTTTTTTTTTTTTTACTTTTATGAATAATATATTTATTGAGATTTGAAGAATATTACATTGGGACCCCTAAACACTTTTGATATGTTGTTACAGCTCCATTATTGCACCTACTTACTCTGGTATTTTCATGCTTGTACCTAACATATGGTATATTAAAAGCAACTATGAAGTTCGTAAACTTTGGTAGAGTTATGCATCTAATAAAAGATTTTTCGTGCGAATTCAAGCGAAACGAAAAACTCCCATTTCATGTGATGAGCGCGAAACATACGAATTCACGCTAATTACGGCGAACTTTCTCGAGCTTCAGCAACAATCATAAACATGCGAAAATAATACATTTTGGTCGATTTAATGAACAATTTATTCCACTGTATTTCCATTTGGTTACTAGCCCTTTTTTGTTTTTATTGTATCCATAGTGTTGGTAAACATTCTAATTAAAAAAAAAAATGTAACACAATTTTACCAGCACGTCTAATATTTTGTAACCCCGATTTCGGATAAAAACTAATTATTACAAAAATTTTGCCTTTTTTAAACTAAATAATGCTAAGTCTTTTGGATGACACCCTATATATAATATATCAGCACAATAGATAGATGTGCGTGTTTGCTGACCCCAGGAGGGTCTCCCACACAGATGACCCGGCGTGTTAGCTGCCCGGTGTAACGGAATAGTATTACCACCGGAATACGTTTACTGTAGTAATACTGTGCCGGCCTGACATTACCGAGTAGTTAACGTGTGCTGGTCCAACATTACTAAAAGCTGAATTGCAGCTGGAACAGTATTACTATGTATAGAATATAGAATAGTTTTAACTATCTTTAAACACACGGATAGTAATAATACACCGGAACAACAATACTAATGTCAGGTATCGTAGTTATAATGGAATTAATAACGGTATAGGGTGATCGAAAAGAGATCGCCCGTAGTAATCCAGTGATGACCTTATTACTAAATACGTAGATACAGTTTACTCAATATCGCCTGATTAGGGTACAGGGTGTTCCAAAAAGAAGATAAGTACTATTCAGGTGCCGGTCTTGTATTACTAACAGTTTATAAGTAAAGTATCGTAATAAATACCTACACACAATTCATTCATATCACATGATAATGATATAGGGATAGGGTGTCCCAAAAGACAAGCTCCGTAGTAATCAGGTGCCGACCTAATATAACCATAAGGTTTAAATTAAGATATCGTAATTAATACGTACATAGAATTTATTCATATCACCTGATAATGGTATAGGGTGTCCCAAAAGACAAGCTCCGTAGTAATAAGGAGCCGACCTAGTATGACTATAAGGTTTAAATCAAGGTTTCGTTAATAATACGTACATACAATTCATTCGTATCACCTGATAATGGTAAAGGCTGTCCCAAAAGACAAGCTCCGTAGTAATCAGGTGCCGACCTAATATTACTATAAGGTTTAAATTAAGGTTTCGTAATTAATACGTACATACAATTCATTCATATCACCTGATAATGGTATAGGGTGTCCCAAAAGACAAGCTCCGTAGTAATAAGGTGCCGACCTAATATTACTATACGGTTTAAATTAAGATATTGTTATTAATACGTAGATACACTTAATTCACATAACCTAGTAATGGTATAGGGTGTCCCAAAAGACAAGATACGTAGTAATCAGGTGCCGGCCTAATATTACTATAAGGTTTATTCTAAAATATCGTAACTAATACGTACATAAACTTAAGTCACATCACATGATAATAGTATAGGGTGTCCCAAAAGATAAAATACGCTCAGGTATCGGTCTTATATTACTACAAGGTTTAAATTAAGATATCGTAATTAATTCGTAGATACAGTTAATTCACATCACTAAAGGCTGGTCCACACAGATTTTTTAAGCATAAGATTTCAGGTTTTAAGAAGTTGTTTTAAAAACAACAATGAAAACAATGTCTTAAAACTAAAACTTTGTGTAAACGCCAGTACGTGTTTCCTATGATCCAACTTTACGACTACGCGTTAACCCTTAAATCTAATGCTTTAAAAATCTGTGTTGACCAGCCTTAAATAATGGTAAACGGGTGTCCCAAAATACATTATACGTAGGAGCATGAACAAGGGCAGCATTATTAAGGAGGTTCAGGTAGGTGATAAGCTGCATCTGACAGCCGATGATCCCAAGAAGACTGCTGACGTCTTTGTTGATTTCTTTTCGAATATAGGGGAACGTTTAGCTAATAAAATAAGAGCAAAAACAAATCGTCAAAAAAATAACCTAAATCACATCCGTCGCAACGACTATTCCATGTTCTTAAAGCCCATCACTGAAAACGAAATCGTTAGGCTGATACATAGTCTTAAAGTAAACTCAGCCTGTGGCCACGATAGTTTGCAGGCTGGTACTATTGTTGCTACAGGAAAACAAATTGCTACTCCCTTGAAACACATTATTAATTTGTGCTTTGAGCAAGGGGAATTCCCTCAAAATTTGAAGACTGCGGTAGTTATTCCTGTATACAAAAGTGATGATCGTACCAGGCCGGAAAACTATAGACCTATATCTCTTTTGTCTTCGTTGGCTAAATTATTTGAAAAATGTATTAAGGAAAGATTATTATCGTTTTTTGAAAAACATAATATATTAACAGCAAGTCAATTTGGATTTCGACCTCAATTAAGTACAAGTGAAGCTATACACAAGTTGACTGGTACTATTTATGATGCCTTGGACAGGGATGAAAGAGTCTTAGCTGTTTTTTTGGACTTGGCGAAAGCCTTTGATACGGTTGACCATGGTATTTTACTAGGCAAATTAGAAATGATTGGCGTCCGAGGAATTGTTTTGCAACTAATGAGAAGCTACCTTAAAAATCGTGAACAAGTAGTTAAAATTGGTTCGACAATGAGCAGTAAAAAAATTATTAAGTGCGGAGTACCACAGGGCACTGTACTTGGCCCACTTTTGTTTATTATTTATATTAATGACCTTGCGAATCTTGGCATCGATGGAGAAATAATTATGTACGCAGATGATACGGCGCTGGTTTTTAGAGGCTCGGATTGGAATATAGTGTACCGTAAGGCGAACAATTCTCTGCGCCATGTATATAATTGGCTTGATGGCAATTTACTCACACTAAATGTTCATAAAACTGTTTATATTCCTTTTTCCATCACAAGTAAAACGCAGCCGTCAAAAATCGAGAGTATAAAACTACATAATGTGGATTGTACCGAGGGTGATGTGTGTGATTGCTTGGAAATCAAAAAATGTGTAAGTACGAAATATTTAGGAATAGTAATCGATTGTAACCTGCGATGGAAAGAGCATGTTGACACTTGTGTGCAGAAAATTAGAAACATGTTGTATATATTTTATCGCCTGCGACATGTAATCAGTAGGAAACTACTATTTTTAGTATATAAGTCGTTAGGTCAATCTATTTTTCAGTATGGGATTATCGGCTGGGGTGGCGCTTATAAATCCAATCTGAGCCCCCTTGTAGTAATACAAAGATTACTATTGAAAATAATACTAATAAAGCCCAGAGGATACTCTACTAGATCGACTTTAGAGAACAGTAATGTAGCAGATTTAAGCCACTTATATTTTATTGCTACGATGTTTCATACATTCAAATTTCTTAGTTATTACGGTGCTGACAATAAACCTCTTTTACGAGATACTAGACTACGTAATGAACACACTTATAAATTTGTATTAGACGTCCCTAAAAAATCTAAACTTATTGGTCAAAGGCATGTCAATTACCTTGGTCCTTACATGTTTAATCAATTGCCTCTGGAAATCAGGAAAAGCCGCACGTTATCTGTATTTAAATATTCTTTCAAGAAATGGCTTGATGCACCGGATACTGCAAATATTGTTAATGCAATCTTGGAAGTTTTAAATTAACTGCCTAAATAAGTCTCTTTTTCTTTGCTTTTTTCTGTTTCATCTCTTATACTGACTTTGTTTCATTATTGTAATAGTATAATAAGTATGTATAATATTATATAACTATATTGGAATCAGAAGTAAGTGTACCATTGTGTTTGTGCTTAAACCGTTTGGATTTTATTTTGTTACATTTAGTTAAGTAAGATTTCAGGAGTAGAGGATTTCACCTGAATTGATTTGCTTTAGTTTGTTTATAATATTAATCTGTAGCACTCGTCTTGTTTTCGCTTTATTTTATGTATATATTAAGGACAGCCCGCGCTCAAGAGATAGCTCTTATGCGGGCTTCTTATCTTATATTATTGTGGTTTATTTAGTTAATTTGTTTATTGAGTGTAGACAATGTATTTATGTTATGTTTTTGTGTAGAGAACGAGATAAGAATAAAATGGTTTAAAAATAAAAAAAAAAAAAAAAAATACGGTGCCGGCCTAATATCACTATAAGGTTAAAATTAAGATATCGTTATAAATATGGAATACGGATACACACTTAATTCACATCCCTAATAATGGTATAGGGTGTCCCAAAATAGAATCTCCGTAGTAATCAAGTTATTATTAACTATTTAGCCTTTTGAACCATCCTGTACCCTTATCAGATTATAATGAAATGGATAAATGTTTTTATAAACGTCATGTTTATTTATTGTTCAATATTGTGGTAATATAGAGCTTACAGCCCATTACTAGTTAACCTTTTGGACCCCTCTGTTCTTATCCGGTGACAATGAGTTTAATGTTTGTTTTATTAACATACTTCTTAAATATCAACACTGATATTATTCGGCTAGTATTATTATATATAGTATATATAGTATTATTGGGCTAGCATCCTATTACTATTTGACCTTTTGAACCACCCTGTACCTTATCAGGTGATAATTAGTTGAATGTATTTATTGTTCAACACTGTAGTATAATTGGGCTAGCACCCTATTACTATTTGACCTTTTGAACTACCCTGTACTCTTATCAGGTGGTAATGAGTTAAATGTTAGTTTTTATTAACATACTTCTTTAATATCCACACTGTAGTATTATGGGGCTAGCACCTTATTACTATTTGGCCTTTTGAACCACCCTGTACCTTATCAGGTGATAATAAGTTAAATGTATTTATTGTTCAACACTGTAGTATTATTGGGCTAGCACCCTATTACTATTTGACCTTTTGAACCACCCTGTACTCTTATTAGGTGGTAATGAGTTAAATGAGTGTTTTTATTTACATACTTCTTTAATATCCACACTGTAGTATTATGGGGCTAGCACCTTATTACTATTTGGCCTTTTGAACCACCCTGTACCTTATCAGGTGATAATGAGTTAAATGATTGTTTTTATTAACATACTTCTTTAATGTCATCACTGTAGTATTATGGGGCTAGCACCCTATTACTATTTGGCCTTTTGAACCACCCTGTACCTTATTAGGTGATAATTAGTTAAATTATTGTTTTTATTAACATACTTCTTTAATGTCAACACTGTAGTATTATGGGGCTAGCACCCTATTACTATTTGGGCTTTTGAACCACCCTGTACCTTATCAGGTGGTAATGAGTTAAATGATTGTTTTTATAAACATAGTTCTTTAATATCCACACTGAAGTATTATGGGGCTAGCACCCTATTACTATTATGCTACCTTGCATTTTGGACCACCCAATACTATTACTAAGTGTAGTAATAATATTTGTTTGTTGATCTGTACAATTGTTAAAATACAGGTAAAATTATTCCGGTGTCATGGAATATCTTTACCAAGGCTCAGCTTTACCCTTTAGTAATACAGGACCAGCAAACGTTTACTAAAGAGTAAACCGGTTCCAGTCAACTGCTGTAACCATATTACCAGCACCGGAATAATTTTACCTATATTTTAACATTGTACAGATCAACAAAGAAATATTATTACTACACTTAGTAATAGTATAGGGTGGTCCAAAGTCCAAGGTTACAAAATAGTAATAGGGTGCTAGCCCCATAATACTTTAGTATTAACATTATACAGTATGTTAATAAAAACAAGTATCCATTTTATTATCACCTGATAATAATACAGGGTGGTAAAAAAGGCCAAAAAGTAATAGGAAGCTAGCCCCATAATACTTCAATGCTGATATTAAAGGAGTATATTGATAAAAACAATAATTTACCTCAACAACACCTGATAAGGTACACGAAGGTTCAAAAGGAAAATAGGAATAGGGAGCTAGCCCAGTAATACTACAGTATTGACATTAAAGAAGAATGTTCATAAAAACATATATTTAACACATTATCACCTGACAAGGACCAGGGTGGTGCAAAAGGCTAAATAGTAATAGGGTGCCAGCCCCATAATACTACAGTGTTGATATTAAAGAAGTGTGTTAATAAGGACAATCATTTAACTCATTATCACCAGATATGGTACAGGGTGGTTCAAAAGGCCAAATAGTAATAGGGTGCTAGCCCCATAACACTACAGTGTTGATATTAAAGAAGGGTGTTAATAAGGACAATCATTTAACTCATTATCACCAGATAAGGTACAGGGTGGTTCAAAAGGCCAAATAGTAATAGGGTGCTAGCCCCATAACACTACAGTGTTGATATTAAAGAAGTGAATTATAAAGACAATCATTTAACTCATTATCACCAGATAAGGTACAGGGTGGTTCAAAAGGCCAAAAAGTAATAGGGTGCTAGCCCCATAACACTACAGTGTTGATATTAAAGAAGTGTGTTAATAAGGACAATCATTTAACTCATTGTCACCCAACAAGGTACAGGGTGGTTCAAAAGGCCAAAAAGTAATAGGGTTCTAGCCCCATAACACTACAGTGTTGATATTAAAGAAGTGTGTTAATAAAAACATGCATAAAACTCATTGTCACCTGACAAGGTACAGGGTGGTACAAAAGGCTAAATAGAAATAGGGTTCTAGCCCCATAACACTACAGTGTTGATATTAAAGAAGTGTGTTAATAAGGACAATCATTTAACTCATTATCACCAGATAAGGTACAGGGTGGTTCAAAAGGCCAAATAGTAATAGGGTTCTAGCCCCATAATACTACAGTGTTGATATTAAAGAAGCGTGTTAATAAGAACCATCATTTAACTCATTATCACCAGATAAGGTACAGGGTGGTTCCAAAGGCCAAATAGTAATAGGGTGCTAGCCCCATAACACTACAGTGTTGATATTAAAGAAGTGTGTAATTAAGAACAATCATTTAACTCATTATCATCTGATAAGGTTCAGGGTGGTTCAAAAGGCCAAATAGTAATAGAGTGCTAGCCCCATAACACAACAGTATTGATATTAAAGAAGTGTGTTAATAAGAACAATCATTTAACTCATTATCACCAGATAAGGTACAGGGTGGTTCAAAAGGCCAAATAGTAATAGGGTTCTAGCCCCATAACACTACAGTGTTGATATTAAAGAAGTGTGTTAATAAGGACAATCATTTAACTCATTATCACCAGATAAGGTACAGGGTGGTTCAAAAGGCCAAATAGTAATAGGGTGCTAGCCCCATAATACTACACTGTTGATATTACAGAAGTTTGTTTAAAAGAACAATCATTTAACTCATTATCACCTGATAAGGTACAGGGTGGTTCAAAAGGCCAAAGAGTAATAGGGTGCTAGCCCTATTATACTACACTATTGATATTAAAGAAGTTTGTTAATAAGAACAATCATTTAACTCATTATCACCTGATTAGGTACAGGGTGGTTCAAAACGCCAAATAGAAATAGGGTCCTAGCCCCATAACACTACAGTGTTGATATTAAGGAGTTTGTTAATAATAACATGCATCTAACTCATTATCACCTGATAACGAAACAGGGTGGTTCAAAAGGCCAAATAGTAATAGGGTTCTAGCCCCATAACACTACAGTGTTGATATTAAAGAAGTGTGTTAATAAAAACATATATTTAACTCATTATCACCTGATAAGGGTACAGGGGGGTTCGAAAGCCCAAATAGTAATAGGGTTCTAGCCCCAAAACACTACAGTGTTGATATTAAGGAGTTTGTTAATAATAACATGCATCTAACTCATTATCACCTGATAACGAAACAGGGTGGTTCAAAAGGCCAAATAGTAATAGGGTTCTAGCCCCATAACCCTACAGTGTTGATATTACAGAAGTGTGTTAATAAAAACATACATTTAACTCATTATCACCTGATAACGGGAAGGGGGGTTCGAAAGCCCAAATAGTAATAGAGTTCTAGCCCCATAACACTACAGTGTTGATATTAAGGAGTTTGTTAATAATAACATGCATCTAACTCATTATCACCTGATAACGAAACAGGGTGGTTCAAAAGCCCAAATAGTAATAGGGTTCTAGCCCCATAACCCTACAGTGTTGATATTAAAGACGTTTGTTAATAAAAACAATCATTTAACTCATTATCACCTGACAAGGTACAGGGTGGTTCAAAAGGCAAAATAGTAATAGGGTGCCAGCCCCATAATACTACGTTGATATTAAAGGAAATTGTTTACAAAAACAAACATTTAACTCATTATCACCTGATAACGGTACAGGGTGGTTCAAAAGGCCAAATAGTAATAGGGTTGTAGCCCCATAATACTACAGTGTTGATATTAAAGAAGTTTGTTAATAAGAACAATCATTTAACTAACTATCACCTGATAAGGTACAGGGTGGTTCAAAAGGCAAAATAATAAACTGGTGCTAGCCCCATAATACTACAATGTCGATATTAAAGAGGTGTGTTAATAAAAACATACATTTTACTCATTATCACCTGTTTAGGTTACAGGGTGGTTTAAAGAGCCAAATAGTTATAGGGTGCTAGCCCCAAAATACTTTAGTGTTGATATTAAAGAAGTTTGTTAATAAAAACAATCATTCAACTCGTTATCACCTGATAAGGTACAGGGTGGTTCAAAAGGCCAAATAGTAATAGGGTGCTAGCCCCATAACACTACAGTGTTGATATTAAAGAAGTGTGTTAATAAAAACATACATTTAACTCATTATCACCTGTTTAGGTTACAGGGTGGTTTAAAGAGCCAAATAGTAATAGGGTGCTAGCCCCATAATACTACAGTGTTGATATTAAAGAAATGTGTTAATAAAAACATACATTTAACTCATTATTACCTGTTGAGGTTACAGGGTGGTTTAAAGAGCCAAAAAGTAATAGTGTGCTAGCCCCATTATACTACAGTGTTAATATTAAAGAAGTTTGTTAATAAGAACAATCAATTAACTCATTATCATCTGATAAGGTTCAGGGTGGTACAAAAGGCTGAATAGTAATAAGGTGCTTGCCCCATAATACTGCAGTGTTGATATCAAAGCAATTTGTTAATAAAAACATACATTTAACTCATGATCACCTGTTTAGGTTACAGGGTGGTTTAAAGAGCCAAAAAGTAATAGAGTGCTAGCCCCATAACACAACAGTGTTGATATTAAAGAAGTGTGTTAATAAGAACAATCATTTAACTCATTATAACCAGATAAGGTACAGGGTGGTTCAAAAGGCCAAATGGTAATAGGGTGCTAGCCCCATAATACTACACTGTTGATATTACAGAAGTTTGTTAAAAAGAACAATCATTTGACTCATTATCACCTGATAAGGTACAGGGTGGTTCAAAAGGCCAAAGAGTAATAGGGTGCTAGCCCTATTATACTACACTGTTGATATTAAAGAAGTTTGTTAATAAGAACAATCTGTTAACTCATTATCACCTGATTAGGTACAGGGTGGTTCAAAACGCCAAATAGTAATGGGTCCTAGCCCCATAACCCTACAGTGATGATATTAAGGAGTTTGTTAATAATAACATGCAACTAACTCATTATCACCTGATAACGAAACAGGGTGGTTCAAAAGGCCAAATAGTAATAGGGTTCTAGCCCCATAACACTACAGTGTTGATATTAAAGAAGTGTGTTAATTAAAACATACATTTAACTCATTATCACCTGATAACGGTACAGGGGGGTTCGAAAGCCCAAATAGTAATAGGGTTCTAGCCCCAAAACACTACAGTGTTGATATTAAGGAGTTTGTTAATAATAACATGCATCTAACTCATTATCACCTGATAACGAAACAGGGTGGTTCAAAAGGCCAAATAGTAATAGGGTTCTAGCCCCATAACACTACAGTGTTGATATTACAGAAGTGTGTTAATAAAAACATACATTCAACTCATTATCACCTGATAACGGGAAGGTGGGTTCGAAAGCCCAAATAGTAATAGGGTTCTAGCCCCATAACACTACAGTGTTGATATTAAGGAGTTTGTTAATAATAACATGCATCTAACTCATTATCACCTGATAACGAAACAGGGTGGTTCAAAAGCCCAAATAGTAATAGGGTTCTAGCCCCATAATACTACGTTGATATTAAAGAAGTTTGTTAATAAGAACAATCATTTAACTCACTATCACCTGATAAGGTACAGGGTGGTTCAAAAGGCAAAATAATAAACCGGTGCTAGCCCCTTAATACTACACTGTCGATATTAAAGAAGTGTGTTAATAAAAACATACATTTTACTCATTATCACCTGTTTAGGTTACAGGGTGGTTTAAAGAGCCAAATAGTTATAGGGTGCTAGCCCCAAAATACTTAAGTGTTGATATTAAAGAAGTTTGTTAATAAAAACAATCATTCAACTCGTTATCACCTGATAAGGTACAGGGTGGTTCAAAAGGCCAAATAGTAATAGGGTGCTAGCCCCATAACACTACAGTGTTGATATTAAAGAAGTGTGTTAATAAAAACGTACATTTAACTCATTATCACCTGATAACGGTACAGGGGGGTTCGAAAGCCCAAATAGTAATAGGGTTCTAGCCCCATAACACTACAGTGTTGATATTAAAGAAGTGTGTTAATAAAAACATGCATAAAACTCATTGTCACCTGACAAGGTACAGGGTGGTACAAAAGGCTAAATAGTAATAGGGTTCTAGCCCCATAACACTACAGTGTTGATATTGAAGAAGTGTGTTAATAAGGACAATCATTTAACTCATTATCACCAGATAAGGTACAGGGTGGTTCAAAAGGCCAAATAGTAATAGGGTTCTAGCCCCATAATACTACAGTGTTGATATTAAAGAAGTGTGTAATTAAGAACAATCATTTAACTCATTATCATCTGATAAGGTTCAGGGTGGTTCAAAAGTCCAAATAGTAATAGAGTGCTAGCCCCATAACACAACAGTGTTGATATTAAAGAAGTGTGTTAAAAAGAACAATCATTAAACTCATTATCACCAGATAAGGTACAGGGTGGTACAAAACGCTGAATAGTAATAGGGTTCTAGCCCCATAATACTACAGTGTTGATATTAAAGAAGCGTGTTAATAAGAACCATCATTTAACTCATTATCACCAGATAAGGTACAGGGTGGTTCCAAAGGCCAAATAGTAATAGGGTGCTAGCCCCATAACACAACAGTATTAATATTAAAGAAGTGTGTTAATAAGAACAATCATTTAACTCATTATCACCAGATAAGGTACAGGGTGGTTCAAAAGGCCAAATAGTAATAGGGTTCTAGCCCCATAACACTACAGTGTTGATATTAAAGAAGTGTGTTAATAAGGACAATCATTTAACTCATTATCACCAGATAAGGTACAGGGTGGTTCAAAAGGCCAAATAGTAATAGGGTGCTAGCCCCATAATACTACACTGTTGATATTACAGAAGTTTGTTAAAAAGAACAATCATTTAACTCATTATCACCTGATAAGGTACAGGGTGGTTCAAAAGGCCAAAGAGTAATAGGGTGCTAGCCCTATTATACTACACTATTGATATTAAAGAAGTTTGTTAATAAGAACAATCATTTAACTCATTATCACCTGATTAGGTACAGGGTGGTTCAAAACGCCAAATAGTAATAGGGTCCTAGCCCCATAACCCTACAGTGTTGATATTAAGGAGTTTGTTAATAATAACATGCATCTAACTCATTATCACCTGATAACGAAACAGGGTGGTTCAAAAGGCCAAATAGTAATAGGGTTCTAGCCCCATAACACTACAGTGTTGATATTAAAGAAGTGTGTTAATAAAAACATACATTTAACTCATTATCACCTGATAACGGTACTGGGGGGTTCGAAAGCCCAAATAGTAATAGAGTTCTAGCCCCATAACACTACAGTGTTGATATTAAGGAGTTTGTTAATAATAACATGCATCTAACTCATTATCACCTGATAACGAAACAGGGTGGTTCAAAAGCCCAAAGAGTAATAGGGTTCTAGCCCCATAACCCTACAGTGTTGATATTAAAGACGTTTGTTAATAAAAACAATCATTTAACTCATTATCACCTGACAAGGTACAGGGTGGTTCAAAAGGCAAAATAGTAATAGGGTGCCAGCCCCATAATACTACGTTGATATTAAAGAAAATTGTTTACAAAAACAAACATTTAACTCATTATCACCTGATAACGGTACAGGGTGGTTCAAAAGGCCAAATAGTAATAGGGTTGTAGCCCCATAATACTACAGTGTTGATATTAAAGAAGTTTGTTAATAAGAACAATCATTTAACTCACTATCACCTGATAAGGTACAGGGTGGTTCAAAAGGCAAAATAATAAACCGGTGCTAGCCCCATAATACTACAATGTCGATATTAAAGAAGTGTGTTAATAAAAACATACATTTTACTCATTATCACCTGTTTAGGTTACAGGGTGGTTTAAAGAGCCAAATAGTTATAGGGTGCTAGCCCCAAAATACTTTAGTGTTGATATTAAAGAAGTTTGTTAATAAAAACAATCATTCAACTCGTTATCACCTGATAAGGTACAGGGTGGTTCAAAAGGCCAAATAGTAATAGGGTGCTAGCCCCATAACACTACAGTGTTGATATTAAAGAAGTGTGTTAATAAGGACAATCATTTAACTCATTGTCACCTGACAAGGTACAGGGTGGTTCAAAAGGCCAAATAGTAATAGGGTTCTTGCCCCATAACACTACAGTGTTGATATTAAAGAAGTGTGTTAAAAAAAACATGCAAAAAACTCATTGTCACCTGACAAGGAACAGGGTGGTACAAAAGGCTAAATAGTAATAGGGTTCTAGCCCCATAATACTACAGTGTTTATATTAGAGAAGTGTGTTAATAAGAACCATCATTTAACTCATTATCACCAGATAAGGTACAGGGTGGTTCCAAAGGCCAAATAGTTATAGGGTGCTAGCCCCATAATACTATACAGCGTTGATATTAAAGTAGTTTGTTAATAAGAACAATCATTTAACTTATTATCACCAGACAAGGTACAGGGTGGTACAAAACGCTGAATAGTAATAGGGTGCTAGCCCAATAACACTTCAGTGTTGATATTAAAGAAGTTTGTTAATAAGAACCATCATTTAACTCATTATCACCTGATTAGGTACAGGGTGGTTCAAAAGGAAAAATAATAAAAGGGTGCTAGCCCCATAATACTACAGTGTTCATATTAAAGAAGTATGTTAATAAAAACAAACATTTAACTTATTATCACCTGCTAAGGTTACATGGTGGTTGAAAGGGCCTAACGGTAATAGGGTGCTAGCCCCATACTACTACAGTATTGATAATTAATAAGTATGTTAATGAAAACATACGTTTTACTCATTATCACTAGATATAAGGTTACAGGTTGGTTCAATAGGAAAAATAGTAATAGGTTGCTAGGCCCATTTTCAAAGAAGTTTGTATTAAAGACATACATTCAAGTGATTATCAAATGACAGTAGGTAAATGTGATCAAAAATGCAAATTGGTAATAGGGTGCGTGTTTTTTATTACTACAATATTAAATATTTTACAGTTCTTATGGTTTGGCCGCGGTCGCTTAGATGGTTCCGATACAACCATTGGTTAAGCATCCTCGGGCTAGGTCAGGAGGTGGGTAGGTGACCTCTCTCCTCTGAAACTTTAGTTACCGTTGGTTAGAGCAGATTTTAGTGTTTGAAAGCTTGTGGAACAGCTTCGTTCTTCTTGGCAACAGCTCGGCAGTCCAGGTTAGTGGAGGAACCTATTAGACTGGTCAAATTTAAACCGTCCTTTTCGGATAGGACGTAAAGCCGATGGTCACCTTGGGTCTTTTCGACAGGAGTAGGCTACGTGCCTTTACCGAGTTTCCCCTCCGCCCTCCTTCATCAATATTTTCATGCATCGATGTTAATCATCAGTTGTTATACTGGTCACTATAAAATGGACTGAAATGCTGCATGTGACTAATTCATAAATAAATTAATAAAGTATGTTGATATGGACCTACAGTCTTACGCTGAACTCATTATCACCTGATAAGTGTATAGGGTGTCTTAATAGTTCAGGCAGTAAGACCCTTGCTCGTTTAATATTACTTTAATCTTAATATTATTGCAGAAATCATCGCTTAATGATTATATTTATAGATTTAACTGATTTGCATCAGATACAGTTTGAAGATGCAGTTCCCTGTGCTTGATTTATATTACTTGTATGGAGACATCATTAAATAACATCTGCATTGCAATTACGATATCTTAATTTAAACCTTAAAGTAATACAAGACCGGTACCTGATTACAACGGAGCATGTCTTTTAGGACACCCTATACCATTATTAGGTGATGTGAATCAAGTGTACGTACATATTAATTACGATATCTTAATTCCAACCTTATAGTAATATTAGACATGTACCTGAATACTGCGTATCTTGTCTTTTGGAACACCTTATACCATTATTAGGTAATGTGACTTACGTGTATGTACGTGTTAACAACGATATCTTAATTTAAACCTTATAGTAATATAAGGCCTGTACCTGAATACTGCGTATCTTGTCTTTTGGAACACCCTATACCATTATTAGGTGATGTGACTTACGTATATGTACGTATTAATAACGATATCTTAATTTAAACCTTATAGTAATATAAGGCCTGTACCTGAATACTGAGTATCTTGTCTTTTGGAACACCCTATACCATTATTAGGTGATGTGACTTACGTGTATGTACGTATAAATTACGATATCTTAATTTAAACCTTATAGTAATATTAGGCCGGTACCTGAATACTACGTATCTTGTCTTTTGGAACACCCAATACCATTATTAGGTGATGCGACTTACGTGTATGTACGGATAAATTACGATATCTTAATTTAAACCTTATAGTAATATTAGGCCGGTATCTGAATACTACGTTTCTTGTCTTTTGGAACACTCTATACCATTATTAGGTGATGTGACTTACGTGTATGTACGTATAAATTACGATATCTTAATTTAAACCTTATAGTAATATTAGGCCGGTACCTGAATACTACGTTTCTTGTCTTTTGGAACACCCTATACCATTATTAGGTGATGTGACTTACGTGTATGCACGTATTAGTAATATTAGGCCGGTACCTGAATACTACGTATCTTGTTTTTTGGAACACCCTATATTATTATTAGGTGATGTGACTTACGTGTATGTAAGTATTAATTACAATATCTTAATTTAAACCTTATAGTAATATTGGGCTGGCACTTGATTACTACGTGTCTGTTCTTTTGGAACACCCTGTACCATTATTAGGTGATGTGAATTAAGTGTATGCACGTATTAATAAAGATATCTTAAATTTAAACCTTATGGTAATATTAGGCCGGCACCTGATTACTACGTATCTTGTCTTTTGGAACACCCTATACCATTATTAGGTGATGTGAACTAAGTGTGTGTACGTATTAATTACGATATCTCAATTTAAACCTTATGGTAATATTAGGCCGGAACCTGATTACTACGTATCTTGTCTTTTGGAACACCCTATACTATTATTAGGTGATGTGAACTAAGTGTGTGTACGTATTAATTACGATATCTCAATTTAAACCTTATGGTAATATTAGGCCGGAACCTGATTACTACGTATCTTGTCTTTTGGAACACCCTATACTATTATTAGGTGATGTGAACTAAGTGTGTGTACGTATTAATTACGATATCTCAATTTAAACCTTATGGTAATATTAGGCCGGAACCTGATTACTACGTATCTTGTCTTTTGGAACACCCTATACTATTATTAGGTGATGTGAACTAAGTGTGTGTACGTATTAATTACGATATCTTAATTTAAACCTTATAGTTATATTAGGCCGGCACCTGATTACTACGTATCTTGTCTTTTGGAACACCCTATACCATTATTAGGTGATGTGAACTAAGTGTGTGTACGTATTAATTACGATATCTCAATTTAAACCTTATGGTAATATTAGGCCGGCACCTGATTACTACGTATCTTGTCTTTTGGAACACCCTATACCATTATTAGGTGGTGTGAACTAAGTGTGTGTACGTATTAATTACGATATCTTAATTTAAACCTTATAGTAATATTAGGCCGGCACCTGATTACTACGTATCTTGTCTTTTGGAACATCCTATACCATTATTAGGTGATATGAACTGTGTGTGTACGTATTTATTACGATATCTTAATTTAAACCTTATAGTAATATAAGACCGATACCTGATTACTACGGAGCTTGTCGTTTAGGACACCCTATACCATTATCAGGAGATATGAATGAATTTTATGTATCTATTTAATACGATATACCTTAATTATAAACTGTAAGTAATATAAGGCCGGCACCTGAACAGTACGCATCTTCCTTTTGGAACACCCTGTGCCCTAATCAGGCGATAGTGAGTAAGCTGTATCTACGTATTTAGTAATAAGGCCATCACTGGATTACTACGGCCGATCTCTTTTCGATCACCCTATACCGTTATCAATACCATTATAACTAGGATACCTGACATTAGTATTGTTGTTCCGGTGTATTATTACGATCCATGTGTTTAAAGATAGGTAAAACTATTCTATACATAGTAATACTGTTCCAGCTGCAAATCAGCTTTTAGTAATTTGGGACCAGCACACGTTAACTACTCGGTAATGTCGGGCCGGCACAGTATTACTACAGTAAACGTATTCCGGTGGTAATACTATTCCGTTACACCGGTGCTGGTAATATGGTTACAGCAGTTGACCGGAACCGGTTTACTCTTTAGTAAACGTTTGCTGGTCCTGTCTTACTAAAGGGTGAAGCTGAGCCTTGGTAAAGATATTCCATGACACCGGCTCAAAGTTGGGTGGAGTGGGGGGCCTACGTCATCGGAGCCACCCCAGCTGCAGCCTGCAGGCACTGCGAGGCTAAAGCACGTGTTGTGGAATGACAGTTTAAAAGCATTCTTATTCTTGTTCTTGTGGTAATAATTTGTTAGTAGGTAAACACTGAATGACTTTGAGAAACTGTAACTGATTTTGCATAATACTAAAATTATTTAATATAAAATTTAAAAAACTCACCTATAAAGTTATTCGAAAGCCGTCAGCTGATTTAAATCCAACGTAGATTCCTGTTGCTTCTGGATACCCTTCACGTATACAGTTCACAACGCATGATGGTATAACTTTCCTTTTCTTTATCCCAAAAGTTGACCAGGAATTCATCCAATAAACAAATTGTTTATATGCAACGTACCGATAAGTGCTATTGGTTGCTTCCTTTATAGTAAGTAACTCATGATCAGACGCATGCAAAGCCAATATGTGACGTGCTGTGTTCAATGTATCTAGATTCAACACGACGCTCTCAAAAGATACGTGTTCTGTAATACAGTCAACACTTCCCCGATGTTCTCTAATTACTTTACTGTCACTGCAACACACACTTGTATCATCGGACACAGTGATGATTTCAGACATTTTTCCTAGGGGGGGCTGATAAAAATCTGGGGTGTTGCCAAATTAGTAACTCATTTTATGGCTTTTCTTTTTTGACGCCGTGACAATAGGCAGGGGTGGAGGGGGTTACGGTCTCTGTTGTTGCCATCCTTTCAGTTTTCGAATATGAGGTGATTCCTATTTGCCATTCTTACCTTTACCTAACATCGTTTAAATAGAAAATAAAATGTTGCAACATTTATGTAAATGAGTTTTTCGTGGAAATCGATTTATTTCCTATTCCTGTATGAGGTGGAAAAATATACCTCATTTTCTTGTATTTTGCATTTTTTTTTTTGCAAATTTACATTTACATTTATATTGTTTGATCTTGACAAGGAACAGTGTATAGTCCAACTACTAGGTTTTTATATTAACATTACTTCATGTGATTTTTTCAATCTGCTAGGGGGGGCATTTACAACTGCCGAGGGGGGCGGAGCCCCCCCGGGATATGCCTGAAATCATCACTGATCGGACAACGTAATTACACACTCCCCACAATCACACCAATCAATTGTCCCTGTCCCTGATTTGTTCACCGGTCTCTTATCGCGGCTTTTATCCTTTCTATCAGATCGCCGAGGTTCGAAACGATAGGGCTGTATTCCGGCCATCACCCTCCGCAGACACGATTGCACTGGAGCTGGTGAAAGTTATAAGCGTTTTGAAGGGTAAACAGTTCAAAAACTTGAGAAAATAGCTTGAATGGGTCATTGTGTAAAATGGCCATTGTTCAGGGAGTAGCCTGAACACCGTGTCAGTTTGATAGTTTTGTCAGTTGAAAGATATACTGCATTATTATTGCACTAATAAATATGTTGCTAAGTTGACAGGTGGTGACTAAACACATAAATATGTCTATAAAACCTAACTTCCTATACGTGGGTGGGGCAAGGGGCAAGGACAAAGTGAACGGGAAACGGGGTTTTGACTTTTAAGTCTATTGCGTTACGAATTTGCTTGCAACACAAGGGGCAGTTCATTTTTTCTCAGTCAAGCGAAGTGGCGCACCAAAGGGGGTGAAGTGTTGGGTAGGCTTCATGCTATAGAGCGCCCCCCTCCCCCTCCTCCTAAGAAGCTTACTATTTTAGGGAATATTATGAGTGTTTTTACTCACCTTTAGCTGTTTGAAGGGACTCAGTATTTATTAAATCGACTGAAAGTGGATGTGTGAAGTTCCCCCTCGGATGAGCGTGGTATCGGTGCGATATTCTTAGGTACATCGGCGACGTATGGGTCGAATTCGATATCAAAATTCACTTGACCACTGGTATAGACACACTTTTTCCATTAACTCTTCTCGCCAAGAATAATTTTTGTCCTTTCGGATTGATCCTTTCACGTATTTTTTTTGTCGATTTTGAATATCGGACTTCTGTACGACAAATGCTTCGACCTATGTTTAAATTGTGGTCTTATATATAGCAAGCATTGCGCGAAGTACCATACCGTCGTAGGAGAAGTGCGATTTCTTGGGCAAATACTTCAATCTGACATTGTGGTATGACTCTAAACTCCCAGTATGACAGTAATGTTTGGTATGTTTCAAATCTGTCAGAAATCTATCCTCTGTAATAACTTGTCGGAGGAGCTTGTAATCGTGTGAGCTTTTCACCAGCCATTCCACTTCACGTTCGTCGTTTTCGTCGATATCTGTGTGGGCACATTTGTGAACGTGCTTTTTTGCTTTCCAGGAGTGATTATTGTTTATGTGTTCTAAGATGGATGTAAACTTTTCAATTAAAACTTCCGCATTAACCACCACATGTCATTGACGACCACCACATGTGATACTTGATCTCCGAATTTCCAAACCAGGCGAATTTTTTGTTTAGACATTTTTAGACGCCCCACCTCGTTACGAGTACAAATTAAACTATGCAAGTTGATAACCATTAATAGTGGATTTGGGGAGGGTTTATACATATAAAAACACCATTTTTTTTATCCCGTTTTGTTTACTATTAGCATCCAGGCGCGTCGGAACGTTTTTGTTGTAGGGGGGGGGGGGGGGGGGGGGGCAATTCCATTATCAATTTAGATGGTAATGGTAAACAAAAATGGATTTAAAAAAGTTCTTTTATATATTATGTATGATTATACAAAATTTGAGTCAGAGGTTACCATGTCAAAAATACACTGTTGAATACATGATTTAATTGCAATACGCTTATGGTCATTCGTTATTTTCGATCTAATTATTTAATATTTACCTTCAACATCGAGGGTAGAAGTATCCGGTATGATGGTTAGAACACTCGTCGTATTACTGCGTCATTGGCAACATTCTTCTTTTTAAAAAAACTTCTAACTAAAGGCTGTTTACTACGTTTCATATTTAATTACAATATAAATTTAATCTACAACATAGCACCATTAAACACGTAAGACGACACAAAACACTTTACACACACACACACACACACACACCCTCACACACACACACACACACACACACACACACACACACACACACACACACACACACACACACACACACACACACACACACACACACACACACACACACACACACACACACACACACACACACACACACACACACACACACACACACACACACACACACACACACACACACACACACACACACACACACACACACACACACACACACACACACACACACACACACACACACACACACACACACACACACACACACACACACACACACACACACACACACACACACACACACACACACACACACACACACACACACGGCTGATTTGCTAATCAGAAACTTACTGGGTCGCCGTGGATTGTCTGCTCGAGAGCTCTATGTCGGGTTCAGTCCCGACAATACCTCCACCTCCAACCAAATCGATTTGGCCAATTTCGTTCTCGTGTTGGCCAAGAGCACAGTCTTCAGGCTACTTGTAAGCTTCTTCAAAGAGGACCGCGAGCCTGCGCTCTACGATCATGTCCTGAAAGCTCGTCTAAAGTCTCGCATCATCAAGGAGTACGCTTGGTACCTTGGTCGCGGAGCGATCGATGGCTTCATGGCAAAGTGGTGCGATAGGGGGGCGCTCTGCTCCATTGAAAATGGCGAGATTCTTTTTAGTCAAGCGCTTACACAGTAAAGCCAAATGTCTTTAGTCTTCGACCGGTAGGGTTTGTTTTTCCAAACCCAAACTTTGTTTTCATTCTTTCCTCCAATATCGACGGGAAGGAAGCACGCCCTCAGCCTGCATCCTAAAGTGCAATTTTAAGTTGGATTTCTGTTCCATTCCTTGTAACTATCCCCTATTGATTCCGTCAGATTGAAGAGACTTGTTTCATGTTTTTGAGTTAACATATCCTTCTGGACATAGTTTTCTCTCCCCTATCGGTTTTATATAATAATAATAATAATAATAATAATAATAATAATAATAACACACACACACACACACACACACACACACACACACACACACACACACACACACACACACACACACACACACACACACACACACACACACACAGTCTGTCCAACGAGGGGTAAGTGGGGACTGTGAATACACACTACCTATTTGAGATTTCCTATATCGCTGATCGCATCAAAGAACAAAGTACACGATAAATATGAAAAAAAATCAAAGAATTCGAATATCATAGTGACATTTTGGTAGCGCATAGTTTTCGTTTTACAAACATTATATCTTGAGTGGGGACTGAGAGTACACACTGATCATTATGGGACTGTGAATATGTATATTGTTCGTTAGGACCTGTTCACACATAACGGTTTTTGGTATATATTGTGGTATCTATGGGGACTGTGAACTAACGTCGTTCTAATAAGGACTTTTCACACACATAGTTGCAATCGTGGTAATTATATTTTGTATTGAAATAAATTACCACAGTAATTTTATTGATTCTTAGTGTTGTTACTAAATTAAGATATTGCTTACAACATTTGCTTGTATCGTGGGTTTTGAGTATCTATCTACAGTAAATGATACATGATTGTAATTTACTAGATTAAAGAAAACCAACGAACCAACGTAAACATACGTAATGAATCTACGATTTTGTATTTTATTTTCCATTTTTTTATTTTCCACCTATAATCATAAAGGTTTTGTAGAGGTTTTTCTCACTTTCATGTAGGAAAAACAACGAACCCACACAGTGCAAATAACAACTATAGTCTGGATGTATTTTAGGCTGGATCCATAACTGAAGGAGGGGGGCGGGGGAGCTAAATGGCGTTACTTACACGGGAGGCGGGTAGTGATGGATTAATCTCTAATTCAGGGTTGCCACCAAGTCAAATTTTTTTATCCTTGAAAGAAACTAAAAAAATCCTGAGAAATCCTTGAAAACAGTTATATTCAGCATTAGCATATTATAACTGCGAAGGAATGTTACAAAGTTTCAGGTTTCATGCCAAAATATGTTATGCCAGCCCGAGTTTCGAGAATCTAGTCAACATTACGTGCAGAAACGCATAAGAATCGGAATTTTCTTCGAATATATTTTAACGTTTTACTTTTACTCACCATAACTACCACTTGCGGGAAATGTTATGCAGTCACTTATGTTTATTTTTACTAGTACCCGATGTTCTTTTACTGTCTACATTGCTTTTTTAGCTGAATGTTTAAAAATGTATTAATTTAATGTATTTTTTAAAGACAGTAGAAAATCCTAAGATTTTGCCCAAAATCCTGTTATCCTTGAAACACTCTAAAAATCCTGAGAAAAGGATAAAATCCTTGAAAGTGGCAACCCTGCTCTAATTTGTTAGTAGTAACTATGATTATCTGTCGATTTATTTAGTGTATACAATACATTTGGAAGCACATTGTTTGTAGTGTACAAATAATACACATTAATTTTTCTTGAGTGATTGCAAACATTGTTTACCGCAGATACTTTGTCACGCATAGTAAAAGAATGATAAATAAAATATTTGTAGACACTGTACTACAATAAGCACACACACTTAAAAAAACTATTTGTGTGTAACGAAGTACAATACAAGTGGATTGATTGACTATAAATCAATACGCATTCACAAATCGATGTTTATTGGAGTATATTTCGCCTGAACATGAACTACTTTTTTTGTTCTTAAAAGAAGTATTTACTATACTAATTACTATAGGCCTACTTATTTTAACTATACCATTAGAAAGTGTAGACTTCGCTTGAGCACAGTAGTGCAGTCCTTGTATTAGCAACAACAACAAGTACCAAGTCTCTGATCGCCTTGACGTGACTGTGTCTAATCCCTTCATTATCCCGATGTACGTCCTCACACATCGCTCATCTGGCAACGCAGAGCGTTTTCCTATGTTATTCTAATTACTAACTTGTTGTCAAATGTAGCTGGAATGGCCGAATGGTGATTGTAATAAATGCCCCATTAAATGAAAGGAACTATTCGGTATTTATTAAGGAGTTCCCAGAAGTAAGGAATGTTTGTGTTAAAAGTTCCCGAAAAAGGAACGCGTTCCTTTGTAAAAGTTCCCACCCAACACTGCTTAGAACACGCAACTGATGTTACAGCCGATATAGAACAATGATACAATGAATTGAAATTAACAACCAACTACAAAATGACAAAGTAATATCATTGCAAAATATAATGAAGAGCCGCTAGTGTAAGGATAGTTATTGCTTACCGTTAAAATTTATTGTTACAATAACAGCTTTGTGATATTTTTTTTTAACGACCCTACAGCATTTCCAAATTATCTCCTTACTATTTTATATTGGCATTTTTGTGACAGCACATTTTTTTTGAGAGTATATTATAGTCCCCACAATCGCGTGAGAATTAACTCAAAAACTAAAGCTATACACACAGTGTCACAACAAAGACTTTATGTATTTACGAAACCCTTTCTGCGTAGTAACGGATACGTGGGGGGGGGGGGGAATTGCCCCCTCCACAGAGGCGTAGAGGTAACCCAAGCCTACCCCGCAAGGGGGGGGGGGGGGGGCTACCGGGTGAGCTGAGTTCATGAGACAAAATATGACTATCGATATTCGCGTGTGGAGGAAAAAATCGAAATTATTTCAAAAAATTATTCCTAACTGTGAACGAGTTGACGAGTGCTACTGATGACAAATTATTCAAATCAGTCAAATCATTCCTATCATTGTACAAAGACGATCTGACCGACGATTTTCCGTCGCAGATGGAGTGTTATTAGAAACCAATTAACAACGCTAAGTGATCCTAATTCGATTTTAGAAGTATCGGGACTTGTAACTTTTATAACTTCGAATATCCCCTACGTCGTCAATGCCTACCTACTATTTTTAACTTTGTCACTCTCACAACAGCTGTACGTTCATTTTCCAAGTTAAAACTAATAAAAAATTATCTTAGAAGCAGCATTGTCACAAGAACGTTTGAAGGGACTTTCCATTTTAAGCATTGAATGCGAGCAAGCTCGAAAACTCGCAACGGATGCAATAATCCATGAATTCGCCAGGAAAAACACCACGAGGAACAATCGTTTCTTATAATGTAAGAAGAAAGAAACCAAAATAATGCATTTTTAAAAAGCAATGTCATTTTTGTGACTTTTTGCAATTTGTCACGAGATATTTTTGGGGGAGGGGCCCACACATTAAACTTGCGGGGGGGGGGGGGGCTGGGACTTTGCGCCACGCCACTGTCCCTCCATGATTCTTCTACCAAAGGTCGATAATCATTAAACCATCTATATAACTGATACAAAAGGGTTAATACCTTATCGCTCCCTCCCCCCCCCCCCCCCGCTACATCTTCAAATTCATAATGGTTTTAGGTTAGTACCAGTACTAACATCAACACTCAGAATTCCGTTTGAATGAATATTTAATAATCTTAAGTCATCTTCCGGGAACTTGTGCAGTGAATGTCCCAGAATTTTTCTTTCTCCTCTGGCGGATGCCCCCGCCCCATTATTTACATCATGGGGTCTAGATCCGCCACTGTTTCTGCTTCTACTTCTTGGGTTTTTGTGACATCCAAAAAACACACTTGTATAGTACATTAATTTTAGTGAACATGTTTATGTTCACTAAAATTAATGTTCTCTTATTATTTTCTAAGCAAAAAGTAAAGGAATAAACATATTATCTAAAACTTACAGGAAACAAGACAGACGTCCGACTGTACATTACGAATAATATAGGTGTGTGCTTTTATTGATCGTGTAGACTGAAGACAGTAGAGTGTGTAAAAGTTCATAATATGCAGGTAGTACAGCAGATACTGATAGTATACATCTGTTAGACTGTTATTGGCTTACACCAAAGCAACCACCAATTCTATAAGAAAGTGATTATTTTTCGACCTGGTCAACCCCCACCCCCCCCCCCCCCCCCTTGTAACAAGATAATACGGCACTGGCCACACAAATTCATATACACATTTTATGGAAATCATAACGTTTTCTTAGCTTTATACTGTTGACATTTTATTTCAACCCTGAGCCAAAGCCAAAATACAGACACAAAATACAGACACACATAGTTGCGCGCGTGGTAGTTTTATTTTGCGTTGAAATAAATTATTATTTAATTATTTATTTATTAATTTATGTAATGTCTATCCTATAGGGCACTTGCAACACCAAAAGACAACAATGGAACAAATGAATTGAACTGATGGACAAACCATCAGCTGTCAAAATAATAAAATTGCAACCATAGAAATAAAAACAAGTGTAGCAATAGTAACTGCTCGCCATTTAAAACTTTTGATGATAGACAACGACTTAGTGAAAGTTTTGTATGTGTATTTGTTTGTTTTTTGTTTTGTTTCTCAAAATCAAAAGAAGTTATTTTTTGACAGCTTGTTGTTTGTCCATCGATTCAATTCATTTGTTTCATTGCTGTCTTTTGGTGTTGCTAGTGCCCTATTCAGTTATAAAAACTGATTTACAAAGGAGGACCTTAAACAAAACTAGACTATACAAACAATTCATAATAATGAAATCATAAATAACAATATAAACAAAAACAAAACAAATGATACTGTACTATATAAAATAAAAATCAAGTACAAGAAAAAATAATTGAGAAATGAAATAAAATCAAATCAAGTGGTTTATTGAATCCGAGTGTTAGTACTACAATAATGTAGTGCTTACAGCATTTGCTTGTATCGGTGGTTTTGTTATCTGGCGGCAGTAGATGCTTTACGATTGTATTTGACTCGAATAAAGAAAACTGAGGAACCAACCCTTCAAAACGGAACGAATCTACGCTTTTTAAGTTTCTTTTTCCATACGTACATATAATCATGTAGTTTTAAAGAGGTTTGTCTCACTTTCATATATAAATACGAACCCATCACAGTGCATTGCACAGTGCAATTAACAACTATAGTCTGTAAGGTTTAGACTGGATGCATGCGGGTGGGGTGGAAGAACGGGGGCGGTGGAGTGGAATGGCGTTATGTGGGAGGGGGGTATTGATGGATTAATGTATTATTTCATAGTAGTAACTATGATTATCTGTCGATTCATCAAGGGCACAATGCATTTGGAAGCACATTGTTCGTAGAGTACAAACACACTTTAATTTTCCTTGGGTGAATGCAAACATCGTTTATATCAGATTACTTGTTGCACATACTAAAGAATGCGAAATATGTGTAGGCACTGTAGTACAATAAGCACACACTAGTCTAAAACGATATTGTGTATAACACAGCTTACCATTGTTAAAATGTATAAAAATATATCTAGAGTTACAATACAAGTGGATTGATTGACTACACGACAATACGGTTTCACAAATTGCTATTTATTTGAGTAAATTCCGCCTAAATATGTACTTTTTGAATCGTTATATCTTAGTGTACCAGTAGAAGGTCTTAATTTCGTTTGAGCACAGTAGTGCGTTATCTGTGTTATTGACTGCAATCTGCGGCTGAATAAAAAGTAGATAGCCAGAGTTGGGTTACGGAACAATGCCCATACTCACATAAGCTCACATTTTGAACGGTATTAATTTAACGTATTAATCCATTAAGATTTCTAATCATAAAAAATTGTTGTTTTACTTTTTCTAGTATGTCTCTATGATGGTTTTGAACTTCAAATTATTGCTACATATATAGTGCGCGTTTTTGTTATGCATCTATGGGTGTTGTACACACAGTCAAGCATATCTTAATGTTATACAGATTAAATTACAAAAATTCAACATCTACTGGAAATTAACAGGTCTCTAACTATTCACATTTTGCAACACTAGAACTCCAAGCATGAATGAAATATAATTTTGGGGATGTTGTAGTGGTCAGGGTACCTGCTCGCCAAGTGGGAAACCTGGGTTTAGTTTCCAGTCGGGGTCGGTTTACTTTCTGTCTCCAGCAGTTTTTTTTTAGGGATATTTATCTTAAATGGATATAACTTTCAATAATGCTACTCCGTTACAACACAGTGGTTCCATATAGAATGACAATCAAATTAAAGAACCGATAAATCAATTAAAATAACCAACAAATTCCCTACATTGTGCATTTAATTAGTTTAAGTGGTTCCTTCCCAGTGGTGACTGGTGCTCACAAACAGAGCAGTAGTGCACATTTGTATTCGTCCCATTTCCTCATCTGTCTCAGTTACGCACATTTATTCCACCAAGTTTATCTTCCCATTCAAACCGTCATTCTTTGCGATTTAAACGCATGGGCGCCGCTGAGGGCACGGCGAGGGGGCTGGGGGGGGGGGGGGGCATCTAAAATGCCAACGGTAAGGCTTATAATAAAATTTAGAATATTTTTAATCCTGCGAGTATTTTAGTCATTTTCAAAATTATGGAGATTATTTACCAACGCATTATTTACTAACGCATCAATTACATGACACCAAACAATATCGTTTCAAAGTTGCGACCTTTCCCAACAATGTGGTGGCCCTGCACCCACCCAAAAACATGCGTATTAAAAACGAAATTGATTTGCTACCTAAACTTGCCCACAATTTCAAACCCACGGCCACTAGAAATCCCCATAGGATACGGAAGCTAAAACGTTACGTTTCGCCACACTATAGCTGACGATCCCGACGCTACACAACAAATAATAAATACACCGGTTTTAAGCGCTCTCTCCTGCAAGTGGTCAAAATAATGCAGAATTTTTTGCTTGAAACTGACATTTCAATAAATTAAACTTTATGTTGAAGGTAACTGACGATAACCGAAAACAGTCTTTATTGGCTTGCAACAGTAAATTCAATGCGTCCGCTGAAACTCCCAATGTGTGGGTATCAAAAATCATAATTATATAAGAAATAGTTTGTACAAAACAAACCAACAGCAACAACAACAACAATTGTATTAACAATTGTACATTTCATTAATATTTCTTATTTCCAATAATGAGTCGAGGGCCACTGTCCCACTGACAAGACACTCGCGGGCCAGGGGTTGGACACCACTGCATAGATGACACGGTAATTTTTGATATGAACCCCCTCTATCTATTAAGTGTTTATATATTGCCTACGTTTTTATCATAACATTTTTGTTCTTGATTATAATGTCAAAAGAACTTGAACCTACTTCGTAATCGGGGTGGACGTGTATACCACTTTTTTCGTGATTGCTTTGCCTCCCCCCTCCCATGCATACCATCTAATTCGCGCTGAACCGGTAGACCAAGTTGAGCTGAAAGAGATGGCTCAGTAATAGTACACGAGGCTCTTATTCCGGAGGACGCCGTTTCGACACCCGCTACTCTGACCTACTCTACCCGCAATTCTGACTGAAGGGTTTTTCCGACGTTTTCCTCAGTCACTAGGCGAATGCTTGGATTGAATCGTATACTAACAGACATCGGACCACGTATTCTCCCCAACCATTTCAAATACCACAATACCTTTAGTTATGGTCACCTGAAGACGGACATTAATTTTTCCTGGGCAGGTTCTAATATACAGTGTTGAAAAGTAACAATATGTCCAATCGAAAAAATAAATTTGTTTGCCAGCTAGTAGGCCTATGATGATCGTTTGCTGCATATTTATAAAAAAAAAAAAAAACTAAATAGCCGGTGAAAGATTGTTTACGCGCGTAATATGCGTTTTGTAGTGTCATTATTCGGTTGTTTTGGTGAAAGTCCTCACACTCTGTATATATTGTCATATTAGAATACACACGATCATGATTCAGATCAGTTGCCTGGAGACAGTGCGAGTGTTTATCGCAGTGCCATGTTGCAAGCTCTTGCAACGCGGCAACGCTGTGGGTATCGCTTTTGTCTCGTTGTCGTCTTTGAGAGCAAGAACGTTTGATGGCATTCGCGAGTGAATGTTTGATATGGGGACCTCTTCACACAGAATAGGTACTCTGTAAGCATCTGGGAGTGGGGGCTTATTTACATTGGGCAATATTAATGGAATGCATACATATATTGTTTATTTTAAAAAAGCCAGGTGATCCTACACGAAACGACAAAATATAGTGTATTTATTTATTTTAATTTATTTTTAAATAACTCTTTATATTATGTGTGTGTTTAGGTAATAATTTAGACGGTATAAGCACAAAAAATGTGTATCAATACCAGGGTTTAATTTTTAATTGAATACGAACCGGAACGCATATTTTGTTCGTCAAATATAATTTGGCACCAACCCCGCCCACATTTATACATTGTGAACACAGATAATATAATATGTAATTATTAATTAGTTATCTGTTTAGTGTCGGTGGTCAGTCAGAAGGTTATTGCGTTGTATTTGGGTCTGGCTACCTAGGGGTAATTCATAAACTTGAATAACTTGCATTCCTACCAACAAATAAAAAAATATATTTGTGAAATTTTCAGAGATAGGAATTAATTCACGAGTTTTTAAGGAGTAACCTACGTTACGAAATAATACCGGAACGCACATTCTGGTTTCGGAAAAGGAATCGGAACTGCGCAGGGGCGACGCTAAGGGGAGGCGAGGGGGGGCAGTCGCCCCCCCGAGCATCGCCTTCGCCCCCCCAGTCGCCCCCCCAACCAGTAGTTACTACTGGAGAGTCGCTATGCATTCAAAACCGCGTTCAATTGTCAGATCCATATTTTATTCATTTACATTTTAAGAGTACACTGTATACTGTAAAGATATACTCTCATAGCGACTAATTATTTTATTAAAATCCCAATTCTTGTAATCTAACCGACCACGTTCTGATGACAGAACTAAGAACGCAACGAACATTTTCATGACACTCCTTCAGTCATGGTTCAATTATTCGGTGACTATTAACTATTAACTATTAACTTTGCGTGACTTCATTCGTTGTTATCCTACATCAAGCGCAGGTTGCGAGCGCACCTTCCGTGTTTTACGTTTGCAACAATCGCCTTCAAGATTTGACAATATTATCCATTGAAAAATCAATCGTCAATGTTATCAATTTGCAACAAGTCGTCCTGCGGTTTGATGCTGAGTACCAGAACGAGCATAAACACACATTTTCTTCCAGTTTAGTACAACAATCCGAAATACAAGGGTACACGATGTCGGGGGGGGGGGGGGGGGGGGGGTGTATTTACACGTCCAGATTGCGATAGTGTTTGCGCCCCCAACTGGCATACTCGCCCCTGAACCGCCTCCCCTAATGCAACATCCTAGCGTCGCCACTGGAACTGCGTTCCGGTGCGTTCCGGCTCAAATTAACCCCTGATCAATACCCAAAGCGTCTCGACAGTCCGAATTATTAAACCTTGCGCTAGGATGTACTGGCTGAAAGCTTGAGAGTATGAGGTATGAGGCTCTCATGAATCTCCTGATTACGCTACCGGGGTGGGTGGGTATAAGTTAGGCTGATATGATCCCACCCCACACAAATATTTGTCGTAGGGGATTTAGCTTTTCTGCACCCCCGAAGTCGCCGCCCTGTGCCAATACACTAGAATCACCGTGCCGACAATAATATGGTGGATTTTGTTGGCGAAATATCATTTGAGATCAGTTTCTTCTTGACTGCTAATTAACTCCCACAGTACCAAAGACATGCGTCTTACCTTATCGGCCTCTACGCTTCTTCATGTATGTCCACGCTTACAATCTACACTACACAACTAATACAACTCACGACACACACTACACAGTTCACTAACACAAGAAATAGGCCTATAATGTAATTATTCGATAGATATCACTGAAAGTACGGAGAGCAAAGCACGACCTTTGTGATAGACTGCTAAAACACGACTAATGGACAAAGAACGCGGAATTCCGACTGACGCCATGCACCCCAGTCCCCAGAATCTGCTAAAAATTTACCTCTGTGTGTATGCCCGCACGTGGCAAGCAATAAGCACACTGTCGCGTCAAGGTCACGTTATATTTACACTTTGGAGCGATGAGAAACCTTTCTGCGTCTACTTTTGAGGAATAATGTAACAAATAATTCATTTTTAAAAAGCAGTGTAATTTTTATGACTTTTTGTAATTTGTCACAAGGTGTTTTTTTGGGGGGAGTGGGGGGGGGGGGACTGCTCTACGCCACTTCCCATCCATGATTGTCCTACCAAAGGTCCATAATCATTAAACCATCTACGTCACTGATACAAAGGGTTAATAGCGGATCGCGCCCCCCATCCCCCACCCCCCGCAACAACTCAAAATGTATAATGGTTTTAGTTAAGTACCTACAAACATCACCACTCGAAATTTCTTTTGAATGAATATTTAATTAATCTTGTCATTTTCCGGGAACTTGTGCAGTGAATTTCACAGAATATTTCTTTCGCCTGTGGCTGTTTCCCCCGTCCCACTATTTACATCATCAACACAAGCATCCTACCTCCCAGAAAATACTGAAGTCTAGATCCGCCACTGTTTCTGCTTCTACTTTTTGTATTTTTGTGACATCAAAAAAAATACTGGTAGTACAAGTACATTAATATTATTAAACATATTTAATACAACTCTTATTTTCCGAGCACAAAGTAAAGAAATAGCAGACATCTAAAACTTACATGAAATAAGACAGCCGTCCGCCTATACATTGCACGAATAATATAGGTGTGTGTTTTTATTGTTCGTGTAGACTGTAGAGTGGAGACAGTATAGAGTGTAAAAATTCATAACATGCAAATATTATAGCAGATAGTACACATCTGTTAGACTGTTATCGGCTTACATCACAACAGCAAATAACAACCAATCATATAAGAAAGTGGTGTGATTATTTTTCGAACACACTCGGTGGGGACCCCCCCTCTCCCCCACCTTGTTACCATGGTGTAACATTGTAAGTTTTCGAAAGAATTTCCCACAAAACTATACACCTTCAATCCACATCGAGGCTTGTAGATGATCCAAATTTCAACTTGATTGGACTTTCCGTTCGACTGCTATCGCGAGACATATATATATATAAAAAAAACAATCAAACACAACCAGTGCCGTTAAAGTGTTATGAAAACGCTCGCTTCGCTCGCTTAATAACCACACAATTTGCTCATCCTATCAACAAATTAGAAATTTTCTGCATCAAATTTAAATGATGACGTGAAAATCATAATTGCTTGCATTTGGTTGCCGCAAACGGCAAATTGCAATTATTATCAAATGTTTTATAATGCGGAATAACAATGTTTCGGTGAAGCCAGGCGCAACATCAAAAACTCGTAGATGTTTTGTGTTTTTAGTAAAGGTATACCCTAGAAATCAAGTGCAGTTTTCTAATGCCCACTTTATTAACTAATTAAGTCCCTTTCCCCAAAGGATACGACGTTACGAATGAATATCCTCGCCGGTTTAGTGTAAATAATCAATTTTCATTTTCCCTATTAACATTTACATCAAATAATATTTTTTGTAGCATGGTATCTGAAAAATTTAAACCATTTGTCTCAAAGGGTGGATCGATGTGACTAGAGGTAATTAAACGATAGAAGGGGGTAATTCAATCTATTATTATTTGAGCCAGATATGATAAAAAGATCTTTTTAGAAATTGCATTGTTTCTTACTCTAAACAGAGCATAAAAGTTTGATAAAATAACAGCTATCTAGGAATGTGTTGAAAATTGTTCACTATATTGTTCATATAAATATGGTGGAAGAATATATGGATATGGTAGAAGAATTGTGTAAGGGGGGAAGGTCATTCGATAAAATCAATCAAAAGATTCTCTATTTAATTGATTGAGGAAAACCTTAGTTAAACATTCAGTCCAGACTACCGAACCAGTGAATAAGTGAATAGCTTCCAAAATAATTACAATAAACATCCATCAGCTTAAAAAATCAAAATTTGTTGTTTGATAATTTTTTGGAGTTCCTACATGGCTTTTGTGAATCATTTTTACCGAAGTATCATGAGACTGTCTTGAACATTTTCTGAAATTATCCACTTGTTATCTTTCCGACGCTACTTTAGTGCTCCAGAAGCCTATTTATGCCTCGGTTATGTGATCCTGAAGCAATAAAGGATGATCATCATGACAATTTAGATTTATACTATACAAAAATCCATAAATATTATTTTTAAAGTCAAACTGGCCCTTTACCTCTTAGCATCCTCCCATTATCTTCATAATTCACCCATTCATTGTCTCGATTAGCCTCGTTGCAAAAATATGAGACGTTAAGCCCAAATATCTATCAACCAATCAATCAGTAGGATACCCCAATTATAGCGGAGTGCACTGATTCTATAAATGTGACTGCGCTACCCTTATTGCCAGCTGAAAATAAATATAGTCAATGGGCTTGATGAACGAATGGAATAGAAAATAGAATAGAATTTTGTTAGTGTGTAAGTTGTAAGTTTTTAAGATTAAAACATCACTATTTTGTACTTATAACTAGAGGCAGAGCAAAATGGTGATAACGAAAAACGCGAAATTTGTATTTTTCAAAACAAACAAAATTCGGATTTTTGTAACACCATTTCTCATTATCTTTACTTATAACGCACAACTGGCTTAATGACGCCTTAATAAGGACCTTTAATGAATTACTCAATCAAGCAACCAATCAGTCAATCAACCAATCCATCAATCAATCTCTTTCAACTAACTACTGCTTACTTTTAACCTTTTGTATCGTCCGAGTGTGTATGTGTGAAAAGTCCCCGTATAGAGAGTTAGTGTGTAATACACACGGTATTTAGAAACTGACTCGAGCTAGCCAAGTCGGAGTTCAATTATCCTTTTAAATGCATTGCAACGTTGCGAAAGAAATGTCTCAACACTGGTTCTAAATATAGCACAGCGATACGATTTAAGTCCCCAGAATATCGAGTAATGGTGATTTTTCACACAATGCACACACGTACCTCCAGCTAAGAGACAACATTTCAAGCAACGCATTGGGTGTGACCTTGAGTAACCTTGCCGACAAACCGACAGAAAGTTCGACTCGGTCGCGAACTACGATCGAAACACCTCTAATAACAGATGGACTATGTGAACTAAAATGCAACTAGCTGTTCACTTTTAAATAAAACTATTATTTTATAAAATTACCACATAACAATTTCTGTACTAAAACAATTGCGTCTTTGAGGTGTCAATTACAAACAAACAAACCAAGACTAGACTACAGGTATCGATTTCTCACATTCAGAGAATTAACTTAGGCATGTAGTTTGAATAATATCTATATTTAATGTACCACAACCAATATGGACGTACAAGTACATACATCGGGCGTCGATGGAGCGACTGTCTGATTCTAAAATTTCTCAATTCCAAACCTGTTTTTTTTCATTGTAGTACAACGGTTCGTCCAATGTATAAACGGTTTTACATTCGTTATTCTCACACCATCGCCGATGTAATAGCAGTTACATTAAATGATTTTCATCGAAATCGCTGGGACGTTACGATGCTAGGGGTCGAGGCGTCGTTTTTGGCGTTGCGAAAACTAAATACACCTAGTGATGTACTTAATTGGGAACATAGGCGTGCGCACGGCCCAGGCCTATTCGGCCCAGGCCGGACCTAATGTGTCAATCTACAGTCGGGCCGCGCTGGACTCCAATTCCTTTAGACCCGGCCTGGGCCGAGGGCAGTTTAACCCTTGAGTGAGTAATATAGGGTAGAGGGCCCACGCCATCGGCAGTTTTTTTACTGCCGTTTACTGCCCAAAATACTTAAGTCGGGTAATAGAAGTTCGCCAAACGACACGATGACGGAGCCTGATTGGTCGGCTACTTCACCGAAATATACGAAGACAGCCGAAAACTCCGTCATCGCGTCGCTTGGCGAACTTCTACTACCCGAATAAAGTATGTTGGGCAGCATAAGGCAGTAGACAAACTGACGATTGCGTTGCGACTCTACCCTTTATTACTCACTCAACGGTTTAAATTTAAACTTAACTATCAATTAGACTTTAAATGAAAATGCACTGTCAGTAGCACGTTTTTACGCAAAGGCACACTTAACTCGGAGCTGTGCAAATAATTTTTAATTTATCTTTTATTGAAATGAAACGAAACATAGCTCTATATGGGCCACAAGATTCTATAGCACCGGAAAGCGTCGCGTCTTAAAATCGCGTTTTAGGCCATAAAAGTTATTGCATCAACCGAGAAATTTTGCGCCTACGGCGAAATTGCCTCCAGCGGCTGGGGCTTCGCCCCAGACCCCAGCTGTGCCACGCCACCTCGTGCCGGGTCTAATGTTAGACGCTGCGCACGCCTATGATTGGGAATGGTTTTGTTTGAAACATTTTTCTCTAAACCTCTCGGTACGTTCGTTAATGGGTTGCTAGAATTTCTCAATTCCAAACCTGTTCATTTTCATTATAGTGCAACGGTAAGTCCGATTGAAAAACGGTTTTCACATTCGTTATCTACCTACAACTGTCGATGTAATTGTAGTAAAAACGAATGATTTCCGATAGAAATCGCCGGGACGCCACGACGCTAGGGGTCGAGGCGTCGTTTTTGGCGTTGTACAAACTAAATACACTTGGTCAGGTCTAAAATTGGGAATGGTTTTGTTTGAAACATTTTGATCTCACCCTCTTGGTACGCTCGTCAACGAGCAGATAATGTATTCATTTTAACAATTAATTGTATAAAAATTATTATTGCTAGAGAGAAAATGAAAACATGTCTGTAACCGAATTCACTCACTCTGTACGATTTTGCAAAATCAGTCCGATCCGTGCTTCCAATCGGGAGATACAGCCGTATGTATTGGAATGATATTGTCATAAGAAGCTACTCAACCTATTACTTGCCTACCCCGACCCTTGAGCTGTGTTTTCAAACCAAAATATTATTCTCGTCTGAGGAAATGTACGTGTATAAAATCGATCATAACTCGACCAATTATTCATCCAGAGTTAAACGAAAGGTCACAATCGATTTGTATTTGTAAGGGCTATTGGATCCACACATGCAACGAAAGCGAGCGTGACGCGTTCAGCCACACCGACTCCTAATTGGTCAAACATATTATGGGCTCTATCACAATAAGATTGAGAGTTAGAGATTGGAATCTTGTTACATTCGATTTAGAATAACGAATTCTATTTCTCTAAAAATTTGCACGCGTTTAATCGGATGAGACAAAGGGAAATGCTTGCCGAAAGAATGTAAATTTTAAACAAATAGACATTAGTTAAAATCGATCATAACTCAGCCAGTTATTCATCGGGAGTTAAACGGAAATTTGCAATCGATTTGTAATTGTAAGAGCTATTAGATCCGTATATACAACGAGAGTAAGCCTGGCGCGTTCAACCATACAGACTCCTAATTGGTCGAACATATTATGGGCGCTATCTCAACGAGTGTTAGAGATACATTGTTAAAACTGGCTCCATTGGATTTACAACAACGAATTCTATTTAGACAGCAATTAAGCGTGTCAATGGTGTGAGACAAAGAAAAATACTTACCGAAAAATGTTAATTTTGAAACTAATAGATATTCGATTAAATCGATCATAACTCAGCCAGTTATTCATCGGGAGTTAAACGGAAATTCGCAATCGATTTGTAATTGTAAGGGCTATTGGATCCGTACATACAACGAGAGCGAGTGCGACGCGTTCAACCACACTGACTCCTTATTGGTCGACCATATTATAGACTCTATCTCAAGGAGTTTAAGAACTAAAGATTGGAACTTTCTTTCATTCGCTTTAGAATAACGAATTCTATTTCGAAAAAAATTTGCACGCGTTTCAATGGGGTGCGACAAAGGAAAATAATTACCGAAATAATGTAAATCTTTAACAATAGACATTCGATTTAATCGATCAATACTCAACCAGTTATTCCTCGGAATTCATCGAAGAAGGTCGCAATCGATTTGTATTTGTATGGGCTATTGGATCCGCACATGCAACGAAAGCGAGCCTGACGCGTTCAGCCACACTGACTCCCAATTTGTCGACCATTTTATGGGCGCTATCTCAATGAGTTTTTAGAGTTAAAGATTGGAAAATTGTTTCATTCGATAGATAGATAGATAGATAGATAGATAGATAGATAGATAGATAGATAGATAGATAGATAGATAGATAGATAGATAGATAGATAGATAGATAGATAGATAGATAGATAGATAGATAGATAGATAGATAGATAGATAGATAGATAGATAGATAGATAGATAGATAGATAGATAGATAGATAGATAGATAGATAGATAGATAGATAGATAGATAGATAGATAGATAGATAGATAGATATAATATAGATAACTTTTAAAATAAATAAAATAAAGAAATTTACAAAAATGTAACAAGAACCAGGAATCAAACCCTGCACCTTCTGCATTGGAATTTGGAAGCAGGAATCAGCCCACTAGCTAAGCCATTGTTGGTGCCCGAGCGATTTGTTTTTACTTGTTTACTTAATTAGCTACTATGGATTTCCATCGTTGGTCTATATTAGCTTTTCGCAATGATTGTAGATGAATTCGTTATTTTTTTCCGCAACAGAATTGTACGCTATCTTAGAAACAGCCTGGGAAACGTAATCTGCATGGTCGTACGCCTGCGAGCTTATGTACTCCCCCCCTTCGCCCCCCCCCCCCCCCCCCCCCATCCCCCTTCCAAAAGCGCTTCCCGACCAAGCTTCGCTCTCTACACAGACACTCAGACAGGCAGCCGCTAGAACTCTGGGCTAGAGGTCTGCACGGGTCTTGCACGGGTACGGACTTCGCCCGCATGCCGGGCACGGGTCTTGATATGTTAATTAAGACGGGCCTGGGCCTACCTATCAGTGAACGAGGAGGGATTTTTTCGGGCTTTTTTAATTTTTCCCGAATGTTTTCGTAATCTGTACTGCAATGTAAGAAAATTAATGCTCTTTTACCAAAATTCCTGAAACAAACCAAGCACCAAGCATTTAGTTTCCCGAAATAGTATAAACTTCCGGTCACAAAATTTGTATTGAAATTCTTCTCGTTACTTATACTTTTACTGTCAATAGTTACTAATATCGTTTCATCGAATTTTCTTTTCATTCCCACCCTGTCGTTCGTATTCCTTGCAAATATTACAAAAATTAATTTGTTGTTTTAACAGTTGAATGGGCTTTTACGGGCCGGGCCCAGGCTTTGATAAGCTTACTCAGTACGGGCCCGGGCTGAAGATGTAGGCTATATAGAATCGAACCTTTTAGAGAAATTGTATAAAAAGATGTATATAGAAAAGTTGAAAAAAGGACTCAATGGGAAACTTCCTTACTCTTGCATCAAAAGATGAAGTATTGTTATATTTTATCAGTGGGAAAAATAAAGAATACGTTAATTTTTTAACTAGTGAAAAGCCATTGCGTTTGGTGGCTAAAAATGATATGGCAGGTCATCATTATTAGTAAGTAAGATTTGAATCTCTGATCGAAGGTACTTACGATCAGAGGGTATAGCTTGAATTACCTCAAATATACCGTGTGTATAACTCGATTTCAGTTCTAAGCATAAACCCATGCGAATGAAGGAAGTAACAAATATTTTTCAATGCCAATATTTCACGGAGGCAAGTATCGTCGATTTTAAAGATGACTGTTACTTTACTACATTGAACAATATTCGTGAGAAACATAATTACTGAGTAAAAGCGTGCCAAATTTATGCTGCAATAAGAGGGGGTGCTTTGGCTGGCAGTGCTGGTGCGCAAATGGCACGACAATCAACTGTTTGTTTTGTGTTGTTGACGGGTGTTGTTTGTCTGTCACAATGAGTGACACATCATGTTTTCTAACTTTATAAGCGTTTTGGAAGGCTTGCTTCGAGCTATTAACATGGGTTCTGACTAGCCTTCTTGTTCTGCTAAAAACAATCGGAAGTAAGCGTGTTTTTTTTTGTAAGGCCAGTAAATCTTATTCTCTGTGGGCCTATTTTCTCACATATTAAAGAATCTGTAATTATGAAAACTATATGAATTGTATAAACTTCTTAAAATGTATAGAAAAAACCATTAAAATGTACTATATTTATTTACTCGGGTTTGAAAACAGGTACAAAAGATCGAACAAATTTAGAAATTGGTATTTTCTGTGACAACAAGCCTGATTTTTTTTCTGTTCAGCTCACATTAAATATGTGGAAGAAAACGGGATTTTACAAGATCTGTGCGTGCCGAGATCTTCATTCTCGCGTGTTTTTTAGTTTTTGTAGATTGTCGGGCTAAGGCTGGAACAGTCCTGTCTTTGTTTTCGCTACTCGATCGAGGCACGCGACAATTCTACTCCGATTACGAGTGAGGGAAGAGGGAAGTGATTCGTCTATCTCCGTCTTTCTCTGTCAGTGTGTGTTTCGTTTCAACGAGATCACCGGTGCATATAAGAGATGTGTGATATTAGGACGTATCTTTGGTTTGGCACTATCATGAAACGTGTGTTGTGAAAATTGAAAAAAAATGTGATCACCGGCGCTCTTGCAAGAAAGAGGTGGCTCAGGGGTAAGACGCAGGACTCTTCTTCGGGAGGTCGCCGGTTCGATTCCGGCCACCGGCAGTCCTGACTGAAGGTTTTTTCCGAGGTTGTCCTCAGTCGTAAAGGCGAATTTGCTGGGATTGAGTCTTACTATTAGCCCTCGGACATTCCTTCCCAGCTATCCAAACACCCTAATAGCCTAGTTGAGTCAGCTGAAGATGGGCACATCAGGTAACGCTGGTATGCACCCTATAACGGGTATTCCTACGAAAAATTAATCGATTAAGCGTTTTTTCATATTTCCATTTGTAACGTGTTTACAATTTACAAGTTAAAACTACGACGCGTATTATAATGTGTTTTCTCGTATGATTGAGCCATGTGTTATACATAATTTCATTGTTACGTGCTTGTAAGTACAAATTGCGAGACGCGTATTAAAGTTGTGCTTTTTTATGTAAATTAGTAAACATTATCGCTGATACCGTTTTTCAAACTATAAGAATTGCTTATTGTGTGGTGTGATTTTGCTATTGTTGTACCATGTTATACATTAGTAGCCATATTAATAATTCATTGTAACAAGCTGCGTAGGCATTATTCTTTTCATCATTGTTAGATTATGAATTGAGGTATAAGCCCCAACAATTACATAAGTGCCCACATTTCGGTTGGGTATTCATTTTTGGGTACTCACATGCATAACTTTGTAAACGTTACAACAAATAAACTCATACACACACACCCACGAGCGCAAGTCATAATATATCCTAGATCTATGTGTTCTCCGCCTCTAGCTAGAGCAGCTTACATTGAGACCGAAATCGATTTGTTGCACACTGACAAAGTTATCAATAAGCAGTAGTATAATTATTATTGTACATTGGATTGGTAATACACTGTTAATTTTCTTTACAAATGCGTTGCAGTATATCACTACATTATTAATTTAGGCATTTTATGTTTTCAAGATGTTAACAAGCAACTGGTAAGCAAACGAGAGCCTATGCCAAAATCAGTAAACATGCACATCTGTTTGTAAAATAAGTAATATTTTTCCGTAGGAAT